>CM076584.1:289358566-289670143 GCA_034641835.2 Pinus albicaulis | reverse complement strand
CGGGTGATCGCCTTTTATTCACCCGCTCCTCGAGACTGGCAGCTTCTCTGTGTCTTCACTCTAGCTTTTCCCAGCTTCTCTTCTGATGTTTGCGTGTTCTACTTTCTGTTTTCTGTTGTGTTTCTTTCATCTGCACTTATCTCTACTCGATCTCCAGTTATCAAATGCTTCCGCGCCACCTTGGTAGCTCCGCAACTCCTGGTCGTTGCGGCGCGGTCGCGGTTGCTATGTGTATTTATTCCGCAACTCAAAAAGAGTCAAAGTTCAAAATGTCTTGGCCAAAAGTTCAAAACTTAAACAAAAACAAGGGCCCCAACAGGCCCCGACCACAATTCTTTGACTCGTCCGCGAGTCAATCGCAAATGACAGTTTCTACTTCCATTCCCCCGCTAGCTTCCGCGCCCTGCTCTGCTGTTCCTTCTTCCGCTACCCTTTCCTGCTGTACTCTCCCATCCGGTTGGCCAAACAAGGGCCCCAACTCCGGGACCCGGCGGAGTGTTGAATCTCTAAGCTCTGTGAAGGTCGCCACTGCTTGCTGCCATTCCTGCATAAGTAGGTCGGCGTCTTGAGAGATGCGGTTAGCGGCGGCTTCGTCAATGGGCGTCGGGGCAGCCCTGAACAGAGTGGCGAGCTGGGCTTCTGCCTTGGCATCCAGCTGGTGCATAGCGTCAGCATGGGTGCGAAGGGGCGGACGGATCTCCCGGATGACGTGCTTGGCCGCGGCTGATTCGGCCTCAGTCTGCTGCATGTGAAGTTCCAGCTCATCCGACTGGGCGTAGAGCTGATCCAACCTTGCAGGGTCCGTGGTCGCTTGAATGTCTCGGGCAAGCTATTGCAGCTGGGCAACAATGGGCTGCGTCTTGCAAGTTAACGCGAGTGAGCACTCTTGCAAACTGCGTAGAAGGGCAGAAGCCGCGGCTGTCATGGAATGGAGAGTTGCTTGTAGACTAACTGCCTGCACCTGTTTGGCAGTCACCTGTCCTGAATGGTCAGTGGGTGGATCTGGAAGGGTAGGCCGTGCGGCTAACTCCGCTTGTAACTCCTGGTTCTCCCTACAAACAGTAGTGAAAACTTCCCTGAGGTGATGAGCCTGCAGCGCGATAGAGTCCTCCTCGACTCTGGTGGGAAGTGGAGCATAGTGAGCCCGTGCAGCGGGCCATACGCTGGAGATCGCTTGGATAGCAATGTTGACTTGCTCCTTGAGGTTGGTCTTCTCCTGCAGCAACTGATTGCGTTGTTCAGTAAGCGCCGTGATCTGACTCCGCTGCTCAGTCCACCGCCGCTGTAGCTCGGTGTGAATCTGCTCGGCCTTGATGGCCGCCCGCTGAATGAGCAGATACAGCTGTGCTGGACTCAGTTGTTCTGCAGCTGCTGTGCTGGGCGTACCCTGTTCTGGCGTCTGTTCCTGCGAAGATTGGCCCATGGCCGCTGCTCGGCATGAAGTCTCTGGAGGATGGACCGGCGTCTGCTGCTGCACCGAAGTGGCCATATCAAGCTCTGGCCGGTCCTGCTGCGTGGTTTGCTCTGTGGAAGGGGCGGCTAAATCAACCCCAACTGTGGCTGGATGGACAGATATAGTGGCAAGGGGATCCCGGGATGTGGCCACGGGGTCAACAGGTGGTACCACGGCTGCAGTACTGGAGGTGACCTCCGCCCCGTGGTCACCGCCGAAAAGTTCCCGGATCAAAGAATCGGACACAGTGGCTGATGAATTGGACAGATTGGGGGAGGTGGCATGTGGTCGGCTGGTGGAGGGGGCGGTGGATGGAGTGAACGAGGTGGGAGGGAGACGAATGTTGAGGAAATCTGCTGGATCAATCAGCGGTTCCTCCGGAATCAAAGTTGCTGTGGGCGGCGTGGCTGGTGGATCATCCTCCGTAAGGTCCACCACGGGATCTGTGGCCGTAGTGCGGGCCTTCTTGGATGGAGGTGGGCCGGCGGAATCGGGTTCGGGGCCCGGTTCACCCATTGTCGTGATGATGGGGGTGGCAGAAGTGAACGGGTTAGTGGGAATGGGGGAAGTGAGGGGGGCGGTGTTGGAGAGACCAAGGGACCGATTAATACGAAATTCAGTAAAAGAAGGAAATATAGGGGCACCACTGGAAACAACCTGAGTTGCCACATTGAGTCGCCGTGCCTGGTCGTTGAAATGCTCGACGATGGGGACCAGTGATTCGGGAAGGGTCGCTGCGGTCCCCGCTACATCTGGGGTTGTCTCCGCCGCAACTTGGGAAGATCCCCCGACGCTGGTCGCGGCAGGCTGCTGTGCAGCCCGCATCCCATCAAAATTGTAGCGGAGGACTCCGTCGCTAACGTGATGGACAACCCCCGGCCATGTAGAAACCTCTCTGTGGAAGACATTATCATTCAGCTGGAAGCGCAAGGGCGCCATATGAAAAGTATGGTGCGGTACACAAGTCGGCCGGATGAAAGTGTGGTTGTGGCTGACGCCAAACCACACCTGTTCACTGTATTCATCCAACAGGTTCTGGGGCACCCGTTGCTGGGAAGCGACCACATCGGTCATCATCCCATACCATTCTCGGAACGCCTCTGCGTTCACCTGCCTGCTGCTGGGGGCCGTGGACACCTGCCAGGGGGAATATCTCATCGCGAGCGGTTGGCTCACGGTGAGCTCCGCCGGTGTCCATATCGGGGGAAGATGCCATTTCCACATGGCGAACGCTAAGAGAAAGTACCCATAGATGAAACTGGCAGTCCGCCTATAATTGTCTTCGCAAGCCGCGAAGAGTTCCTTCAACACAAACGCGCTCCAATTCAACCTGGCCCCCTGGACGCAGTGCTCTGCAATGGAAATTGTGTCCAGAGTGCACTCTCCCTTTGTGTAGTGGTGCATGGTCTTGCTAGCGATCAGGTAGCAAGCAAACCGGATTGCTGGTACATTTATCAAATCTATCTTGGCACCTTTGCCGCCCCGGCGAGTGCCATACTTGGTGTAGAGGTCCGCATCAACCGACTTCCGGGCGCGCTTGGAGGATGTCTGGCCCGCAGTGGAGACATCTGCACCAGTTTGGGATAGCCCTGTAAGCCGACTAATGTCTGCTGCATGTATTGGGATTTCTTCGTTAAGCCACAGGGACCCGTTCTGCACCCGACTGAGGAGGAACCGGGTACATTGCAGAACTGGTCCGGTGGTGCCGAAGACGGGAAGACTCCTCAAATTCATCAAAGTTGACTGCTGTAGGCCCCGGAATTCGTCCCGCATTCGACTATTAGAGCTGTTACCTGGCGTATAATGGTTCTCCATGAACGTCTGCCAATGGAGGTGAGGAAACTCAGCCGGGTCGGACAAATTGGCATCCATACAGGGTGCATTGTCGTACTTGCCGACCAGTGACTCTACTCGGTGAATTCTGCCATCTAGCGCTGGTTCAGGGACTGAGAGAAGAGCTCTCGGCATCTTGGCGCATCTCTGATAGACTTGGACGATTCTTCTGTAACTTCCTGTGAGGTGCTGAGTGCTCTGATACTGCGAATGCTCCGGAGTCACTGCAACTTCCAAATTGAATTGGTCCGTCATCCTTGTGCTGGTAGCCTTCATGCAAATTGGGCCATCTGCTGGCACGCGCGGGGTTGATGAGACTCCATAACGACAATTAATTCTTGCTATCTTTCTTGCCTGCGATAATCGTGCGATCAATCGCAGGTCTGTGTGTAATCTGACAGTTGCTGACGGCGTCATGGGGAGATGGGCGGACCCGACGGCGGAGGGAACTGCGGCTGATGGTAAATGATTACGGTATGATTACTTTCCATTAAGGGAATTTATGACCAAATCTGAGCTATCCTACGGACTGACAAAAGGACTGATGGATATGACCTGGACTGACACTGGCACGAGGATGGATCCTTCGTGCATGAAACGCTGGACTGGAGCGGCGACACGCTGGACTGGCGCTGCGACACGCTGGACTGGCCCGCCCTGACCACAGTCGGTTGCGGTAATGTTCCCGCAACTGACTGGTTATTTGACTGAGCGCCGAAAATTGGAAAAAGACTACCTACATTCATCCCGGTTGCGGGAGAGTTATCCAAACTACGCTACTCTATGGGTTCTCTCGGTTGCGAGAGTTATTAATGAGAAATGAGAAGTACCTACTCCTGGTAGGACTTCAGGCGTGCGCCATTCACCCATCCCGGAAGAACTGTGCCGTCCAGTTGTGCCAACCGAACGGCTCCTGAGTCGCGGATCTCGATGACAAAGTACGGTCCCAGCCAATGCATCTGGAGCTTGCCTGGAAACTTCTGGAACCGGCTGTCGTATAAGAGAACTTTGCCGCCAACTTGGAAAGCTTTAGTTTTGATGTGGCGGTCGTGCCACGCCTTCTGTCGGGCTTTCTCAACCCGCTGGTGGAATTCTGCGAGGAATCGAGCCTCATCCAGCTCTTGTAGCTCCTGGAGGCGTTCCCCAAGTGACGCCTCTTCTGAGAAGTGGAGGGTTGTTGCGATCAAAAGGCTGGGCACGGTGAACTCGGCGGGAATCACCGCTTCTCGGCCATACACCAACTAGAAAGGCGTCTGGTTGGTCAGACGTTTTACCGTGGTCCGGTAAGCCCATAATGTCGCTGGTAGCCGCTCATCCCAATCGTCCCGCTGAGCATTGCAAATTTTAGTCAAGCCCTTCTCAAGAATCTTGTTGAAGGCTTCCACCGTACCATTGGCCTGCGGGTGGTATGGGCTGCTTTTATGATGCTGAATCATAAATGTGTCCAGTAGCGACTTGACTGTGGCGTTAATGAAATGCATACCCTGATCGCTGGTTAAGCTCCTTGGGCAGCCAAAGCGGCTGATGATGTGTTCAAAGATGAACCGGGCAGCGGTCTCTGCCGAGCAGTCGCGCACCGTTGCCACCTCAGCCCACCGGGTGAGGTAATCCGTTGCGGTGATGATGTACCGAGCTTTGGAATGGCGAGCGATTGGTGCGATGGGCCCTACGAAATCAACAACCCACTTCTCAAATGGCCGCAACACATGCACCGGATGTAGCGGAAGCTCGTCCCTGTGCGAAGGCCTTCCCGTCCTCTGACAAATATCACAACGTTTCACATAGGCCTTACAGTCTGCATGTACCGTCGGCCACCATAGGCCAGCTTGAAGCACCTTCCTTGCGGTGGGTTTAGCGCCCACGTGTCCTCCCGCAACACCGCTGTGAAATTCCCACATCACTGCTTCCCGCTCGTGGTCAAGAACACACCTGCGCAACACCTCATCCAGGCCCAGTTTGTACAGCTGCCCTGCGATCAATTGATAATCGGCCGCCTGGACAACCAAGTGGCGTTTCTGAAGAGGGGTGTAATCCTCAGGGCACTGTCCCGTGGTCAGATACGCGGCGATGTCAGCCAGCTAATCGGGTACTGCTTCAACTCAGAATAGGTCAGCGTCCGGGAGCTGATCGTCCAACGGACCCTCATTCTCTCCCGTCTCCAGCCTGGATAAGTGATCGGGACCAACGTTCAACCTGCCCGGCTTGACAATCACCTCAAACGTGAACTCCTGGAAAAGTAGAAGCCATCGACAGATTCTTCCTTCCAACACCGGCTTATTGACCAGATATTTCAATGCCGAATGGTCCGTAAAAAATGTAAATTTTCCGCCCAGAAGGTAGTGGCGGAACTTCTGGAGAGAGTACACCATCGCCAACGCCTCTCGCTCGGTCGTGGCGTAATTATTCTCCGCATTCGATAATCGTCGGCTGGCAAAGTATACAGGGTGGTCGACTGTCGTTTCCCCGGGTTGCGCCAACACAGCTCCAAGTGCAATACCGGACGCATCAATATGCACATGGAACTTCTTATCCCAGTCGGGGTGAACAAGTATGGGTGCCGTCGGCACCTTCTCCTTCAGTGCGTCGAGTGCCTTCCTGCACTCCGCCGTCCACTCAAAGGCTTCTGACTTCCGCAACAGTTTCTCCAAAGGGGCAGTGATTTTGGCATAGTTGCGGATAAACCGCCTGTAGTATCCTGTGTGCCCGAGCAGTGCCCGCAACTGTTTCACAGTCTCGGGGGCCTCCATGTGGACGATGACTGCGACCTTGGCAGGATCAACGCAGACCCCTTGCTTACACACCGCGTGACCCAATAGTGTGCCGAATGGTACTGCAAAAATGCATTTCTTCAAGTTCAAGGAAATCTGCAGCTGGCGACATCGATCGAACATAACACGCAATAGGGAGGCGTGTTTCTTCAGCAGGCTGTAAACAGTCCAATCGTCCATATAGACTTCCAGGAACTTGTGAATGTACTCCCGGAAAGCAGCAATGACAATCCGGGAAAACACAGCTGGTGCGTTCTTCAGACCAAACGACATGACGTGGTATGCGAATGATCCCCACTCAGTTGTGAATGTTGTCTTCGCCTTGTCTTCCTCGGCGATGCGCACTTGATGGTAGCCCAAAAACCCATCAGTGAAGGAATAAGCTTCGTTTCCCGCGACATGATCTAGAACTTCGTCGCTGAAGGGAGTGGGAAACGGATCATGAATACAAGCATTATTCAAACTCCGATAAACTACGTAGACACGGATTTCCGCTTTGTCCTTCTTGTTCTGGATGACAATGGGACTTACCCACTCAGCTTCTTCTACTGGAAAGATGAGACCCACAGCCAGCATCTTGTCGATATCCATCTTGACCTTCTCTTTGATACGTGGATTCAACCGGTAGGGTCGGTGCTTCACCGGCCTGGCTCCTGGTTTCAGTGTGATGCGCATTTCGCCCAGATCCCCCTTGATCCCTTTCAGGTCCGCAACTGATGACGGAAATAAATCTTCATACTCCCAGAGGAGGCTGAAAATTTCTCTTGTCGTCTCCTCGTCCTAGTAGTCTCCCACCGTTGCCAGCTTAGGTTTCTTCTCCGTTCCGATGTTCAGCTTCTTTGTCTTTAGGGGCTGCAAATGGACTCCTTCTGTCGTCGGCTCGTCGCGGATGCTGCGCTCGCCTTCCTTTTTGTCAAAGTAGAGATGCCTAAGATCCTCCAAACTATCATCCTCCGGGCCACCATCAATTCGTTGGCAAACCAATTCGCGCCTGACCCCGGAGCGTGACGCCACCGGGCCCTCACCAGGCTCAGGATGGCGGAAAAATAGAACCTCCTTGACGGCTTGTAGGGTGTGAGATTCTTGCGCTGTCTCCCCTTCGAACGAGAAGCTCTGGACGAACTTTTCCACGACTTCTTTCCAGGAGCGGGTTCCCCGTTTCCGCTCTTCCTCCAGGTACCAAGCCTGGGGAATTGTACCCAGGGAGTGGACAAACCTGTGGACCCACAACTCCTCAGGGTACCTTGCGCTACGCCACTGTTCCTCGCACGCTTGCAAATGCTGTCGCGGGTCGGAAGCTCCATGATGTTTAAATGTAATGCAGGGCCCTTCATCCTCTTTGAAGCGTGCCCATAGAGCATCCGCCACACGCTCCCATCGCAACAGAGTGTTGCGGTGATTGTTCCACCATCGTCCCGATGTTGACTTCAAGGCCACATCCAAAAGTGGTATCCGACTTTCCTCTGGGACCCGGTCTTCCACCTTGGCAATAAAAGTATTCACCACTTGCATGTTGGATAATGTGGGGTATCCGCGGATCTCAGTCCCTACCCACTGGACCTGAGCGATGGAGGCACATCTCCGCGTGGTGGTCTCATACCCCCCTTGCTGCCAGTCTTCCCACGCAAGCTCGGATCCGAGCTCCGAGCTCTGCACACTTCGCCAACTGATAGACCCTGTTGCGGTCGGGTTGATGTAATCGTCCCGCTTCCCTGCAGTCATCTGATAGAGATGGTCCATCATCTGAGCATCCTCCCGACTGTCCACTGGTTCTGTGTATTGCGGACCCTGATACGGGTCGAGAGGCTGAGTGACCCTTACCTCCCCATCCTCAAAAATCATCAGTTCCTTCTTGAGGTCGATGATCGCGTAATTCTCAAAAGCCCAATCAATGCCAAGTAAAGCAGGATAGGGGTCCTTATCGCCCATGATATCAATAACCTCGAAGTCGGTGTATGTCTTCACCCCCACAACGTCAACCTCGACACCCTCGAGTCGGCCGATTGGCAAAATACAGTATTGGTTCGCCATCCTGAGTTGGATTGGGGAATAAGCGAGCCGTGGCTTTCCAAGAGCCTCCCATGTCTTTCGTGGCAATATATTGACGTCAGACCCCAAGTCCAACATGGTGTCGCTGATTTGGAATCCCGCGACCTGCGTGTTAAGCCGGAATTCTTTACCTGTTCGTTGCTTGTTCCGCTTGACACGTTGCACATATTGAGGTCTAGCGTCCGCCAGATTTCTCGGTTCTGCGTGCCCCTGCAGCGCTCCACTTAAAGCATGCTTGAGCTGCTGCCGCAGCCCAGCGTTATCAACAATCCTGAGGAATAGTCGGAGCCAATCCTCGACCACAGTATCTGCGGCATCCTGCGCACTGGATTCCGGCCGCCAGGGCTCCTCCAGCCCTCCCTCGTTCCGCAACTGGGCGAATGCCTCAACCGCCTCCTGGAAATACTTCTTCTGGACATCGGGCCTAAGCAACTTCTTTGGGGATGCCAGCCGAACCACTCTTGTTGGCTCCTTCTCGTGGGCATCGTCTCCATTCTTCTTCCCGCCCCGTGTTACTATCGCAACGTTCTGCATGTCAGGGGTTGCGGTGCTGCGCGGTTCTGAGTTTATCAAATTTGCTCCCCTCTGCCTCACCCGTTCTTCCCATTTCTTGATGAGCTCCGGACAGTCTTCTGTAGCATGGGCGTTGACCCGGCACTGGGAACACCAGGGTCGTCGCGGAAGGGGACATTCTCGAGCCACATGACCCTCCTGGTCACAGTTGTAGCACTTTACCGGACCGCGTCCTCCTGTTCGGCCTCCCCGCATGCCGCCACCTCTTCCCCTTGTAGCCTCGTTCACCCTGTACGAGGGACGATCCAATCGATCCGCAAGAGCGTCAAGCGACCTGCACTGCTCGGTGTTGTGAGTCGTAGACACACAGAATTCGCAGTATACATTATTCGGCACCGTGGAGTACTTCTGTAATATCGGGCACATCCGAGGAGGATGCCCCATCGTCCGGCAAATCTCACAGTACTCTGTGGTGGAAGACCCCGGTTGTGGTGGGAACCCCGCAAAGGTCTGTTGCGGCTGGTAGACTCCCTGCGGGTTCATCGCCGCGCCACCCCCTGGTGGTGGACCCCCCTGAATTGCTGCAACTGAGGGCCCAACTCCTGCGCCGCGCAACCGAGGACATTCGGTTGCGACGTGTCCCTCGACCAGGCAATGAGTACACCAAACATTCGGTCGCGCTGGTCTCGCTGGCTGAATTTCCTTGATATTTTTGGTCAAGCTGGAGATTTGATGTTGCAACCCTATCAGAGAAGGGTCTTGCGGGGCCATCCCCCCCCTGTATTCCTAGGGGTATCCCGCCATGGCTTCAATCTTCATGGCCTGCTCCAAAGCGTCCTGCAGATTATCAATATTCTGCTGCGTGAGAGGGGTTCGTGTCAAGGGGAGCAGAGCCTTGATGAACCAGTCCCTCTGGTGGTTTGGATCGATCGGATAACTGAGTTTCCCGATCGCGTCTTTAAATCGCCGCATCAACTCCCACGCGGTTTCTCCTTCCTTCTGCTTAATTTCCCACAGCTCTGACAGGCCCTGCTGGTCTGTCTGGGGAAGCTTGAATTCACGGACAAAATCCCGCTTCACGTCCGCAATTACAGGGTTAGGGTGCGCCTCGGACCACTTGATGAACCAACGCAGAGCTCTCTCTCTGAGCGTGGTTTGGAACTCTATTAACTTCCCTGCATCCGGCGTCTGTCGAGCCCTCCAGATGGCTTCGCACAGATACCAGTGTTGTTCTACGTCGTCATTTCCCCGGCCAGAGAATTCTGGGTACCGGGTGAAAGATCCAGCCATGTACTTGCGGAGAGTTAACCAGGATAAAACCTCCGGGTCCCGGTTGCGTAACGGTCCCACTAGGGAAAATACTACTACTAGTGATGCTACTGGTACTGGGCGTTATCGACGCCGCTGAACTACTATATGACTGACTTAATGCTTGTAACTGAATAAAAATATTTCTCAAAGGTTGATAAAGTACCAGGGGAAGGTCGGGATCCTGGCCATGCAGAAAGCGGGACGTAGGGCTGCCTGGAGGGGTGGGTGCCGTTTGATCCTGGAACATCTGCTGCATCACGCTGTGCCATTCGTCATCGGAGCTTTCTTCGGGCTGCATCTTTCCATTATCTTCGCTAGTCGTTACTTCTCTTTCTCGCGTCGCTGGGCTCCCATGCACCCACTGTACGTCCGCTGTTGTCCCGTCCCCTGTCCGGGTATCCAAATCCATGGTTCTTGTCTTCTGAGGCGCCTCCTTCTGATTTCTCCTCTCGATTTCCCTTCTCTTCAAATCTCTCATTACCCTTCTTCGCCACCTATCGGCGATCTGTGCCCGCCGATGTGCACGTGACTCCCGCAACTTGCATGCGGCTTCAACGTCCATCCCCCGCTCCCCACTCTTACTATCTACACAGCATCGGTCCCCTCAATCCTTCCCCCAGTATGGGTGGTTTACGCTTCCATACTCGTTTTGTGGAATTCAATCAACCCTTCGTCCACCATCAGGGCCTTGATCCACAGCGGAATCTCCTTCAGCAGTTTCCCCCTCAGCCCTGAGTGAAAAATAGCCTCAGCCTTTGAAAAGGATTGGTAACACTCAGCAGCAAACTCCACAGCGTATCCTTCCAACGTGGTCCTTACCCAAAAATCCACTGCGCGGGTTAGTTCGATGTCTACCCGATGCAGTGCTACTAGGTCTTCGTGCGCCCACCTGCGGTTTATCTTCTGCGAGCCTTCTTGGGGCACCGTCGCTCGTAACCTTCGCCACCAATTGTAAAGGTCGGTAGGGAACCTTCCCCAGAAAATTTCGTACGTATCACTGGCTGAATCCGAGAAAAGAACGATCTCCTTGATCGCGGCCTCCTTTTTCTTGGTCAGCTCCGCTTGCTGAGTAATGAAATGGTCAAGATGATCATCCCACCATCGCCGTATTGCTCCTTCAAAAATCCTCGAGACCATGATCTAGATCCCCTCAGAACATGCAGGGTCTCGGCAATGGAACCATTTGTTGGCGAAAAGTCAGGTCTCGCGGGCAAGACCCAGGTTCAAGGGTTGTGGCCAACAAGGGGTCCGGTGTAGTCTAGGAACACGCCGGCATTTCCACCCTGCTCTTGGAGAGCAGTGCGTCTCACCCGAGGTGTGCCGCGACCACATGCATAAGGGGATGAGATCAATGGTAAGGAATAAACCCGCAACCAAAGAAAGAAAGTGCATCCATTACATATACCAAATTACACATGCAAGATCACTAAGTATTCAGACAGTCGCAACTTAAAAATTTTAAATCAGTGTAAACTCATTACAACGCATGAACAACACATTGAGACAGCAATCCTTCCTTATATTATTCTTATTGTGTAGTAGCGATTACACTAGCTTTCCCTTTCTTCTGCGATAACTCCTTCGTCGGTCTGATGGGTTTGAGAACAGAAAGGAAGAACATAGAAAGTAAGAACCCATAGGAAGAACAGGCATGATTCTTCCGTAGCTGCTCTGCGCATCCTTCCTCAGGTCTTGATCCTCGCGATTCCTCTCGCATCCATTCAATCTTCAACAACAACAACAACCAACCTATTTCTTCAGTCGGGTGATCGCCTTTTATTCACCTGCTCGTCGCGACTGGCAGCTTCTCTGTGTCTTCACTCTGGCTTTTCCCAGCGTCTCTTCTGATGTCTGCGTGTTCTACCTTCTGTTTTCTGCTGTATTTCTTTCATCTGCACTTATCTCTGTTCGATCTCCAGTTATCAAGTGCTTCCGCGCCACCTTGGTAGCTCTGCAACTCCTGGTCGCTGCGGCGCGGTCGCGGTTGCTATGTGCATTTATTCCGCGACTCAAAAAGAGTCAAAGTTCAAAATGTCTTGGCCAAAAGTTCAAAACTTAAACAAAACAAGGGCCCCAACAAGTATTTAAAGTCCGGCTGTGGGACCCTCTCACACATTGCATGTCGAAATCAAAAAGTTCAGGAGGAATGGTGATAAGGAATATGTTAAAAAGGCCAAAATGCGATAAGGGGCAGATGCGAAGTAGTTTCAGAGTTAAATTGCAAAGGATTTCAAATATGGAAGTAAGGACCTTTCCTCTGAAAAATCACATGGGAGGTAAGAGGAGGCTTATAACAGAGCAGCATGGAAAGTAGAAATGCAATGGAAAGGTGGGTGTGATGCCATTCGAAGGTTAATTCAAAATTATTGAAAGTCTAGGATTATTTGTAGTTGCATTGTTTTATGAAGAAACGTGAACATGGGCAGTAGAATTAGGTAATGCTCGACCCCGTGGAAAACAACGTTGTATGCGGTGGCGCCTTGTAAATAAATGAAAGTCTGAATGCTGCGGGCATGAGAAGAAGAGGCAGAGTCAGGCAGAAGGGGACATGATAATATTGTTTGAAACGCAGAGGCATAGGCAGAGTCAGGTAAAAGGAGCATATAGTGGCACGGTTGGAAACGTAATAGCTGGGTCAAGTCGGGCAAAGAGGCATCATTGTAGAACTGTTCAAATACCACATCAGAAACATAAAATACATGATACATGACATCAAGAAGAAAAGACAAATATTGAGCTTCGGAAGAAATGCAGGGCAAGGATGTCCGATCTGTTAGGGAGACACATCAACACTTCAGAGAGATGCATCAACAACAAATCAGATTCAGAAAAAATAATAATATTTCAAGTTTTAATTTGTTTTCTTTGTTTTTTAAGATCAAAGCTATAGTGATGTCCTCAATTGCAATGTAATAATTAGTATTAACAGTTTAGATAGTCAAAGTAGTTCAACAAATTATAGTAGTTACAAACTGTTTTTGATGTATTTAAGCAAGACAGAAAGAAAGAACAAAGGTTTTAAGTTTTGGACCTCTGGAAGACTAAAAATTTGGTACTTACTTTTTTGAGGAATTAATGAAAGAAGAATCAAGTTTCCTACAACTGTTGATGGTGATTCATTTTTCCTGTGCCATTTTGTGTCCCTTCTTCCTGGAATGAAGTGAAGTAAAGTAGCTGTCGATCTATTAATTAAATCTATGAGTAAGATTTAAAAACCTTAATTTTCACCCCTTCACTCCAACTCCTCTCCCTTCACAAATTATCTCTGGAACTTAAAAATAATAGATTCTTTGTTTACAACATATTATTTTGGGTTTCCTCTCTCTCCATAAATTCATTCTGAAATTTAAAGTGGTAGATTCTGTGTTACATCATATCATTTTAAGTTTCTTCTACAGTTATTCTTATCCATTCAGATATCAATAGTTAATGGCATTGTAGATTCTTTCATTATACTATATTATTAAGAGTTTTAATGAATTAGTTTCCAAAGGGATTGAGCTAAGACCACCTGATATAATTTTTTTTGTGACACATTGTTAAATTTTTTTCTTAAGCACTGATTCCTTTCACAGCCAAGGAACTGTCTCTTAAGATACAACAGGCAGCATGGGAATCAATATCATTATGGAAAACCCTCCCAATCTTGGCAACACGGATGGAAAGGGCCAAACCATTCACATCATCCCTATCCTGCACCTATGCAAGCATACCCACCTACATATGCACCTTACCCAATGCCATAACCATCATACCCACCTAGATATGCACCTTACCAATGCCACCATTGCCTTTACCTCCACTGTTTTGACCTCCTCAGCTACCTTCCCAACCCTTTCCCAACCCCAATAACAAATCGGTACAAATGATCCATTCCATAAACCCACTTTCCTTACCCAGATATCAGTCCATGCCAGTTGGAGTCAATGGTCTCCAGTTGAGATCGGGGAAGATAGTAGGCACAGAGAAACAAAAGTAGCCTATGGTGATTATCGAAGAGAAAGGTGAAGAGGAAAATCCTGACCATTCTAAAAAAATTTCACCATTCAGCCTATCCCTATACCCTCAGATCCTTTACCATCTTCTTCCAACTAGCCTCATTATCCAGAGATGCTAGTTGTGTAGAAGAATTACCCCATTCATGAGTCTAGCCTGACTTTCGAGCTTAGGAACATTTTCATAAAGGTGCCTTTGCTCCAAGATATCAAAGAGATCCCCGTATGTACAAAAATCATTAGGGAAATTTATCTCAAGAAGTTAGGGAGGAGAATATTAGAACCTCAAACCATTCAATTTGTAGGGAGAGCAACAAAGTTAATGACGGGGTGTATGCACATGGAGAAATATATTGACCCGAAAAATCCTATTGTCTCTATTCAAATATGTGATTTCCTTGTCTCTAATGTACTTATAGACTTGGGGGCAGCCATTAATGTTATGACCAAGCAAACCATGGATCAACTTGGATTGGTCCCTATTCATCCTACTCCCACTGTGCTTGAACTAGCAGACAGATCTAAAATCAAGCCGAAAGGGGTATTGGATGATGTGGTTGTTTTTTTAGATTCTTGGGAATATCCCGAACACTTGATTATGCTTCAGCCAAAGAGTCCTGTGGGAGGACCTCCTTTGATCTTGGGATGACCATGGCTTGCTACTACCGATGCTTATATTGGATGTCATTATGGTGATATGTATATTTCCCATGGAGAGACTAGGAAGAAGGTCACCTTGTATCCACTCGCTAGATCCATTCAGGAGCTCAAAGACACTTCATGGTTAGAATACAGTAGTAATGAGGAGACTTAGCCTGTTTCCATGATCCATAAATATGTTGAGTCCTCGCGGGAGGGTGAGATTCAAGACTTCCTAAACAATCTACACAATATGCCTAATTTTGAGTCATTAAGTCAAATTTTCAGTCTATATTTTTAGGTAAGTCACGACTCTTTACCTCCCCTACCACCTTATTTAGTGACACCTTTGTGTACTCTTGATCCTGATACTACTGTTGTTGATATTAGTCCGGGAAAATATTTACATATCAGTTCAGACTTGGAATCATCCCAGCAAGAGCAACTTGTGAATTTGTTGCAAAACCATCTTGATGCCTTTGCATGGGGCTACGAAGATATGAAAGGCATCCCTCCCGAAACTTTTAATCACCATATCTATATTAAGGATGGAGCCTGACTTGTTCGACAACCCCAAAGGCGTATCAATCCAACTCTAAGAGATGTTGTAAAAGAAGAATTGCAAAAACTCTTGGATGATAATTTTATCTATCCTATTTTTGATAGCTATTGGGTCTCTCCATTGGTATTAGTCCCGAATAAAGATGGAAGATGGCGCATTTGCATTTACTATAGAGAATTGAACAAAGCCGCTCTTAAGGATTACTTCCCCCTTCCTTTTATCGATTAGGTACTTGATACCCTTGCTGGTAATAAGTACTTTTCATTTTTAGATGTCTTTAGTGGTTAAAACCAGATACAGATTGCACCCGAGGATCAAGATAAAACCACTTTTACATGTCCATGGGGCACATTTTCTTACCGACTACTCCCCTTCGGTCTATGTAATGCCCCGACTACCTTTCAAAGGGAAGTATTGGCTATTTTTGCTGACCTTGAGCGTGTAGAAATATATATGGATGAATTTTCTGTGTTTGGTGATTCATTTCAGGAGCCTTAAAAAATCTAGAAAAATTGATTTTTCATTGCCAAGAAGCTCATCTTGCCTTGAGTGAAAAAAAATGTAGATTAATGTGCAAGGAAAGAGTGGTTCTTGGCCATCTTATTTCAGACAAAGGCATTTAGGTTGACCCTGCAAAAATAGAAATTATTTTGAGTCTTCTTGTACTCAAAACTCAAAGGGAAGTGAGAGGTTTTCTTGGACATGTGGGCTACTATAGGAGATTAATTGAGAACTTCTCTAGGATAGATACCCCCCTTTTCCGACTTTTGGCTAAGGATAGTGAGTTTTCCTGGTCCACAACTTGCCAACAGTCCTTTGAGACACTGAAGGAAAAACTAGTTCAGGCACCAGTTTTTAGAGGACCAAACTGGTCCCTTCCATTTCATATTTTCTCTGATGCCTCAGAAACTGCTAGTGGTGCAAATTTAGGAAAAGAAGAAGATAAATAATCCTACTCCATTTACTTCATCAGTAAAATCTTATCACTTGTTGAATTAAATTACATAGTTACTGAGAAAGATTTTTTAGCTGTAATATTTTCCATTAATAAATTCAGACACTACATCACATGACATGAAGTCTTTATACATACTGATCATTCCACGATAAAATATTTAATGAATAAACCATTAACTAGCAGTAGAGTGACTAGGTGGTTATTATTGTTGTAGGAATTTAACATTACTATTGTTGATAGTCCAGGAAAATCTAATGTGGTAATAGATTTTCTTTCAAGATTAAATAATCTTGGTGAAGCAATTCCTGTTGATGATGATTTTCTTGACGAACATCTATTTGTTGTGTCAACAGAATCCCCGTGGTTCGCTGACATAGCTAACTATTTAGTCACAGGAAAACACCACCTCACTTATCCGCTCGTGAAAAGCAGAGTATCATACAAAATAGTGCTACATATTCTTGGGTTCAAGGAGACCTCTTTTTACACTGGACCAGACCTTATTATCCGTAGATGTGTAAGAGAGGAAGAAGTGTTTGATATCTTAAAAGCTGCCCAAGATGAAACTTGCGGAGGTCACTTTGCTGATAAGCGGACTGCATACAAAATTATGCGAGTTGGCTATTTTTCGCCTTCCTTGTTTAAGGATGCCAAACAATATGTCAAGCAATGTGATAGCTGTCAGCGTGTTGGCTAGCCTAATCAAACCAATGAAATGCATTTATGTCATCAGGTTATGATTGAGCCTTTTGAAAAATGGGCCATTGATTTTGTAGGACCAATAAATTCAACGTCATTAAATAAAATTCATATTTTGGTTTGTACAGATTTTGTTACAAAATGGGTAGAAGCTAACGCTGTTTCTTTTGCTACTAAAAGAGTTTTTCTTGATTTTATTTTTATTGAGATATTTACTAGATTTGGTGTGCCTAGAGAGATTGTTTCTGATAATGGCCCACAGTTTATTTCTAATCTGGTACAGGGTGTGATGGATCAATACAAATATCGGCAGAGGAAATATACATCATACCACCCACAAGAAAATGGTTAGGTGGAGTCCACAAATAAAGTAATTGAGTCTGTCCCTACAAAGACAATCAATATCCATAGAAAGGATTGGAAAAATAAGTTACCAGAAGCCTTGTGGGCATATCGAACCACCCTGAGGAATAACACAGGACATACACCATATGAGTTGGTGTATGGGAAACAAGTCCTTTTTCCGATAGAATTCCAGATCAAAACTTTCAGAACTGCAGTCCAATTGGTACTAGATATTTTTGAGGCACAACAAAAATGTCTCCCACACATGAATGAGTTAGATGAATTTTGAAGGGACGATGTTAAACAGAACATATTGGTTCAACAACATCGCAAGAGGTGGCATGATAAGTCTATCTGGAAAAAAACAGTTCCAACTAGGTGATTGGGTACTCCTTTATGATTCTAGATTTAAATATTTCAAAGGGAAATTCCATACATGTTGGATGGGAACTTATGAGGTAGTTAAAGTGTTTGAGAATGGAGTGGTAGAAATTAAAACCATTGATGGATGAAATTCTGTGTTCTTGGTAAATGGGCATAGATTAAAGGTATATTTTCAGCCCCTTACTAAAGGAGATTTTATGCAACAAGTCCAACAACAATCCGAAAAGTATATGGTAGTTGGAAACAGTGACCCATTGAATATTTGATTCTTTCTTTTTCTTATATAAAAAAATGAAAAAAAAATGAAAAAAATGACAAAAAGAGAATTTTTTTTCCTATAATTATGAAAATCAGTTGACTGACATGATTCTAGAAGGATCAACCTGAAAACTAGCATGCTGGCAGGAAGATCAAAATTTAAAATTGAAAGGGAATGTTGCTTGGTCTTTAGATATGGTGGTTGTCACCAACAAGAAGCAGGTTCAAGGAACCAAGCCCTTACCCAAGTTTGGGATAACTAACACGGAAATTCTTATCCAAGTAACACTTAATTCCCACTGCATCTACTTTTTCTGGCACCAGTGCAGGAAAATTTTCAAGGTAAAATTTGTGCCTTTCTTGTATTTCCCGTTTTGTAAATTTCCACTATCTTTATTTTCTTAAATCCCATAATGAATTACCCTCCTCTTTCTTCTAAGGAAATTACCCTTATCCGATTTCGTAAAATCCCTCTTTCTCCCTTGAATTTTTTCCCACATCCCGTTTCATTTATCCCCCTTTGTTGGCTTTAGGGGTCCTGACCTAGGTTCGCATGTTAAGGTTTGCCAACAAACCCCTATAATACTGGCCTTTTCGACAATTACCTACTCGCACAGGTCAAAGTCTCACCCGAAGCAGTATGGGAGGGTGCTAGAATTGGGTTTCTACACCCAGAAAGAGAGCAGGTAAGCCAAGCCACACACAGTGCACAGATCTATGGAGACAGAGCTAGTTCGCAGGCTTAAATAGATAACCGGTGTACACAGTATTACAGATCTAGATCTTAGGTCCGCATCCACGAGCGTTCGACCATCAAAGATATAAATTACAATATGCGCAGTAGACCAGATAACATATATTATGAATAAACACAGCAGATAACACAGATCATTCGTACCTCATCACAGATTTAACACAGAGCACAAATTCATATAACAGATAGATCCAAAACCAAATACCAGCAATACTTCTCATATATTATCAGCAGATACTTACATAACCCCAAATCCCACCTGCGCACACAGCCAGCAGGGTCCACACACAACAGGACAAAGGATCTCTACGCACACAGCCAGTAGGAGTCTGACCCAAATACCCAAAACCTAGAACTAAAAATCCGCACTTAGCATTCACTTCTATTCATCTTCTCCCTATCGACTCAAAAAGACTTACTATTTATACCAATTTAGCCTAGACTTACCATGGTTCGCAAATTGTGGTTTGCGGACTCCTAGTTTTACCTATTTACCCGCTTACAACGTATTGGGGCTCTTATCTGCCCTATCACCCCTACGCTGGACTAAATATAATAAAAATATTACAAAATTGGACCAGCTTTCATCAGTGTGGGAGACCCTGCTCCAACAGTCCCCCAACACAATCTTGTGACTCGTCCCGAGTCACTGCAATGGTGGAGCCTCCACCTGCACACACAATTCATTAATATCTACAATGAGGGGGGGAAGGATGTCGACACTCTTGCGAGCAGCGCCTTGGGTGAGTGCAACAAGATTTTGCGACATTGGTCCTTCCTCAGTTGAGGTGAGATTTTCCTGTAGTTGATGGAGGTGCTTTACTGCTACCTCCGCTTCCTGTGAAAGACGGAAGGCCGAAGCGACCCATGGTTTCAGCTGTTGACTGATGGTGTCTCTTTTTCAGTGAAGTTCTTTGATTTATTCTTGGAGTATAGTACTGAACCTGATGCTGACCAATCTTTGTGTTGGCACTAGTGTGGGTAATGTAGCTTCGATGTGGGCCACTGCCTCTTCCTTCTGTTTCAAGTCCTGGTTGAGTTGCTGAAGTTTTGGAGCATGATGTACCATGGTCTAGAGCTGCGTGGTGGACTCGATCAAGTGAGTTTCCTGGACTATCTATGCCGTAATGGTATTCATGGCGTTGGTGACAAGGGTGGTGCGTTGCTTGCGGACCTCTGGGGTTGTGTCGGGTTGTAACTGATTCTGAAATATGGTAAGTTGTGGTGCCAACACTGTTTTCAGGTCTGGAAATTCTATTTTGGCTGCCCTGAATGCCGCTACTAGGCCTGCCACCTTATCCTGTGCTGACGTCATAGCGAGGAGTTCTTCTGGTAGCTCTGCGCAGAGTTGGTGAATCATTGTTGCGAGTTTCGTTTACCGTGGGATGGCGAGAGTGAGGGCAGTGTGTTGTTGTTCCATTGTCTGCTCAATGAGGCTGAGTTTTTGGTCTGTCTGTTGGTCTCGATGATGGATTTCTTGTGAGACCATGGTGTGAAATTTGTGGAGGGCTTCACGGGGGAGCACGGCCAGGTCCAACTGTACGCTTGTGCCGACCGGGAATTGGATACCTAAAAAGGCATTGCCAAGTACAGAGCAAACCCGGTCTTCTACTAGCGCGAGAGAGGAACTGGTAGTGGGAGTATCTTCCTAAGTTAGGCTGTCCTGAATTGTAGTGGTGCGTAGCTGTAGATCTCGAATGTTGGTTTGAATAGTGGTGAGCGCGACCTGTTGTTGGTGCCAGATTGTGGACCAGTTTTCCCTAGTGATCAAGGTGATGGCACCTGTAATTTGTGCAAGGTCACTACTAGTGAGAGTGAGTGCGGTGTCATGATCCTTGTGTGGAGCATGTGGCTTCTTTCGGGTCCCTCTTTCATCTGCTCTCTGTCACTTTGCACCGTGGCTATCAAGAGTATTACCTTCATCCGGAATGAGCGTAAGCTGTGACCTCATTACAACTTCAGTGTCAACAGTCTCTAGTAGCTGCATAATGCCTTCCGCGAATGTGGGGGGGCTGGTCGGTGGGATCTCCTGGGTGAGTGGTTCTACGTCTGGCGTGGTAGCGCGTTGCCATCCAGTAATCCAGCACTCTAGTACTTTGTCAATTGCTTCTTCCTTGGGTGGTATTTCCATAGTTTTTGTAGGCTTACTAATTGGTATACAACGGACACCTACTGGTAGGAGGCGGGGAGCAAGGTGGGAGAGTACAATTACGATAGTACAAAGGAGTATGCAGTATACAGAATAGGTAGGCCATTTATATACATGATACAAACCAACAAAGCTACCGGCCCGTTCCTGCAGACAACTCCTGTGGGTAACTAACGGTAATGGCATTCCTTCTTGGGGCATGCCATCGGATGAACGGTAAAAAATCTTCTGTAATCTCTTCATTAATGGCCATTTGGTTGTGCCTACTAACGGTACATTTTCCTTGTTATCAGATTCCCTTTTTCCAACAGCTACTTTTCGTACCTTCTGTGTAGTGGTTGTGTCTGCCATGTTCTACCCCTGGCCCCCCAACACAATCTTGTTTCGTAGGGGCTACTAAAATACGGAGGGCTGACTTATGGCAGTCTGGCTTAGCTTTTTCCAAAGGAAGCCGCGTAGCTTGGTCGTTTGTGATACATACTGCCAAACCAGTTTTCAGACATACTGGGTGCACCAAATGGTCGTACTGATATGTTCCTTCAGTCGGATAGTAGGATAGTTTTTGGCCTCCACTTGAGTTGTGGTGGGGTATGTTTCTAAGTCCCCGTTGTGCAGCCCCACTGGCCTTACAAATTCGTCCTTCGGTATATCCCTGTAAGGGCTTCGCTGAAGTCCCTTATCTACGTACCCTGCGGTCCTGACTTCTTGGGGGTCTTCAGACTCCAAGGAGGTCTTTTCTTGTTCATCTGTTGGTGTTTCAAATCGCAGGACCATCATATCCCGACACTTTTCCCATTTGCGAACAGTTTCCTTATGTATCTCCCACCATTATGCCGGCGCACCGCATAGTGCATGTTCAAGGGCTTCCAACCAGTGCTCTCGCGGAACCTCTCCTTTGAAGGCTTGTAAAAAATATTGAAGGGAACCAAGCCCGTGGAACTGGGGTAGACTTCTTACTTCGGATGATATGCTTCAGAGGTCCTTTTTCATACAGCGCAATGTAGATGCATCCTGTAAGTGTGGTGACCCGAATTCCGACCCTCTACTGGAGTCCCCTTCCTGCCAGATTATACCAGCTGGTCCATCCTTCATAGTTAGCTGGTATGGCCGCACTCTTTCTATATGTCATGCTTCTTCCAATGGGTCTGGTGGGATTGTTACCTGTGTTCCCATTTTTTCAGATGTCATACTGCGATCCTTCAGATTAATGATACTACCTACAGTCATGGCCCAGTCTAGGCGTAGGAGTGCTGGGTAGGGATCCGTATCTCCCATGGTGTGGATAAATTCAAAATCATCTCGTACCTTGATTCCAGCGATGTTTATAATAACCTGTGGTAATTTCCCCAAAGGTGTTATCATCTGCTGATTAGCCATGCGCAGCTGGGTGGTGGTCTGCTCGAGTGGAGGTTCGCCCATTTGCTGCCAAGTTTGTTTAGGAATTACATTCGCCTCAAATCCTAACTCAAGAACAACTTGATCCATCATAAAAGCCCCAATCTGCACGGTCAGTTGCATCTCCCGACCTGTGCGTTTTTTTTTATGAAATTTTCATACCTACGCAGCTGTGTAGGCCTGGCCATCACACCCCTTGAGTAGAGTTTGAATATTCTCCTTGGTCTGTTGGTGGCGGAGCAGATGCATACATATTTGTAGGAATGGTTTGATCTGTTTCCCTCGTTCCTCATTAGGTGCGAGTAATGGGCCACAATCGTCCTCCCTTCCAAGCATGAAACTAATTTCGTGCAGGGGCTGCGGCCTTACTTGCATTGTTGGGCCAGCGATTGCTCGTGTTCGTGCCTTAATAGGGGACCATGTCTCTCATGGCTCTACCTTTACCCGTTGCATATTCTATGTGGTATTCTGCTATTTTTCTTGAACCTTAGCTATTAGAACTGGGCAATCTTCGATCGAGTGATCCAACTGTCTACAGTACCGGCAGGTCTATCTAGTTGTATTGATGCAGTATCTTGCAAAATGACTGATTTCCCCACAGTTGTAACAGATGAGTTGGCCCCGCCCTCGACCGACGCTCCTCGGCCTCCTCCCCTACCTAGACCTGGGGATCCCATTACTCCTGAGGGGGATCTGGGCAACGTTAGGTCGGACTGGACCTGGAATAGGCTCCCTCGCTCCGTCAGCAGCTCATATGTGCGAAAAAAAATTTCATCATGGCCAAATGATCTGCAGAACCGACACCACTATTACGCTCCACTTGACCCCGTAGCCTCCCTAGGTCTTAAGGGACTAGACGCTTCAGTCGATGTATATGCAGTCAGTAGTGGGCATTTATCCTTGGTATGACCATTTAATCGGCATTGAATGCACCATATGTCCGGGCTGACCGCCGGTCTGCATTCCTTGCGCAGCTTCTGAATCTCGAGATGCATGGACTCTAGCTGACCTTGAATCTGGTGTACTCCCAACTGAGTGTCATCTCTCGGACCAGCTTCGAGTTTCATAGCCAACTCCAATGCTTTTTCCTGTGTTTCGATATATTGCTGCCCCATAGGTATCTGTAGGTGAGGTAGCAGCATAGCAATGAACCATTCTGTGTGCTGTCTATCATCATACTGGAATCCACCTTCTCTGATTGATTTCTTTAATCATTGATCTGCTTCCCATATAGACTCAGATGGCCCTTGCTTGATATCCTTTAGTTCATTTACTGTCTGCGAGTAGGATTTAGGTCTCTTGAATTGTTGCTTTAGCGCAGCCTTAATTTCATCAATATTTGCATTTGCCTTCTGCCTAATATACCCCATATACCAATCCAGAGCCCTTTCTTCAAAGGCAAGGGATAAGTGAGCGCGTCTCACTGCATCACTTAGTATGTTCTGCGTAGCCCATACTGACTTTGTAACAAACCAGAACCAATCCATATCCTCATCGCCCGCACCTTTAAAGGTTGGGAGCTTTAAGTACGCAACCATGTCACCTGTTGGTGGGGGTGGTGGGGAGTTTTTTCCTCGATGAGAGCTCGATGGAGGGTTGAATTGGCGAAATCCCTTACCGGGCTATACGTAGCCTGATATCCTTCCTGGTTGGTTCTATAGTACTTCCCGCTACGTATAGTACCTTCGTTCTAGTTGGAATTCATTCACGGCGTATGGCTACACAGGATACTTTTCTTGCACAACAAGATCTTTATTAACAGCGCTAACGTTTTCAGGAACTTACCGCGAAACCCTTTAAAGAATCACCTTTCGGCTTCTGAACAGGATACTGACTAATCAATCGCAAATTCTGTCACAAATCCTCCTAGTACGCTGTCCACCTAGTGATCTAACGTCCGGGTGATAGTATTGTCAGTCTTCTGTAGCTGCGAAAGTTGTTTTGGGGTCCATTGTGTAACTCGCTCATCCTTCCAGCACATTTGGAACTCAACTAAGTTGGCCAACAGCTCCTGAAGTACAACCGTGATTGTTACAAAGAAGATTTCGTAGCTCTCTATGAAAATATATTTGTTCTTCCACTCTTCCATAGTTATCTTTTTACTGCGATTTTCTTTTATCGCGAATTCCTGAACTTTTCTTTCAAACCATTCATCAATCTCTTTCTTTTTGGGTTTCCAATATGGCCTTGGCATTCCCTGATCTTTCAAAATGCTCATGGTCCTGGCAACAGAACCATTTTTTGGCTTCAGGGGTCCTGACCTAGGTTCACACGTTAAGGTTTGCCAACAAACCCCTATAGTACTGGCCCTTTCGGCAGTGACCTACTTGCGCATGTAAATGTCTCACCCGAAGCAGTATGGGAGGGTGCTGGAACTAGGTTTCCACACCCAGAAAGAGAGCAGGTAAGCCAAGCCACACACAGTGCACAGATCTATGGAACAGGGCTAGTTCGTAGGCTTAAATAGATAACCGGTGTACAAAGTATTACAGATCTAGATCTTAGGTCTGCATCCACGTGCGTTCGACCAACAAAGATACAAATTACAGGTACACACAACAGACCAGATAGCATATATTATAAATAAACACAGTAGATAACATAGATCATTCGTACCTTATCACAGATTTAACATAAAGCACCGATTCATATAAAAGATAGATCCAGAACCAAGTACCAGCAATACTTCTTATATATTATCAGCAGATTCTTTCATAACCCCAATCCCACCTGTGCACACAGCTAGCAAGT
Organism: Pinus albicaulis; assembly: GCA_034641835.2. Classification (NCBI taxonomy): domain Eukaryota; kingdom Viridiplantae; phylum Streptophyta; class Pinopsida; order Pinales; family Pinaceae; genus Pinus; species Pinus albicaulis. Next base: position 289,645,327 of record CM076584.1, on the reverse strand, counting down.
TCCGCACACAGCAGGACAAAGGATCTCTGCACACACAGCCAGCAGGAGTCCGACCCAAATACCAAAAACCCAGAACTAAAAATTCGCACTTAGCATTCACTTATATTCATATTCTACCTATTGACTCAAAAAGACTTACTATTTATACCAATTTAGCCTAGACTTACCATGATCTGCAAAACGTGGTTTGCGGACTCCTAGTTTTACCTATTTACCAGCTTACAACGTATTGGGGCTTGTATCTACCCTATCACCCCTGCGCTAGAATAAATATAATCAAAATAAAACAAAATTGGACCAGATTTCATCAGTGTGGGAGACCATGCTCCAACAAAACCCAAAGATTATTGTAAGTGACAGAGATTCCATTTTCACTAGAAATTTTTTGGTGAAATTATTTTCTTGTCTTAGTACTCAATTAGCTCATAGCTCATCTATCATCATCAATCTGATGATAAAATTGAGATAATGAATAAATTTTTGGAAGGATATCATTGTTTCTTTGTTTATAATAAAGAAACACGATGATTCAAGTGGTTACCTCTGGCTGAATGGTGGTATAACACTCCCTTCTATACTAGCAAAAATGACCCCATTTATGGCACTTTATGGATATCATCCACCATCCATCACATCATCTTTAAGAAAAAAATCCAAGGTTCAAGTAGTTGAAGATCACGTAGAGCATCAACAAAAATTTCTCCAACTCTTAAAGGAAAACCTCACTCCGACACACAATCGAATGAAACAACATGCATATCAGCATCACATTGAAAGAAGTTTTGACTTAGGTGACTAGGTATTTTTACCGCTACAACCATAGAAAAAATTGCCCCTCAAGCAAGCTAAGAAGGATAATAAATTATCACCCAAGTACTATGGTCCTTACAAGGTGTTGTGAAAGATTGGTACTGTGAAATAAAAATTGGAGTTTCCTACATCTTCTCGAGTACACCTAGTTTTCCATGTTTCAAGCTTTAAGAAGGTTATCGATGAAAATCTCCCAATTCAATCAATATTTCCTAAAATTGATGAGGAAAAAAAAATCATATTGGAGCCTGAAGCAGTCACGAAAACAAGAAACTGACAACTATGGAATTGATTAATTTTAGAGTATCTCATTAAGTGGAAAAAATTATTCACTGAGGATTCCACATGGGTGGATGAGAATTTTATACAAAAGCATCCATAACTACTCTAGCATTGAAGACAACACTTTTTTTGAAAGAGGGGCATGTTAGGTCCCTATAATAGTCATGTAGCCCCCTTATTGTTATTGTTGTGCTCTTATATTGTTATTTTTATGGAGGCTTTGATCATATTGTGACCCCTTAGACTCCTATACATACCAAGGAAGTCTTGTCATTTGTATCATCCAGGAATTGTTCATTTATATGATGTAAAGGAGGTTTCTCCCTCAAAGAGACTACTTTTCAAGTCGTTGATCTATCTTTTGTTTTGTTTTGTGATCTGGTTTCATAACATGAAGGAAGCTTTTAATTGATCAAATTCAACCACTAAAACCTAATTGTAGTTGGAGAACCCATCCAATAATGAAAACATATCATAACTAGAGATTAAGTTGAAATATTTTTTCATGTCATATGCCTTTAAAAAAAATGATGTTACATTCCTTAAAAATATATTGATTTCTCATTGTTGAAACACCAATTTTTTTCACTAGAAAAAAAAGATTCTTTGTACATTGACAAGAAGTGATGCATTGCTTTTTGTTGGAACAAGGTCTCCTACAAGCTGCGAAACTGGTCTGATTTTTTATATTTTTTATTATATTTAGTCTAGCGCAGGGGTTTTGGGGTGGGTCAAAGCCCCGAAAGCATTGTAATGGGTCAAAGGGTAGACCTAGAATCCGCAAACCATGGTTTGCGGACCATAGGAAAGATTAGGCTAGATTGTTATAAATAGAGGAACATTTTGAATTGTAAGGTAGAAAAATAAGGAAGAACTATTGATGCGAATTGTGGTTTAGTAAATCTATTTTGGTTTTTGGGGAAAGGACTCCTACTGGCTGTGTGTGGACCCTGCTACTGTGTGCGCAGGTCAGGATAGGTATTGTAAGAAGGAATTGATGAATGGATGAATAAGAAAGGCTGTTTGAGAACTGAATCTATGTGTACTGTTTATGCGAATCATTGGTAATTGTTGTATTATGTGTATTCCGTATTCAACTGCGAAAGTTTTGTGTAAGTGCTTTTACTGCTTCTATATCTTTTTTGTTCTATTTTATGCGATACTGAGCTACTGCCTTAGAAGTATATAATCATCAAGCACCATAGTATAGTTGACCTTGCGCACGTGGATGCGAAAAGAGACCTATAGATCCTGCTTGGGAAGGGGTGATATAGACATCACCGGGTAGGACGCAGCTCTGCTTGCCTTACCTATCCTTTCTCAGGGTGTGAAAACCTGGTTCCAGCACCCACCCATTCTACCTCAGGTGAGACTTTGACCTGCGCAAGTAGGTCACTGCCGAAAGGGCCAGTAGTATAGGGGTTTGTTGGCAAACCTTGAACTCCGAACCTGGGTCAGGACCCCTCGAGCCAACAAATGGTTTCATTGCCGGGACCCATAGCCTTTTGAGGAAGGGATCAGGTAATGACAAGAGAGCATTGGAAGCTTGAAAGGAAGGAAATTGAGGAGTGGTCCGAAAATCAGATTCAAGAATTTGCAATAAAATAGAATCGCAACACGAAGTTAACGGTGGAAAAGTGGAAAAATAGGTACATTCTTACAGAAAGCTATGAAATTTTCTTTGTGACATTTTCAATCGAGCTTCAGGAGTGGTTGGCTAGGCTTGTAGAATTCCAGAAGTGTTGGAAGGATGAACGAGTCACTCAATGGACTTCAGAGCTGATCCAGCAGCTGGAGAGGACTGATAATACCATCACTCGCACGGTGGATCATTGGGTGGACAGTGTGTTAGGAGAATTTGTGACAGAATTTGCCATTGATCAGTTTGTCTCCTACTTTGAGGCCGAGTGGAGATTCTTTAAAGGGTTCCGGGGCAAGTTTCTGAAGACATTACCTTTGCTAATTAAGATGTTACTGTGCGAGAAGAGTATTCTGTGTAGTCATACTGACTGAATGACCTCAGATCCAGATGAGAGCGCAACGTGTAGTGGTAAATATTATCGAACCAACCTTGACGGGGAAAGATCTTCCTATAACCCGTTGTGAGAGACAACTATGCAAAGCCCTCCAGCTACACCACTGTCCAGGCCACACAAAGGTAAGAACTCTCCCATACCACCACCTCCGCCGGACAGCGATATGGCTGCGCACTTGAAACTACCTACCTTCAAGGGGGTAGGGGATGAGGATATGGACCGATTTTGGTTTGTTGTAGATTTCATATGGACTGTGCAAAATGTGACAAACGATAGGGTAAAGAGGGCACAACTGTCCCTAGCGTTCGAAGAAAGAGCGTTGGACTGGTATATGTGATACATCTCTCAGAACGGGAGTGCATCTATCCAAGATATTAAGGATGCTCTGAAGCAACAATTTTGAAAGCCAAAATCATACTCTCAGTTGGTAGCAGAAGTGAAGGACTTCAAGAAAGGTGCGTCTGAGTCTATATGGGAGGCTGATTAGTGACTGAAGAAAGAAATCAGGGAAGGAGGATTTGAGTATGGAGAAGACAACATGCAGAATGGTTCATCGCTATGTTGTTGCCCCACCTGCGTACGCCAATGAGTCACCAAACCTTTGAGTCGTAGGAAAAAGTTGTGGAAGTCGCTATGAAACTAGAAGATGCGCCGAGAGAAGATACTTCATTAGGAGTACAGAAAATTCAGGAGCATCTCGGAGCTATGCACATGGAAATTCAGAACCTGCGAAAGGAATGAGGAAAATGAGCCAGCACAGATTTATGGTGCATACGATGTCAGGTATCTGGCCATACGAAGGATCAGTGCCCTCTATTGGTAGATTACATGCAGGCAAGGGGACCTAGTCCAGTCCGCCTAGGAGCGAATGGGGAACCCATCCTATCATGACCAGGCTCGAGCGGACTTGTGCTGTGGTGTGATGACTGTCATGTAGCGGGGCTACATGATACGAACCATTACCCTCAGCTAGGTGCATATGTCCCAGAACTGAAGCAACAGTGGTGCAGGTTCTGCCGATTGGTAGGAAACGATGAGCAGAACTGTCGCACTTACGACCTGATGATAGATCGCAGGAACTTGTATAGGGTACAATCAGACCCTGTGTCCCCTAGATCCCCCACAAGCTTTGGTGGCTCTCCAGCAAGGGGCAAGGGAGGTCAGGGAGGAAGCGTATGACGAGGACGTGGGAAGCTAATCTGTTATAACTGCGGGGAAATAGGACACTTTGCAAGGGACTGCCCAAATCCTACAAGGAAATCTTGCAAATATTGTAGACAGTTGGACCATGTGGTTGAATATTGCCCAATTTTGATAGCCAAAATGCAGGAAAAGTAGCCCATCCCCACACAGAATGTGAAAAGAATTAAAGCTGAGCTAAGGAACATAGACCCAAGTGTGAAAGTCATAAAACGCATTGGGATGGTCACCCAAGGATCGAAGGAAGAGATTTCTAGGGCTCCTCTGACCTATCAAGAAGGATCGAGCATAAAGAAGGGACAAGAGACAATGGTCGTAGCTGACCAGGACCTCGCTCAAAAAGTAGAAGCTACTGCGCAGGTACCGACACACCCCAAGACACATGAGGCGGTTGAGCCCTTTCTACAGGCATGTCTGAAGTTGCTACGTAACCCAAAGGCTGTAGAGAACCTTCAGGCATTAATGAATAGCTGCGCAACACATCCCAATCCGACCCTTGGGACCAAGGATGTACACAAACTATATAGGTATAAAAGACGCACCAGAAGAGAAATGCAGATGACTGCATAGATTGGTAACTATGAGATGGATCAAGTTATTTTGGACCTCAGATCAGATGCGAACGTGTTACCGAAGAACACATGGAAACGAAAGGGAGAACCTAAATTGGAATGGTCCACCATCCAGCTGCGCATGGAAAATCAACAGAAGGTCATCCCTCTGGGAAGGCTGCCGAAAATCATGGTAGATATCGCAGGAGTAAAGGTCCAAGCTGACTTTGAGGTAATAGAAATCATGGAAGATGCAGATCCCTACCCTGCACTCCTAGGACTGGACTGGGCTATAGATATGGGGGGTGTTATCAATCTCAAAAAGTGCAGCATGGTGTTTGAAAATAACGGCACATGAGTAATAGTACCGCTAGATCCCGCAGAAGGCACACGGTATACAAAGCCAACATAGGATGTGGAGGAAGTGGACCACATCTACAAGCTCACTATGCATGACGAAGATTGGATTAACCCCACGACAGAAGGAGTACTCTGCTAGGAAAAGGATAGTGAATTATTTTCCCACTCTGATGGGGAACTAGAGAATTGGCAGGATTTCGGTGCTACGATGTCTTTGGGTCATAAGTAACTTCCGCTGCATCTCCGCCGAGGTAAGAGACCTTCCCTACTTTGGGGACTCGGGTAACATTAAGGAATTTTTATGCGCATTCGAAGCATAAGTTCCCAAGGGGCGCAGGCTAGGGGCCCTTAAGCTAGCCTTGCGTGGAACACCTAGGCGCTGGTGGGATATGCATGGGAAGGTCTTCCACAATTGGGAGAAATGTCAGGATAAGATGATCCTGGGATTTGAATCTCCAGCTAGGAGACAGATCTAAACGTTCCTTGGGTCAGAAGACCCACGCCGATATTTGCTTACATGGGAAACACAATGGTGCGACAGAACCCCAAATGAACTGGTTCACCTATTTATCCATGCCCTAGGACTGCGTCCAGCTGCATGGTATTTAGATGTGGAGCTGCATCAGCACACACACCACTGGGAGAATTTGCGGGATGAGTTTCTGCGAACGTTTAGGGTGGAAGATGGCACAGGGGCACTCGCACGAACACCTTGACTAAGGGGAGATCACACCTGTACATCACACCCAGATCAAGGGGAATGCTGGTACCACACATGGTTGAATAATGGAGCCTTAGCCTGATGGATGGAAAGAATGATCCCCAAACTATCCCAACTGTGGCGCTGAACGGAATGCGTACGATTGCCAAGTCTCTTGAGTTGTACCTGTTCACATTACAACACACCCAACGTCGGCTTTAATTTGGGATACGCGAGCACCACAGACGCTTCATCCAAGGTCAGTAGATCTGTGGGAAAGCCATCAGGTGCGAGCGATGACCATCAGAACACTGCATTCTGGTGAAAAGGGAATGTTACCGTTATGGAAAACAAGCAGCAGGAAATCAATGCTGCAATTTATGGTGAGTTTTTACCGATTTATTGATGGTAAGTTTCAAGTTATATTTACTCTACCATTGGATAGCCCTGGACGTTGTAAGGAAGACAGGATAACTCCGATCAAGGCTCCACATTGTCTCTATAATCTGCATATGTTATTCTACTGCTTGATTGTCTGGACCTTTAGCGTTTGGGTCATACCCCATCAACCTACTTCCGCCATCTTCGAGTTTCCAAATTTGGAAGCATATCCTTTTGCTGCTATGGTGGCCCCTAACCTTTCGAACACTTCGACACCTAGCAGTCCAGTGCCTGCAAACATTGTGTTGAGAGGGTCTGGGGATGCCGTGGTTGTTTCAATTAAATTCTCTTATGACTCCATAGCCCAATGGATTGAAAACTTGCCATCATCTTTCTTTAGAATCAAAGTTTATTTTGTTCACTTGCAACTTCTCACCTTTGAACCTATTTGCATATAGATCTTTCCGTCTCAGACAGCAACTATGTTCAACCATCTGAGAAAACCAAACAAAACCCTAGGCCTTCCTGCTTACTTTAATATGTCCCCAAACTTCAAGGAGCTTGTCCTCCATGCATATTAAGGAGGGAATCCCTCTCTGGATTAGGAGGAGCTGGTCATGCAGATCACAAGTTGGTTGAAATGATGTTAACTCGTGATCGGACTTTGCCAATCTTGCTTATTCTGAGAGACCTAACGGAAGCAATAACCAATGTTCTATACAGTTGACAGTCCTGCTTTAAAGCAATCAAAGGGAAATCGAAATTGAACTAATTGCTGTTGAAAGTAAACAAAGAAGAACTCTTATTAAAAGCAAGAATTAGAAATGAAAAGCAATCTGTAATTGAATGGCTATGTGCATAAACAACAAACTGTAACAATGTAAATAAACAATCTTTCTGCAATATGAAGCTAATGAATCGGAAATGAACAACAACAAATATTAACTTAAAACAACAATTCTATTAAACACCAAGCCCACAGCAAACGTTGTTAAACAGTCATCGATATGAACGGCAAGCAAATGGAGTTAAATATTGAACAACAAAGCTTTAGTAAACAATAACAAGATGAATAATACAGGAATTAAGATCCTTGTTGAAATGGAACAACGATGCAATTCATTAACGTAACACACCAAGATCCATAAGCAATTAAACAACAAACCGATTAACTTACAAACAGTAATAAAAGAAAATATGAACTATCTCACAACAATAATGAAAAGATAGAGATACAGACAGCGGATCGATCCACCAGGGCTGGGCCCTCAACCATCGGTGAAATGCCGCTGGGTTTTACTTCAGAGCTTGAGAAATGGAACGAGAATGCGTCTTTTTATTAATCAAACACGAATAGCTTTTACATCAGTTGCTCTTTGTTCACGAGAGTCAAGGAATTACAGTGTTACAAAAGGAATTCAATAATCATCCATTGTTCCCCAATACATAATACATGCTCTCATTTTATAATCAGAAAGAGGAGAAATTAAATAGAAAATATGATCTTTTATAACAATATTGGATTGTTCCCAACAACTTGATGAACCAGAAAATATATTTCCATCAATATTTCAACAAAACCAAGTCGAATTTGGATTTGCAGTTGAGATAATTTGGAGGACGACCGCAATAGTAAATCTGAGAAAATTGTGCTCAAAGAACCTTGCGTTTCTCTCAATACATGTTGAATCTGGGAAAATTATTTTTGGAAAATTTAATTTGGTCCGTTCTGGACAAAACCCATGTTCCGGATTTTCTAGATTCTTCTTCATTTGCGCAGAATCTCAACCGCAAAATTGTCACTTCTTATTCCAGCGAATTTCTGAGTTGGAATATTTGATGATGATTTGGAGATCAAATCTGCAATCTGGCAAATATCTTGGAGGCTAAAATGGTGAGTGATGTTACAAAATATATTAATAAACCATCATTGATAAAATTATGCATAATAATCATCAATTTATTAAAAATAAAAGAGAAGAAATAATATTCATCCATAAGAGCATAAATCATTATAAAATGGATTTATATGATAAATTATAATAAATGACATGATAAAGAAGAGTAAAAATGGATGAAATAAGTGTTAAAAAGTGGTCATATTCACGGCCCAACATACCCCCAAACTGAATATATTGCATGCCCTCATGCAACCCAGAACTGAATATATTGCATGTCCTCATGCAATCCAAAGACAAAACCCATGTGTTAACCAAGCAAAGAAAATTGTTCATCCCAACTCATGAAATGGATGGAACAAATGCATGTTTCCTCAAATAATGAATATTCAATTTTAGCAATAGAGGCATAACAATTTTTACAGTTGACGTTCAACTATATGTATATGAAGTTGCAGAAAAATGTGACATAAGTAACAACAAACTTCATTAACCATTTTCTCAAAAATCAGATCGTTTTGATGCACGGATCATGAGATATAAACAAAATGGTTGTAGGTGATAGTGCATAATTTTCGAAATTTTATGAACTAATTTAGCGTGAAATTATCTAGGTTTGTGTATTTTAATGATACCTCCTTGTTATCCAGAAATCACAAGAATTCAGTTCATAGTTTTAAAAATATATGCAAATCAATTTCTGCACTGTATAAAAATGAAATTGTATGCCTTAAATGAGAAAGAGAGTAGAAAACATCCATCATGTGTAGCAATTCCCCCCCCCCAAACTGAAGAATTAGCATGTCCTCATGCGATGCTAGAAAACAAAGAGAGGTGGTTGCTACAATCTGTTGAAATCTATGCTTGGTGTAAAACATGGAATAAGGGAGGTGTTGAGAATGAATAAGAATATCAAATAAGATTACTGTCATGGTCATAAGAAAGAAATGAAGGAAATCAACACTCCCCCAAACTGAAAGATGAGACATGTCTAAAAAAAAGGGGAAGTGGTAAAGATGTGGAATGAATGATAATAAATAATGTTCAATGGGTTTTCATGAAATTCTCCTAAATTCATAATAAATCAGAAAATTGTGCTATTTTACCTCAAGTGTTACCTCCAAAAAAATGTGGAATTACATGTAGGGACTGGCCTTTGTTGAAGCTAATGTAGGCTGAGTGGATACTGAAAGTGATGCAAAAGGTGGAAGCCATGCGAGCCTTTGTTGTTAGTTGCAATAGTGTGGTCGTGCTGCGAATAGAATTTTCCCCCATACTTGTTGTTCTCCTGTAAACAAATCACAATTTTGTATGCAATTTTCTTGAATCCACAGTTTTAGTTTGGAATGACAACAGATAAGATGCATGAAAAAAAGTTCAAGAAGAAAAAATTCTGTAAAAATGCAGTATCAATATTGTGGAAAATCAACAAAATAGAAGAGCAATGTATTGCACAGCAATTGTACAACATGGAAAGGCATACATACTTATGATATGATCAACAAATTATCGCATTACTGAAATCAATGCATATTTTGAAATCGTGAGTAGATATGGAAATGTTTATGTAATGATTCGAAAATAAGGGAAAAGGACAGCTGATGTGAAAAAAGTACTTATGCGGTCATTATCCACATAAACCATTATGATCAATTTATAAATAAATTTCATGCATAAGCGGTTCCAAAAAAAGGGTTTAGGGGCATACTCTCATTTGATATTAGATAAAGATATAAGAAAAGGGTTTATCATTACTATTGGTTTGTGAAAAATATGACTCCAATACCATCGACAAAGCTCTATTGCCCACAGGTGTCTATAACCTTGAAAAAGTTTCTTTCTCACCCTTGAAACCATTATCCTTTATTCATGCCTAGGGAAGTGCTATGTGATGTCTTGATGGAGGCCACTATGCTGTCTTGGGAACCAGATGAATCACAATGCCATTCACTAGGAAGGAGTGAAAGGTGGGCAGGCCGGCTCGTGATGAGACCTCATGTTCCAAGGACTTTTTATTTTTCTAAGTTTTCCATTGAATCATATCCCTGGTGTGGTGGCCATAATGGGAATGCCACTTCATTGCCCCCTTATGATAATGGTAGGCTGGCTCTTGATGAGACCCCCTATCTTCCATCTGCCATATCATAGAATTGTTAGTAATGATATAGAGATTTTTCTTTTTATTTTTCTTTACATATAGCACCTTCCTATTTATATATAAAGGGTGGCTCAACACTCCTTAAGAGTAGGGATGGTGGAAGAATTCTGAACATCTCAATAGAGAAAGTATGCCTTTATTCTTATTCAATAAATAAAAATCAAAGAGAGTTATGAGAATTTAGGGAAGAACCAACAAGATAAAGATAATCGATCATATTAATTTTAGTGAAAATAAAGACAGCAAAGGGATATAGATGGTTGTGTCCTTTCCTTTTTCTTATCACTACAAAAAAAATTCTTAAAAATGACAATTTCTCTTGATTAGCTGATTCCAGTAACCTTTAATTTGTGTATCCTTGCATGAATTGTATGTTTGCCTTTCAAAGAGTCATGAAAAATTCACAAAGAGTCTTAGAAATGTTGTTTAAAAAACAAGAAAAATGCAGTAAAAAAGTGTTGTTCCTTTGGAAAGGAACAATAAAAACTATCTGCGAAAATGTTGTTCCTTTGGAAAGGAACAACAAGAACAGTCGATGTTGTTCCTTTTGAAACGAACAGCGAAACTTCTGTTTCTTTTAAAAGGAACAACAAAAACAAGCGGTGTTGTTCCTTTTGAAAGGAACAACAAAAATAAACACACAAACACAATGTTTCTTAAGAGGAATGACTGATGTTGCTTAAGAGGAACAACAATTGTTCCTTAAGAGGTACAACAAATAGATATAAAGACGCAAAGATTTTGTAGGGAAAAATAAAGGAAAAGAATAGAGGAAAGAAAAAAGCTAATGTGCAATCCATTGTCAAGCAAATCCAATCAGATAGAAAGGAAAATCTATGTACAGGTTTCAAGAAAAAGTAATTTTTTACAGAATTGGTGCTACCGAAGAATTGTCTTCTGTAACTGAAACTTGATTGGGGGTCCTTATTGTTCAATTTCCATTGGAGCAGAAATTATAATTTGAAGAGATGAACACCTGAAACACAAAAAGATATAAGAAATAAAAAAAGAAACAATACTTTATTAAGTTACAACAGCTATGATGTTATTTCCTAAGGGAATATCAATTTGTTAATGGAAAAAAAATGATCTTTTTGAAAAATGTTTTGGCAGCAGTGACATGAATCTTGAAATGGAAACCAATTCTTCATTTATTCTTGTTATGAATCTGTTACGTAATGAACTGGATGAAATGTCCTTGTTTTACTAAAATTCCTCTCAAGAATCGCTCGTCCATAAATTGACCTTCTTTGTTCTCCTAAGACCTGCAAAAAAATGAGTGTCTACCTGCAATAGAATATTAAATCATGGAGAAAGAGAGGTTTAAGGGCTCCCTTAATCTAATAATTATGCAAAAAAATAACAAGTAGTTACTCTGTAGAACAAATCCACGGAAAAATAAAACAAATTTTATTTGTCACCTACGGGAGAGCAGTGGTCCACTATACTAACCAGCAGCGTTTTAATCATACATTATTTGTTTTTCGTTTGATTTGAGTGATAAAAAATAAAAATGAGAGCTAATTCAAAGTTTTATCTCCAATATAAACAAGTTTTAAAAATTCCATGTAATGGTATGTTAAATTTGCTTGGAACAACCTGCATAATAGAGTCATTTTAGATTTTCCAGCTCAGACCAACAGTTGATATTTCAATCATAAATTTTTCGTTTGATGGCGGATTGAACCAATTCAAATTGGAGATTAAATTATATTCATTTATTGATCTCCAAAAGAAACATTTTTTGAAGAAAAGAATAATTGATAGGTCAAATACGTTAATGAACAGTCGAGAAAACAAAGTTTCAAGAGTGCTGATTTATGATAGGCAGTCAATATTTTGGTCATAAATTCCTCATACGATATCAAAATTGAGTGATTAAAATTTCGTTTTAAACTATATTCATATAGGAATCTACCATAGAATTTTTTTTTAAAAATATAGTCATTTAGGCCTTTAAAAACTGACTGTCCCAACTCTGTTGTTGAGCTGCCTACTAGACACCCTGTCAATGTTTTGGTTCTAACTTTTTCGTTTCAAATCCAAATGGAGTGATTAAAATTGGGTTGGAAAGTAGACATAAAGGGATACTTAGGATAGAAAAAAGTTTTAAAAATATTCAATTTTGGTCCCCCAAAACATGATTGTCCCAACTGTGTTTTCAGAAATTTCATCAAGCCCACAAGCCAAAAAAATGATATTTAAGAAATTTTTCCATATTGATGATAAAAATGAACCATAAGTGTTTGTAGAATTGTTATTTGTAATATAATTCATATTCATACACAAATAAATTAGAATATTTATCATCAATGTTGATTTCCACAGCGTGTTGCAACAAAAAAACAACTATTTTTACAAAAATAATAAAAAAAATGTGTTTATTTCCTTATTTATTTTATTTTCTCCACTAATCTACTCTTCTTTGAAAATAGAATATGCTTATGTATAAGAGTATTCCTAGTGAAGCCATTTACAAAATAAGGCCTCTAGTATGTACATACCCAAATTTGAAAAATGCATGTTGATAAATAGTAGGGTATGAGAAGCCAACTTCCCTTCTTGTAAAAACATATTGGGCGAGAATTCTCAATTTCTTGGGAATCTTGCTCAGTCTCTTATGTTTGGTTAGGTCCCTCAGCAAGGGCTACAGATGATGATTCTGTGGCCTGAAGGGAGCTAGTAGGTTGTCTAGAAATAACTTTCCTAGGTCCTACTGATGGCTGAGATTCAGTTTTCTTAAGAATTTTGTCAATAAAGGTTGTTCTCCCAAGGGTCACCGGTCCCTTAGTTTTTTCAGGTTTGGGAGGAATTTTGTCTTGTTTATATTTTCTAATCATTCAAAAAAAATGCAAGCATTCATTCCTACCTAAAATTTTTACCCAATTCTGCTGTGAAGTAGGCTATGAGCAAGTATGTTTCTTGGTCGGTGCACAGGTTCTTACCTTCCGTCTTTAATACCCAATTCTTCACAAGCAGAAAAAAGGTCAAATGTGCATCACTCCTTCTAAATAGCATACACTCTCCCTGGCAACGGTGCCAAAATGTTGAGGTATAAAAGGTATATTTTTAACACCTATTTATCCTACATTAATTATCAATCCAGAAACGACTTTTTATTTCAAGAGTGTACTCAGTCTGAGGCGACAATTTATCCAAGAGAAATGCTGTGTGAGATGTAGTACAGTATTCTAAATACAAAAGTAAACAAATGCTTGGAAGAGAAATCTAATTACAATAACATAAATTCAAATGATTTGAAACTTAACTATTCACTCAGCAAACATCAATTGAGGATACAATAGAAATAACTCATTCCTCTAGAAATTGATGCAATTGAAATCAAACTGGAACAAGACAATCAATCTGGGAACGAGGAAACAATAACCAATGTTCTCTACAGTCGACAGTCCTACTTTAAAGAAATCAAAGGGAAATCGAAATTGAACTAACTGCTGTTGAAAGTAAACAAAGAAGAACTCTTATTAAAAGCAAGAATTGGAAATGAAAAGCAATATGTAATTGAATGACTATGTGCATAAACAACAAACTGTAACAATGTAAATAAAAAATCTTTCTGCAATATGAAGCTAATGAATCGGAAGTGAACAACAGCAAATATTAACTTAAAACAACAATTCTATTAAACACCAAGCCCACAGCAAGCGTTGTTAAACAGTAATCGACATGAACAACAAGCAAATGGAGTTAAATATTGAACAACAAAGCTTTAGTAAAAAATAACAAGATGAATAATACATGAATTAAGATCCTTGTTGAAATGGAACAGCGATGCAATTAATTAACGTAACACACCAAGATCCATAAGCAATTAAACAACAAACCGATTAACTTGCAAACTGTAATAAAAAAAAATATGAACTATCTCACAACAATAATGAAAAGATAGAGATACAAATAGCAGATCGATCCACTAGGGCTGGGCCATCAACCACCGGTGAAACGCCATTGGGTTTTACTTCAGAGCTTGAGAAATGGAATGAAAACACATCTTTTTATTAATCAAACACGAATAGATTTTACATCAGTTTCTCTTTGATCATGAGAGTCAAGGAATTACAGTGTTACAAAAGGAATTCAATAATCATCCATTGTTTTCCAATACATAATACATGCTCTCTTTTTATAATCAGAAAGAGGAGAAATTAAATAGCTAATATGATCTCTCATAAAAATATTGGATTGTTCCCAACAACTTGATCATCCAGAAAATATATTTTCGTCCATATTTCAACAAAACCAAGTCGAATTTAGATTTGTAGATGAGATAATTTGGAGGATGCCCGCAACAGAAAATCTGAGAAAATCATGCTCAAAGAACCTTGCGTTTCTCTCAATACAGGCCGAATTTGGGCAAACTGTTCTTTATCTCAACCACAAAACCCATGTTCTAGATTTTCCAGATTCTTCTTCATTTGCCCAGAATCTCAACCACAAAACTGTCACTTCTTATTCCAGCGAATTTCTGAGTTGGAATATTTGATGATGATTTGGAGATCAAATCTGTAATCTGGAAAATATCTTGGAGGCTAAAATGGAGAGTGATGTTACAAAATATATAAACCATCATTGATAAAATTATGCATAATAATCATCAATTTATTAAAAATAAAGGAGAAGAAATAATATTTATCCATAAGAGCATAAATAATTATAAAATGGATTTATATGATAAATTATACTAAATGACATGACAAAGAAGAGTAAAATTGGATGAAATAAGTGTTAAAAAGTGGTTGTATTCACGGCCCAACATCATCTAGCCCTCCTTCAAGCACTAATAGTTGATGGTACTGGAAATTCGCCAACCAAGGGGATCTCCTCGGTATGGAGTCCCAACTAGACCTCATACTATTTGGAGTAGGAGCCCCAACCAAAAATAAAGGTCATTTCCAATATTCTTAGGGATTTTCCTTGGCTGCAATTATCAACATAAGAGATTATGTAAACAATATTTGAAACAAGTTTTAACATCCCAAGTTAAAGTTTCATGTAATAAAGGATAAGAAAGAGAAAATAAGACCACGTTTATAGGACACATATTCCAAGATGAATTTTGAAAAAAAACTTTAGTGGGAATCAATTTTTGTTTATTTATGGCTATGGAAATTGGAAATGAAAAAGAGGGAATAATTTTCATTTAATTATCAGATGTTGGACATAGTACTCGTCAAAGAAGAAAGTTAGAGAAAGGCTCCACAGATGAAGGAGCAAAGCGCACAACGCGAAGTACATTTTGAGTATTAGGGGCTTTGGGGTGGGTTAAAGACCCTTATTTTGTAACAGGATGGGAATATTTTGTGAACGTTGAACCCCACCCATGGTTTTTAGACCATGGTATTGTAATGTAAAATACTATATAAGTAGTCAAGGCTAGACCTGGAAGATAACTAAGAAGAAGAATTGATGAGATGCACTTTGATGTAACATTGTTTTGAGCTTGAGTCTGTGGTTTTGGGTTGGAGGAAAGGCTCCTGCAGCTGAGTGCACAAAGACCTTAGGAAGTCTATTGTTGAGTGTGCAAACCCCTGTAACTGAGTGCATATAGTAGAATTGAATGTATGAGAAAGATATGAGAATTAATGAAATACTTTTGAAGAGAGATCAATGTTTTGAGTTGATGTGTTTTATTACTTGTATTTTATGTTATCTATGCAAAGTAAGGGTTTTTGATCTATAATCGCATGGCGAAGTTATTTTTATGGTTGTTTACATTTTTTTACGCTTGAGTAAGTAATATCGTGTAGTTTGCAAGTTATATAAATAGATGTATTGAAAAACGACTGTATATTTGATATATATTATCTATGAGGTTTTGTTAAGTACTAGAAGGAATAAAATCCATAAAAACATAGTCCATTTTACCTCTGGATGCAAAAACATGGTTCTATAATCCTCCTATATTTCCTTGGGTGAGAATCTGATATGCGCAAGAAGATCCTTGCCAGAAGGGCCAGTAACAGTGGGCTTTGTTGGTTCGCACAACCATATTTGACCCTAGGTCTAGGCCTCATCAAGCCAACAAATGGTTTCATTTTTGGGACCATGATCTGACTGAGGGATAGTTGGATGTGGCATCTGTCTAAGTAAGAGATTCAAGATTGGATAGATCTAAAAGAGAACGATTTCGTTGTGCAAGAAAACAAAAATCCACAATATCTAATAAATATTGGTTACAAAATTATATCTTCGCAGATCAGTACGAGATATTTTTCTCATCATTTTATAGCGAGATGTACAAGTGGATATCAATACTAGCGGATCAAACATCTTGTTTCAACAATAATCCTACTATGTGGACTCCAGAGCGGATCAAGCAGCTAAAGAAGAATGATAACGAGATCGAAAGGGTTGTTGATTATTGGATCGATAGTATCCTTGTAGGTTTTATCATTAAGTTCATGATCGATACCTCAGTATCCTATAGCAAAGCATAGCGCAACTTTTTAAAAGGTTCGTGAGGTAAGTACCTAAATTCAAAGAAGTTCTTGATTAAAATCCTATTGTGTGAAAAGGGTGTACTACAGATGCACTCAGATTAATGTTCAAGAAAGAGAACCTAGTGCTATGCAAAGTGGTAAAATCTTTAGAACAAATTGTGGTACTTAAATTGAAACTAGATACAGTCCATTGTTTGGGTCTGAAGGAGGAAAAAGAAACCATGCTACCTCGAGAAGTGTGCGACTAAGATATGAAAATCATCAGAGTGTTGTGGATATTATCCAAACTTCCACCCCCATCATCACCCACCTCCATTTCGTTCCTCCACCTCCACCTCCCTCATTCACCATGGCCCAGCCACAAAGGTGCCTGTGTTCAAGGGATCAGATGATCCTGAACAATTTTGGTTTGTTGCATAAGAAATATGGAGTTCGCAGAATATTACGGATGAAAATATGAAGATAGCACAGTTGGTTACAACGCTACAAGATAGAGAGTTGTCCTTGTATTTTAAATATACTATGACGAACACAAATGCTACATTGGTTGAGACGGATACTATATTGAACTTTGAGTTCAAGAAACCAAAGTCATAGTCCTAGTGTATCACAGAGATCAAAGAAATTAAGCAATTGGGTACTGAGACTGTGTGGGAGGTACACCAGAGATTTAAGACATTACTAAGCGAAATCAACTTCAAGATCCCTTATGAACAACATAAAGAATGGTTTATTGATGTGTTTTTGCCTCATCTCATATTTCCATTGTCACAATAGAAGATTGCAACCCAAGCATAAGCGCTAGAGATCACGATGAAGGTTGAAGATTCACCGGTAGCTGATACTAGCGTAGGCGTTCAAAATATTCAAACCCAGTTGGTGAGCTTGCATATGGATCTCCAAGATCTAAAGAAGGGGAAGGAGGTTAGGCCTCATATAATTCAGAAGTCTTGTGTATCAAGTGAAAAGTGGAGGGTCACTATAATGAGAAGTTCCATGTTTATAGGGACTATTTTGGTGCTAGGATGCAGAGTCCATTAAAGCATGGACCAAACACTAGGCCAAGTGTAGGGCCTAATGTCTAGTGTAGCATATGGGAATTTTCAAACCAAAATTCCACTGATTATTTTCATCTACTCCAAAAAAATTTCAGATCGTTGTAGCAATTATTTTGTAAATACTGTAGTTCGGTGGGACATGATGAACAACATTGTCGAAGCTACGATCTCATAATGCAGCACAGTCCTAGTGCATATAGAATGAAATTAGAAGGTTAATAAGCTCTAGGTTCGCTAATAGTGCGAGGAGGTTTCCAAAGCCGAGGTGTGTCCAAGGAGGAGGCGCTAGTCATGGATGAGGGAAGATTATATGTTACAACTACGGACAACCTAGACATTTTTCTAGGGCTTGTCAGAATCCTACTGCAGCTTCCTATAAGTATTGTCAAGAATTTGGTCATGAAATCGAATATTGTCCCTTTTTATTAGGTAAAATACTAGAGAAGCACAACCAAAATAGGCTCATAATATAAAAATGATGAGGTTTGAACAACGCGAGGCATATCCGAGCGTTAACATAGTAACTTGCAGTGGTGTGAATACTGGGTAAGACCAAGGAAAAAAACCTATGATGGAGACATGGGGTCAGAAACATGAAGATAATAATGTTGGGTTCAATATAAAACACGATAAAGAGAAATTCATGGAAGTGAAGAAGACATTTATGGCTCCTGAAGCTTTGACATCAACCACACAACGATAGTTGTTCCCGCTGAAGAATAAGCTCGGGGAGAATACTAAAGAAAAGGAAGTTGATCCATCTATATTGGCTTCCTTTTTTCATACATGTATGAAATTTTTAACGGATCAGAAGGCTATAGAGGGGTTACAAAAGATGATAGATAACTACGCTTGCAAGGAAGAGCCACAATTGGAACAGTGCACAGTAAACAAGGTGTTCAAAAATAAGAAGAGAACCAGTTGGGAGATGCGACTGACTACACAAATTAGAGATTATGAAATGGATCAAGTCATTCTGGATCTGGAATCATATGCTAATGTTCTGCCAAAATATACATGGGAATGGATGGAAAGGCGTAAGCTGCAATGTTCATCAATTTAGCTAAGAATGGAAAAGCAACAGAAGATCATTCCTATGGGCCGATTGCAGGGCTTCAACGTAGATATTGATCGAGAAAGCATGTTATCCGACTTAGAAGTTATTGAGATCGTTGACGATAGTAATCCCTATCCTACGTTGCTTCAATTTGATTGGGCTTACGACATGGATGCTATAATCAACCTGAAGAATAGGAAGATGGTATTTGAGAAAGATGGTACTCGATTTGTTGTGACATTGGATCCCTCCAAAGGTGCGCGCTATACAGAGCCTGTCCAACATGAATATGGGGATGCTGATATTCATAAGATCTATAAGCTTATTGCATAGAATGAAGATTGGATTAACCCTATTGCTGATGGCATAATATGTTGGGAGCATGATATTTCATGTGTTTTAGACTCCGATGAAGAGTTGGAGCATTGGTGGCATCACTTACATAGAGTAACTATGAATAAATGTAATAGGGTTACTAAATCACTTCGAAGTATCACATCAAAGGTGCGTGACTTGCCATTTTTTTTTATGGAATAGGGAATGTTGTCTTATTTTTGGAAAAATTTGAACAGAGGGTGTTGAAAGAACAAAGATACAGAGCTTTTTTTGATTGAGGTCCACTCCAGCCTAATGGTGGGGTGCGCACAGGGAAAGTTTAGGAGGATGGAAGGAGTTTTAAAAATTGATAAGAATCATACTTGGCCATGTAGACACTAAGATCGCGGAGAATTACAATGGTATAGATGATACTAGTGAGAATTTATCTCGCTGGACTGCATACTGGGGCGAAGAACCTCAACCACAGTGGATGCACATTGTATTTCATTCCTTGGGTATGATACCTCAGCATTGGTATCTGGAAACTGAGCTACGACATGGCACTATAGATTGGTATGCAATGACTGAAAGTTTATTATTGACCTATGGCTCTATCAATGGTTGGGAATGTATTAATGAGGTTCTTAAAGAACTCAAAGCAAGAGTATTCTAAATTATTGTTGAGCCAAGAACTCGCGTACAACCTAATTGGGATGCGTACTTGGAATAAGCCAATGAATGTTACAAATAGTCCCTTTTAAAATACTTGGTAAACAAGTGAGTGTTGGGGGAGGAGATCTGCAGGACTATAAATGATTCTGCCAAAGGGTGGCTTAGGCACAATAGAAGTACCGTGTAGAATGGGAAAAGATGGTGTAGATGGAGGAAACTGCACCAAGGGAGGAATAATTGCATCGAATGGGTGAGTCTGGTGAAGTTAGTCCAAAATGTGATCGTTGGAGTAGTAACAGTTGATTGGAAAATGACTTGGGCGTTAAAAACAGAGGGATGGATGTGTCTAATAGGCATATCTGGGTGGATCTACCACCAAATCTGCATTTATGAGGAGTATCTGAAGGAAATCATGGAGGTTGAATTTTAATTTTGCTATAAATCAAGCATCCCACTCCACATTCACACACTTTGCGTGCCAATATTTAGAAGTGATATTTGGTGTTTGCAAGAGAACCAAGTGATCCATTGCATGTCGAAATATATATTTGAGGTGTTGAAAGAAAAATTTCTCAAAGCCGGGCTAGGATACACAATCTGATCATATCTAGAACATACAATGATTCCTAAACCACCTACACATAGCACAAGGCCGAGGTTTCCCAAGAAGAAAATGATTGTGGGCGTAACACCATCCAAAAAGCTGAAGAAGTCGGTGTTAATATCATTACCGCAGAAGAAAATACCTAAGGAATAGAGGAGCAAGGGGGCCAAGACTAGCAGAAGAAGGCTATTGAGATCGAAGATTATGACGAAGAAGAAGTCTCCTATGAGGAAATCGATGCCAAGGAGGTCGAACCTATCTCTAGGTTGCATCCGTATATACCGCCATGGAAGCCGGATGCTAAGAAGACGACAAAGGATCTAGACGTAGTTAAGTACAAGATATTTATGCCATTGATTCTAGATGAGGTGCCGGTTGAAGGGGATTTATTGGGCAAGGTGCTTCAGTTGTGTATGGAGGATTGGGACTTCAATGATCACAGTAAATTCCCATAGTTCGAGCCAAGCCGATATCTGCACCAACAAACCTATGAAGGTGGAGTAACAAGATTGGAGCCAATGAAGTGGGTAGCTCGTATCTAGGATGCAGGGATACTCAACATGTTGTATGTGCCACAATTTGGGAAAATTATAATTAACACTATTTTTGTACGCCAAATGCTGGCATTAGTGCACAATTACTACTTGTGGCTAGGGAAGAATACCCCTACGAACTACAGAGAAGATGAAGTAGGTAATGCATTGGTAGGACACATGAATTAACCTCGTTGTGCTGCCACTACAGACATTGCACGAGTTCCACAGAGGAGTCACTGAAGAATTAAAAACAAAAGAATAACATGCCTTATTAATCATTTAGGATCTTATGAAGGAAAGGTAGAGCATGGCCAACGAAAAGTAGATGGTTGTACAAGAGCGCGATGTTGAGGCTGCGCACAGACAAAAACTCAAGGAAGGCATCTCCAAGGCTTACAATGAGCTACTAGAGCTCTAGATTAAGGATGTAGCTACTCCAGAGGAAAAAGTGGCCAAGATCGTGACAGTGGTAAAGGACTCCAAATACAAGGTCGACAAAGTGCACCTTGAAATGCAGATGAAAATAATTGAGTTACAGTTGCAATTCTAATCGACCACTCTTCCAGAGGTCTAGGAGCAACGTGCAACAAAGCTCATGTTTCCACTGAACAAATTAAATCCAATATCTAGGAATGTGTGTAAGTATTTAGAGATGTCATGGATGTATGGGCCTCACTACAAGAGGACCCTCAGGTGTAGAATATAGAAGCAGAAGTTTGCCTGAAGCTCGAACAGATGGACTAGATTAAGGTCAAAGAAAATACCTTAGCATTGATGTAGTGGTATACCTTTCTCCAAGAGGGTAAATTACTGTAGGAGGATATTGATTAGTTGAACAAGAAGGATAAGCTAAATATAGATAGAATGAAGCCTTGGGAAATTTAGGCTAGTCAACATTCCCAAAATATAGAAAATAAGCTGAAAGCATTATGCTAGGCACAGAGAGGATTTGAGAAGAAGACAATCGGGCTAGTTACCGAGATGCTTCTTAGTGAGGTTCAAGATTTTGAAAAGTAGTGCACCGAAGCAGTTCCACCACTAAAGAATGCCTTGAGTGGAATCAAAGAAAATATCAATGGCACATCAACATTGTGACTCGGGATAAGTCACAGTTTTGTGTTGGGGCATGTTAGACATGATACTCCTCGAAGAAGAAAGTTAGATAAATACTCTGCAGATCAAGGAGCGGAGTGCACATCACAAAGTATATTTTGAGTCTTAGGGGCATTAGGGTGGGTCAAATGCCCTTATTTTGTAACGGGATAGGAATATGTTGTGAACATTGAACTCCGCCCATGGTTTTCAGACCATGGTATTGTAACGTAAAAGACTATATAAGGATTCTAGGCTATATCTCGAAGATAAATAAGAAGAAGAAGAATTGATGAGATGCACTTGGATGTAATGTTGTTTTGAGTTTGATTTTATGGTTTTGGATTAGAGGAAAGGCTCTTGCAGCTGAGTGCAGAGAGACCTTAGGAAGTCTGCAACTGACTGCGTAGACCCTTGAAACTCAATGCACATGGTAGAATTGATTGTATGAGAAATATTTGACAATTAATGAAATACTTTTGAAGATGCAGAAAATTGGTTATAGCACCCCTCTATATTGCCTCAGGTGAGACTTTGGTCTACAAAATTAGATAGTTTCTAAAAGGGCCAGTAATAGTGGGATTTGTTGGTTTGTGTAGCCATATTTGAACCTAGGTCTAGGCCTCATCAAGACAACATGAGAATTAAAAAAAAATAAGAGAAAAGGAAGATGAAGTGACACAAATTTTCATGCTAAAGAAATTAGAGGAAAATGAAAAAAAATGAGACCGCGATGATAAAAAGGAATCAGAGAAATAGTTCATAGTTCAGAACAATATATCTATATATATATATATATATATATATATATATATTTCCAATTTTGGCTTGGATTAGTTTCAAAGAGAGAGAGAGATCTCCAAGAGGAGAGAGAAATGAAGAAATAAAATAAAATTAAAGGGAAGCAAAGGAAGGAAAAGGAGAAGAAAAATAAATCAAGGAGAAAGTTTGATCAACAACTTCAACATGAGTATTTTCCAAGTAACATGTTTCATGTATGATTTCCTAGTTGAGGTGTGAATGCATAGTACACACATTTATTTAGTTGGTTCATTTTTTTCCATTGGCATGGGTTTTTCCTAGTTTGAGAGTGGTTTCATCCTTGCCTTTCCATTTCATAGATAGCCATGGTGTGATGGAATTCATTCTTGTTTGAGCTTTGGATTTCTAGAAGGTTTTGGAACCGAGTGAGGTGGTCTTAGGAAAATTCCCAAGGGTTTGGGATGGAAATGGTTTTCTCTAGGAATCCATCAATAGGTGGGTGGATATATGGAAATTCCTCAAGGTATGGTGAAGAAATCCTAAGACATCCAAGCTAGGTTTGGTTTTCTAGTCTTAGGGTTGGTTTAGGTGAGATCGCAGTAGCTTGAGGCTAGGGGTGGTTTAACCTCTAGAGTCCCTGGTTGATTATGTCATTTTTTATCCAATGTGATCCTACATTCATTCTTGGAATATGGCATAGGGGTGATTGGGTGAAAGAAATATTTGGTTCAACTCAATTTATGGCCGCGTGGTATGTGGGAGTCCCTAACTTGGTTGGTTTTTTCACAAATTAATAAGACTATTTTCCTATTGTGATGTACGAGAACTTGTCCTTGTTATTATGTGGATTCTATGGATGATTTTTCATGGTTAATATTCTGGTTATATGTTGGTTGTAAGCATGGTTATATGATGTGCTCTAGTTATGGCTCTTATTCATGATTTGATATGTATTTGAATGGTTGATGAATGGAAAGGCTAACAATTGTTGTTGTAGCTACTTGATAGGGCACTAGACCTTCTCGATGATTCTTAGATGAAGTTCAAATATTTATCATTAGATATGCATTCATGACCTCTAACTTATATGTTTACCATATGCTTGAAGAAATGTCTAATGTGTACTAGTAAGTGTAGGTCAAGTTATTTCTTCAAGTTTGAATGTTTTCCATTGTTATCATCTTAATCATGATCCTAGAAATTTACAAGAAATTTTGGTAAGTGGTCTCGAGAGTAGCCTGGAAAATTGCCTCGGATCTTAGAACCGTTGACACATAACGGGGAATTTTTGGCCATGATTGCACACATGAAAGCTTATGAGTGTGTTTGGAGCCTCATAACCACACATATGCAGTGTTGCGAGTGCAGTTGGGGAGTTTCTCCTGAGAAAAAGAGTTCCAAATCGAGGATTCATCACCTGGGGTGGTTTTCAACCTCCTCAGTGGTCTGTAGTCCCTGAGGGAGGTCAAAAAGTTGTAGGTTTGTAGGCCCCACTTCAATAACTAGAACTTGGAGGTCATACCATGTCATAGTAACACTCAAATCACATTTACAATGGATATATTTTGAAAGCAGGTAAATTTGGGGTGGGGGGTTACAAATTGGTATCATATCTTCCAAGTTCAAAAACTTGGATTGGATTGGATAAATATGATTGTTATGCATGCATTTCATTCATATGCATGAATTTCAGTGGATATGGTTGTCATTTATGATTTTGGCCTCAAAATTTGAGTTATCATGCATGATGTCAATAAGTTGATATGTTGATGTCATTATATATATATATATATATACATGTATATAGTGCTAATATAGATTGATTTGTGTAGAGGAGATAGCCTTCACTGAACTTATTTAAGGTATGTTTGATCATGTTTCTATTGGTTTATCTAACATGAATTTTTTGCAGGAATAATAAGATCAGGTATGAATAGCATAGTAGTGGACTATGGTTCACTTGACTCCCCTTATAAGCTTGACATGAAATCTATGGAATGGGAAAGGTGAGTTGACTAGAAAGGGGAATATTATTCTATTGATGTGGTCGATACACTGAGGAGTCTGAAGGAAGAAATCATAAGTTGGAAAGTAGATAATAACATGATAATTAAGTCAAAGGAAATAATTTCCAGAGCTCAGGAAAATCAAGCTGAGGTTAATGCAGTGATCCTTCATATCTTATCAAATTTGGAGATACAGGGAAAGATATGGATCAGTCATGGATAGGAGGAAATGACTAATGGTTCATATGGTATTTATTATGGATTCTACTATAGTTTGGGTTCAGAGAGACATCATTCACATCACACCCATCATCCTTATAGGAGGAGTGAGAAGCAGTACTTTCAAGATGCGTTTAATAAAGCTAAGCCTCCTACATTTCATGGAGAGACGAAGAAACAAAAAGATGGAGAAGCATGGCTACTTGGGATGAATAATATATTCGAATTTCATGATTATAGAGAGAATATTAAATTCATGATAGCTATTTCCAGTCTAAAATGAAAAGAATATATCTGGTCGAAAGACGTGAAGCATGTCAGATGCATCAAGGTATAAGTGTTGAGTTTCCATGAGTTTAAAATACTCTTCAGAAATAAATACTTATCCAAGAGATATTATGATGGAAAGGATAAGGAACTATATGAGCTAATGATGGTTTCTATGACATATGAAGAGTATATGACTAAGTTTATGGAGCTTTTGAGGTATTTTTCTTATCTAAAGGATGAGAAGATGAAGGTTTAAAGGTTCATCAATGGATTGCCATTAGCATTCAAGGATTAGATTGAGTATGATGAGCCTAGGTCATTGGAGGAAGTCATAAAGAGATCGAAGCAATGTTATAAGCAGTTGAAGTGTAAGTATGAGCCTAAGAATTATTGGAAATCAAATGAGAAGGCTAAAGGAAAATGACCTCAAAAGTGGGAAATACCTCAAGATGCAGGTGAGAAGAAAATATGCTTCCTTACAATAATTTGAGCAGTTTAGAAGGGACATGGACCTTTACCTAGAGAGCAGCAGAATAAAGGTAGTGGCAGAGAACCATTGTAGCACTGAATTTGTGGAAAATATCATTGTGATAAGGATTATCCATTGTACTAGGCTGGAAGGTCTCATATTCAAAGTGCTTAGGAGGTGCAGATAGTTTGGGATGTTGGTCATAGTATTCCTCAAATATACGAAACTCTTGATAAAAGGCATGCAGATCATCAATAATCCATTATTGAGATGGAAGGTAAGATCTGTCATTGAGTAGTTTCCATTTTTGTTGATCCTATATATAAATATAGTAATGCTAGTCGTGACCTTGTGGATAAGTGTGACTTGAATAAATAACAACACACATATTCTTGGTTGGTGCAATTGGATACAAGGACTAATAAAATAGTTCATCATTGGGTGATATATTATGAATTTGAGTTGAATGGTATGAATACATCAACACATATAAATGTGCTTCCTTTGGGGTCATATAATATAATTTTGGATATGTATTGGTTCTCTACTCACATGACCAAGGTAGACTGCTATGAAAAGTATATTGAGTGTTTGGATGATGATGGAGAAAATATAATCTTGCAGGGAAAGAAGAAGCCTACATTCATGAGAATGGTTACAACTATGAAAGCTAAGTGCAGTTTCAGGAAAGGGTGTGAATTATTTGCAGTGAATGTTTCCAGTGACAAGGGGAAGGATGTTGAGAATGATGAAGTATTGAATAGGTATCATGTCAATCAAAATTTGAATCAGGGGCAAAAATTTGCTCAAAATTCAAATTGTTCAAAAAAGGTGTGGAACCTGAACGACTGCGACTAGCTCATTGCCCTCATTCTGGCACAATCCGTTTCGTCAAAATCCAACTCCATATAAGGGAGTAAGAGCCCGTTGATCACCGTGCAGAATAGGAAAAATTCACACAGGGCTGATAGGGATGATGACTAGGCATCCACACATCCCAATCGAAAAAGGTATATTCCAAGGAATATTCCTTGGAGTATTCTTAGAATATTCCCACAAGTGGACCACCGAGAAGATGCCAAGTGTCGACATATTATTAGATGAGGGGATTGTGTTGGACCAATCGGGTCGTGACACATGGAGCCTAGCTCAGAGGCCACCACGTGCCCCTCCAAAAAATGGAAAGTTGGTTAAGGGTCACATGCCAATGAGTTTATATGGTGTAACAAAATTTTGTGGTGGCGCAGGGATCGACTCTACGACCTCCCATCCACAAGTGCCACGACTTACCACCAAGTTACCATATTACTTCTTAACTATATGGGGCACCACCACTATTTAAATTTTCAAACTTATGCTAACGGCAGGGGAGGAGAGAGCCAGCCTCGTGGGGTCATCCCCCTCCCACATGTGACCAAGGCATGAAATACCAGGGGCTAAATCATTCCAATGAGAAATTTAAAACATGGATTAGCGCGTATTTAATTACGTTAAACTGTGGTTATACCACGATAATCCGAGATTTGTGGATAAGTGTGGGTTAGCGCTAAATGCA
This sequence comes from Pinus albicaulis, assembly GCA_034641835.2. NCBI lineage: Eukaryota > Viridiplantae > Streptophyta > Pinopsida > Pinales > Pinaceae > Pinus > Pinus albicaulis. Next base: position 289,617,872 of record CM076584.1, on the reverse strand, counting down.
CCTTAACCCACTTAACTACATGATTATCACTTAATTAAGTGTGGATTATGTTGGAGGAAGGTTTAGCAGACCCGCCAAATGTAGAAAAGCTCCACTTTTAGTGGAATTAACTGGCAGTCTTCTAGTTTTAGTGGAAGTTTTTGTAATGTTCCAAATTTTATGGAACATTAATTTTTGATAAGGAGATGAATAAAATGGGTAGGGGACCAGTTCTTTGCATCATTAGAGAATAAAAATCCTTTAAGTATGAAATAGGATCATATTGCAGCTGTATTTCACACCTCCATGTGTGAAAGGAGGTTTTTTCATACATGCTTGGCCAAGGTTGACCAAGTCAAACTGCGTTGGCATGAGTTGGAAAGCACTATGTGGGACAACATAGGAGGGAAGATTCTAGAGGGAGGAAACCATAATTCGAATTAGGGCCCATGGAGGGAAGGCTAATTTTTTAAAAGAGGGGCAAGGCATCCATTGAGATTATCTTTGATCATTTTTACATCCAAGTCTTGGAGACTTGCTGCCTCTTGCTATTCAACAGAGCTGCAGTGCCTTCGGGCACGAGGTAGTCCTCTTGAGGATTTCCTCTCCTTCTTTAGTAGCTCATGAAGGATTTCACTCATCCTCCATATTTAGGCATTCAGGCCATAGGTTCAACCATCTACATCAACGTAGTCTCTGCAACAGATATTGTGCAGTGTTGCTGGGTGTTGCTGGGGAGGTTTCCACACACCTTCCAGAGCTTGTTTTTCAGTGGAGAGAGGTTCTATTCATTGGGAGATCAGAAAAGGTGGTTCTTGAGCATATGCCATCATCTTTGGCATCAGGCAAACCACTTTCCATCGGAGGCAGCGCAGTCCCTCTCTTAGACAATATTTTCATAGGTGGATATTTGTTGTGAGGGATTAGCATATTTTGGAGGGGAAGTCTTGGGTGAAAGGATCAGATTTTCACTTCAAATTTTCATTGGAGAAGGGATCTTCATATACAACAGCTATTTCATCCTTCTCCATCCATTCCCAGCTCTTGATTTGCTGCTTCCCAACAACTTAGACATTTCTGCAAAATGCCATTTTTGTATAGATTTCAGCCAATCCTCTTAAAGGATTGTTGTATTGTATTTTCAGGGGTTGAGAGCTTGCTCCCCCCTTCTTATTTGAGCCTATCATTTCTATACATTTTTATTTCTATCATTTATGCAATAGTTCCTCCTATAACTGCACAGTCATGGTCTAGAGCTTTCTGTATGCAGCAGAGTTTCTCATATTTCCTTGTACAGTTTCCTTGAGGCTTGTAGTGCCTTACTTGAGAGATCATTTCCTCAAGAAGTTGTATATTTTATTGCTTCTATGATCTAATGTGATGACCATTGATTTCTCCAGCATTTCATGTGTATATGAATCACTGCTATTTTCCATTTGATGTATTTTTTATTGTTGTAGCTCCAATGTTGGGGTTATCTTAAGAGATTCCCAATCTTGTTGTTTTTCCCTCTTGGGGATATTTTCCCTTGAAAATCACTCTATAGACAGAGTCTGTTAGTGGGCCAGGTAGCCTATGGAGCTCATCCTTCCTTGTGAAGGTGAAAAATCCAGTGAATTACCCTATATTCTATCTCTGGAATAGATTTACTTTGTCGATTGACAATGTTTCTAAAAAAGGAACATTATAGTGGTATCAGATCATCGATCTGGAACAGCCTGTGAGTTTTATTTCAGAGGAGCATGATGAAGAATATGAGACTGATCTCATATAATTTTGGAATAAAGAAGAGCCTCCCTGAGGAGGAGGAGAAGAAAGGGGGAGAAGAGGAAGGTCCATGCACTTCCTATTCTCTTGAAGACCAACATGGGAGATGCTTGGATTTTCAGATCTTAAGCAAGTACCTAGGTGACTATAAACCCCACTCTATAGCATTCAGGAGAGCTACAACATTCTCATAGTCTATTCAGAAGATGGAGGAGAGAATTCCCTATGGAAAAGGAGAAATCGGAGGCAATAAGCTTCTATTGTCTACATTTGATGGGGCTACTTTAGCTAGAGCTTGGGAGAAGAAGCTGGAGGCATTTTGTTGCTGCATCGAGTAGCAGAGAAAGAAGCAGTGGAGATGGAAGTGATGCACATGGAGGGGGAAACCTCTGTTTTGTGGTCCAAGCCCTTGGCCCATTCAAGGGTAAGATATTTTGCAGAATTTTCTCAAAGGTTGATTCAAACCTTTGATGGAGAGAGGGCAAAGGAGGAAAAAGCCATTCCACCATGGGAGGAGGATTGTACCAACGCTACTACAGCTTTGAAGGAGCAGCCTTCAACATCTACAGATGAAGAAGCCATTGGAGGAAAAGCCATTGCAGCCACACAAGAAGGTCCCAAGATCCACCAAGGTATGAGTAAAGTTCCCCTTTCTATATCAGCAAATAATCTTGAGGATGGTGGAATTTCATATGAGGAGGTCCAAGGATCAAATCACATGGCAACTTTAGGGCCTCATGTTTGCACTGCACTGTGAAAAGGGTTCAAGGAGGAGAAGAACCCTCATCCTCATACATCTTTGATGATTTGCATTCAGACTTTAAGGTGGGAGTGTAAACTTTTGGATGATGAAGTAAACCATGACACCTCCATGGAGAATCATGAAGCAAATTGTAAAACCGAAGGAAGAGACAACTGCTACATCATTGGAGAAATCAACAACACTGTTTAACATGGGTGGAGAGGAGACATCACCTCCATCACATTTGGATCCTCATAGATCCAACATAGTCATGGGAGGAGTACCAAAATAATGGAAAAGAGATGACAGGATACTTGCATCATTGAGCAGCATAGAGTATGGATGCATGATGTTGATATGATACCCATATCATCCATTGTGTCTTCATCATATGAGTTGTATGATGGAAGTATGGGAGGGTAGCAAAATACTTTGTTGCTTTGCTTGGGAGAGCAAGGGAAAAATTTCTCTCATTCTTTGCATAATGTTGCAGGAGGAGGAAGTGGCATTCTCTCCTTGGGTTTCGATGATAGAGAGGTAATTCCACCTTGGGAGGGGCTTCTTATGTATTGCAAAATTATGAAAGATATATTTGACAAAGAGCATGTCAAATAATGGAGCTTGGTATTGATGAGAGCTTATGGGTATAGGCCAACAACGTTGTCTCTTTGGAGCAATGACCTATTGATGAAGTGTGCCCAGTGGAAGTGTGGTGGATCCATAACCCACAGGTCCTAGGATCATTTCATATTTGTTGCACTTGATGGAAAAAGAGGAGGTGAGATGGATGAGGTAGTATATGGAGTCATATACTACTATGCTACATTCTTCTTGACTTGGATTCCCAAGCATGAGAAGAAGGATCTTCTTGCAGCACCTAGTTCATTTCTCTTCATGGGAGCATGCCAAACAACCATGGAGGGTTCATTCATGGATCCATACATCAGATTACTCTAGGTATATGGTAAGAAATCTGTTTTTACATTGGCTGATTTGTATACTCTTACCATTATTTTGTAGTGCATGGCTCTACAAGAGGGCAAGCTTTTCAGATTGCTCCATGGATCAAAATTGGACCAATTTGTATGATGGAGACAACCATATTTTTTGGGAAAGTGTTACCTTCCATGTATGTTCAGCCACTTACCATGCATTATCAGAACATACATTATTATTCATGAGCTGAAAACAACTTGCCATATCATTTCTCAAAGCAGCAATTTGGAAATTGCATTGTGACCACTTGAGAGAATGTTGGTACAACTTTGCACAACATGAAACCTTCAGTATTTACCTAATTTTATTGCTGAGTATGGTCTCATTGGCTGATATTTCTGTTATCTCAGTGAAGGACATGATTAGAGGAGAGACACATGAGATGAATGTGTCCTTGATGAGGTAAGACTGCCATATTTTCTGCAATACATGTTCTAAGGGGAACATGAGAGGAGGCATGGCTATAGCCACATGTTTTCTCATTTTTGGGGAGAGCCATGGGCTTGGTAATTTTATCCATCCATTGTATGTATATGGGTAGGTTTTTGACCTTATGTTTCTGATTCACTCATCTATTTACTATTTAGTAGTAGATGTGATATTTGTTATGCAATACTTTCCATGTTATTTTCTGCAGCTGCAGTGGATGAGGTTGCATTATAACCCTATGAGGCATTGTTTGCACTTTCTGAACATGGTATAACCTACAAAAAACATGTCATGGGGGGAATTCTATGGTTATCTTGTCCTATTCATCATAGATGACATGTCTTGGGCCAGCTGATTTTTCATTGATGGAGGGGAGATTCTTGGGGAATCACTCTTCATTTTTCCATTTGAGGGCAATATAATTGCAGCCCAGGATCAAAATACACTCCAAAATTGTCATAAGTGGGGGAGAGGACAGCATGGGGAAAGTTATAGTGCTTGCCATGATCATATTTTCAGCCCACCTTCATTTCTGAAGCTCAAGGTGGAGGGAGATTTTCCATGAGTTGTCTTGTTGGGAGGCAACTTATTTTTATGATTGATGGCTTGGTAATGAGAGATTCAAATGGGGGATGATAAGTCCCATTATATATCAGATATCATGCCTCAATGAGGCCCTTAGATAGCTCTTTTTTCCTTCATGGATATTTTTTTCTACATGATAGCTATTTGGGAATGTTCACCCCAAGGCTAGATTGCATTTGTTGGAGGGATAGTTTGGAGACTTGACTGCTGATATGGCATCCTTTTCATTGAGGAGATCATCACATAAGGATGCAACAAGAGGAAGGGAAGAAAGAAACTCAGTTCATCCTTGAAATTTCTTGAGGGCAAGCAATATTTTGAGAGGGGAGGACTTTAATGTTCCAAATTTTATGGAACATTAATTTTTGCTAAGGAGATGAATAAAATGGGTAGGGGACCCATTATTTGCATCATTAGAGAATAAAAATCCTCTAAGTATGAAAGAGGATCATATTGGAACTAGATTTCACACCTCCATGTGTGAAAGGAGGTTTTTGCATACATGCTTGGCCAAGGTTGACCAAGTCAAACTGCGTTGGCATGAGTTGGAAAGCACTATGTGGACAACGTAGGAGGGAATATTCTAGAGGGAGGAAACCATAATTCGAAGTAGGGCTCATGGAGGGAAGGCTCATTGTTTAAAAGAGGGGCAAGGCAGCCATTGATATTATCTTTGATTATTTTACATCCAAGTCTTGGAGACTTGTTGCTGCCTCTTGCTGTTCAGCAGAGCTGCAGTGCCTTCGGGCACGAGGGAGTCCTCTTGAGGATTTCCTCTCCTTCTTGAGTAGCTCTTGAAGGATTGCACTCATCCTCCATATTTAGGCATTCAGGCCATAGCTTTTTCCATCTACATCAGCGCAGTCTCTGCAGCAGATATTGTGCAGTGTTGCTGGGGAGGTTTCCACACACCATCCGGAGCTTGTTTTTCAGTGGAGAGAGGTTCTATTCATTGGGAGATCAGAAAAGGTGGTTCTTGAGAATATCCCATCATCTTTGGCATCAGGCCAATCACTTTCCATCAGATGCAACGCAGTCCCTCTCTTAGATAGCGTTTTCATGGGTGGATATTTGCTGTGAGGGATTAGCAGATTTTGGAGGGGAAGTCTTGGGTGAAAGGATCAGCCTCTCACTTCAGATTTTCATTAGAGAAGGGCTATTCATCTATAGCAGCTATTTCAGCCTTCTCCATCCATTCCAATCTCTTGAGTTGCTTCTTCCCAACAACTTCAGCATTTCTGCAAAATGCCATTTTTTTATAGATTTCGGCCAATCCTCTTAAAGGATTGTTGTATTGTATTTTCAGGGGTTGAGAGCTTGCTCCTCCCTTCTTATTTGAGCCTATAATTTCTATACATTTGTATTTCTATAATTTATGTAGAAATTCCTCGTATAACTGCACAGTCATGTTCTAGAGCTTTCTTTATGCAGCAGAGTTTCTCATATTTCCTTGTACAGTTTCCTTGAGGCTTGTAGTGCCTTACTTGAGAGATCATTTCCTCAAGAAGTTGTATATTTTATTGCTACTATGATCTAATGTGATTACCATTGAGTTCTCCAGCATTTCATGTGTATATGAATCAATGCTATTTTCCATTTGATGTATTTGTTATTGATGTAGCTACAATGTTGGGGTTATCTTAAGAGATTCCCAATCTTGTTGTTTTTCACTCTTAGGGATATTGTCCCTTGACAATCACTCTATAGAAAAAGTCTATTAGTGGGCCAGGTAGCCTCTAGAGCTCATCCTTCCTTGTGAAGGTGACAAATCTAGTGCATGCCCCTACATTCTATCTCTGGAATAGATTTGCTTTGTCAATTGACAATGTTTCTGAAAAAGGAACATTACAGTTTTCTAGGCCTGGAGTAAATGAGGCCTATATTGAGCAATATTCGACCAAATTGGGATCAAAAGAAGTCATTCTTAGCATTTTGGGATTCTGGGAATCAATTTGAGTAGGTTGCATAGGCATTAGAGGACTTCTTGATGGATTTTTTCTCACTTGAAGATTAAACAAGCTTAGGGCCACCAAGATGGGAGGTCATGCTTGAAACATTTGAAGACTAAAAGAGGCTGAGAAAAAGTCATTCTTAGAATTTTGGCATGCTTTGAATCCAATGAAGCAGGTTTCAAAGGCAGATGAGCACTTCTTGTTGGTGTTTTTCCCACTTGAATATTGAAGATTCCTGGGGCCACCAAGAGAGGAGGCCATGCCGAGAGGACATGTAGACCAATTAAATAACGAGAATAGGCTACTCAGGGGTTTATGGATGCTATGAATCATTGGTAACTTATGTTTTATGTTTATAGCACATATTTAAGTTCAAATTATAGGTTGAACCAGGAGTGTGTATGGATCATTCAGATATTGAGCCATTTCTTGGAGGATTTTGAGATGGAGATGATCTTGCAGGGATCTTCTAGTTGCAGCAGTAGAATTTGCAATAATGCTGTAGAATTTTTATCATATTTTCTCTTTATTTGTTTTAGATAAAAATACTATTGATGTACTTGTAGTTATTGAAGTAAAAATTTTATGCTCTTTCATATTTGAGTAAGGGATCTTGGTAAGATGTCCATGTGTTGCTGATAGTAAGTGTATGGTAAAGGGACTTTGCAGGAGTTGTTTATTTTTAGGAGAAACCTACCATTTCAGTTCGACACATTGATGTACTCTTCATTTTGAATTTGGAGCATAATATGCCTTAGAGCTGATTCAAGGAGATGTATCCCAGGTGGGGCGAACTTCATCAAATGGCTTATGCTTAGCTGTATGATGTATTTTCCTTTCATGTGCTTAATGGTTTCATGTATGTAACCTACTCATGGAATTACATATTAAAAGAAACCAAAAATAAATCCTTGTGATAATATGAAAGCTCAATAAAATTCCTATGCACATAAGAAACACATTTTTAATACTGATGAGGGAGCTTGCATAACATTAACAAGTTTTTCCATATTCTGATCAAGTTGGTATTAGAGCTTCAGGTTCATTGTTTCTTGTGTTTCTTTGTAAAAAGAGGGTTGTCTATTGTAAGGAGAAAATTATTACCAGGTTGAAGCTCCGGAGAGGAGAAGGAAAAATTGTTGGTATAGCTTCTCAAATAGGAACACAGAGAAGGAGACTAGGGTTTCCACAAGCCCCACCTCAAGTTTCAGCTTCAGAAAGTATTGAGGTTTCGAATAGCATATGTCAAGGAGAAGAGCCTACAAGTCTCACAAGGGGAGAAGGTAAAGATAATGGTGTTGCACCACCATATTCACCACAAACTTCTTTGTTTTATACAAATTTGATGCAATTTGCTGATGTAGAAAATCCTTCCAATATGGAAGATGGAAATATTTGTGCTTTTTTTCCACATGATGTGGAAGAGGTACAGTCGACACTTATGTCAAGGAGGTGAAAGAAGAATACAAAAGAGTTCGAGAGAACACTTTGAGAATTCAGAAGGAGTATGAAACCATCTTTGTGTCTCAATCAACAGATGAGACAAATGGTGTATATGCATATGCTTCTTATTTATATGCACATATTGATGAGAGTTCTTTTGCATCCTTTGAAAGACACAACAAAGGTATTGGGTCCAAGATCTTGGAAAATATGGGATACAAAGAATGCTTAGGAATTGGTGTAAATCAACAAGGCATCAAGAACCCAATAGAGGAAAAAGAAAGGCCTAAGCATGAAGGCTTGGGGTATGTTGCACAAGAAGAATGGTCTTCCAATGAAAATGAGTTGGTATCATGTACCTACTGTCACAAAAGAGGACATGAATAAGAAAGGTGTTGGACTTTTCATCCAGAGCTTGTACCTGTTTGGTTCTCTGGATAGACGCCACTGAAATGGTTTGTTCCTTTACATTGTATGTTGCATGTTTTCATCAAGAAGGTGTCTGAAAGAGGAGTATGTTGAGATTCACTTTATTGCAGAAAATTTGTTTATTTCCACTCTTTTGAGTACATATACATGAATGTGGTTCTTGTACTATGATTTTACTTATGCGAGGGAGTTGAGGAATCATATACATGCATGAGAGATGTGTGTATGAACAGTGGAATTTTGATGATTTCATTTTGTTTGAACATGCATGAGTAATTGACATGTGTTGGTCGATTGCTTTGTTTAACATGTATGTTATCAACTTGAGTGTGCTGATCATTTGCACATGCATGAGTTTCAACTTGGTTGATTGTGTGTTGTGTTAGTCATCAGTATTTTTTTCTATTTATAGATGACTAAATATTTATGCTAGATTTCTAAAAACAAGATTCATGAATATTGTGAATTTTAGAAATCTCACTGCCTTCATTATCCTTAAAACAAAAATTTCACTATTTTACTACTATGCCATTCCCTAGTTAGACTACCACTCCTAAAAGACCCCTCATGGGCTCATGCCACTCATGTTTATCCTATTTTCCCACCCAAAACCTCAGTACTCTGTTTTTCCTCTGCCTAACCCCTCCACTTTCCATCTAGGACTGCCAAAATAGCCTACTCCTTCTTATGTTCACCAAGTGCCTCAAGCATTGATGGTCTCAAAAATATCTCTATAGGCTCTTTAGATAAATCAGGTACATTGGATTTTGGCTCTTCAATACATCAATTTTTCAGAAACTCTATTTTTCACACTTAAAGACCCCAAGCCAAGCTTTCAGTCAAAGACCAAGTCAAAAGAGCCTCCCAATAGGTCATTAGGGTTTCATAGGTTATAGGGTTATCCTTGGTGTTCTAAAAACACTATTTTTCATGTGTTAAAAGTTGAATCAAATGTGAAAGAAGGTCAGCACCTGTTTGTCCAAGATAGATCAGGAAAATCTCCGAGGAGGACTGCTTGGTCAAGTTCAAGTTCTGCAAAAGGAAACTGTTCATTTTTGCATTTTTGCAGGGGTTTTCAAATGACTATCAATAAAGAATAGGTAAGGTAAGAGGCATACTTATCATTAAAAGACATCCACAGAAAATAAGGAGGAAGCAGCGTATGTTCAACAAAAATCAAGGTTCCTAAGACTGATTGGGCCAGCAGTGTGCCAAGCAAGGAGCTAATACAATAAATCACATGGATAGAGGCACAACAGTAGAACCAAGAATGAACTGAAGATTTTTAGAAATCATTGATGAAAAAGGGAAAAAGGTGAGGTGAAATAAACAAAAACGAATGAACTTGAAAGGGCTATAGAGAACTTAGAAGAAAACACTAATAATTTTTCTCAAATAGCCCAGAAACCTAAGGTTTTGGAAACATAGTCAAAAGAGGTAAAATAAAGATGATAGACCTCCATGATGAAAACAGAAATAAGGTGTGAAGAGGCTGTTGTAGGTGACTTCCAGATTTTTCCAAGGTAAAGTATCTCACTACCTCAGAAGAAAGAATATGAAAAGAGTATTAGTGAAAGGAAGGTCAAGCTTTCATTTTTAGTCATTTGCACTCAATGATCAAAGGAATAAAAGCATATGTTTTATTTCCAAGATAGAAAGCCAAGCTGATCATGAGGTTTTTATTGTATAACTAAATGTGTAAAACTCCAAGAACATCAAAAGGGGCTAAATCAGTATGTCATGGCACCTACAAATAAGAAGTGGCCAAAAAATGAGATAGCATACATGATTGTGAAAACTGTATTACTTGTCAAAAAAGGATTTATCATGCCTAAGGATCAATGAGAAAGATGAAAAAAAGTTTTTTAGTCACCCATCAAGCAAAAGGCAATTTAATCTCCAAGGGAAGAATAGAGAAGTTTTAAATATGCTGCCACCATGCAAGCGCCTAAGGTTGTCAAAGTGATTTTAGCATGCTCCAGAGATCAAAGGGAAGATAGTCATTTCAAGGTTTTCATTGGCACTTTTTGACTGAAATTGTTTGAAAGGAATGAAAAAGCCAAAACACAGTAAGTCATGTGACTCAAACAGACACCTGTGGGACAAAGTGTTAAAGGCATCAATAGGCGAAAGGAAGTCAAATTTTACCATGTCAGCAACCTAAAGAGCAACAGAGAAAAATGGTTAGAAGGGAAAAATACCATTTGAATGTTTTTAAGTCACCTACTGCAAAAAGTCAAAAAGAATATCAATAAAAGTGATAAAGAGACTAAAAACATTAGAAAGTGGGTCTACAAGGGTTAAATTTATTTCCGTAAGACTATAAAGGGTCATTTTGTTTTTCACTTGGCTCATTATTCACTTGCAAAAGAGAAAAAAACCTTCAAGGAGAAAAAACTGAGTTTCGACGAAAATTTGGTTAAGTTTGCCTGGCGCTGCGCGTTCGTGTAGGCACTACACGTTCAGCGCTCGGTGCTACGCATTCGGAAGATTTCGTAGTGTAATTTTACACTGCACTGTGCATTCAGGGGAATGCACTGCACGTTCAGACGAGCGCTACCTGTTCACCCAAAACTTCCCAACAGACACAGGAAAACGTTTGGCGTTGTGCCAAAGAGATCCCGACAGGACTGAACACGTTCAAGCGCTGTGCCCAGGAGGCCCGACACCTAGGAATATGTGCAGGCACTGTACATTAGGTTGAAGGGACCCGACTATGCATTTAGGCATTGTGACTTCACCAGAAACCCTCCTCCACTTGAAAATTTCCAAAAAACCACAAAGGAGAACCTCCAAGTTGCATCTAAGGACCTGCAAAGACACTAAAAGTTGGAGGAACTATTCCCAGGAAATGCAAAGTTTTTTCCATCATTCCTTGATTAATATGGTTCTTCTACATCAGTTGGAGAAAAAAGGCATACCATGGGAGGTATTCATTACTCACGAAGTATTCACAAGCCCACAACCCAATCATCATCCAAATTTACCCTCGTCATCTCATCCTCCTTCCTCTATTCCTCCATCACCTCCTACTGATCATGCCTCATCATCCACACATTTTATCCCTCCTCAAGGAAACCTCCCTTCCTCATCCTCTCCCAATGCATCAGATGAAGAAGGAAATAGCAGTGAAGAAGCTAGTGACCATGAAGATGAGGGTGACAATGAATCAAACCAAAATAAAGATGAGGGTGATGATGAGTTAAGCCAAAAAGAGGAAGACAACATGGAAACAAAGGGGGATGATGATAGTGAAGAAAATGAAGAAGATGACAGTGGAAATCATGGAAAATTTTAGGGGCTAATATTCGCAGGTGGGCTAATTTTCCATGGTTTTTCCAAAAAAACGTTTCGCCAATTTCCATTTTTTTATAAAAATGATTCGCCCAAATTTTAAAATATAAATTTATTTTACGTTAAAGATCGCCAAAATTACTTAGATAATATATATAATATCATTATAAATTTGAATTATTTTACAAATACATCAATAAACATTTTATAGTTTTCATATTACGGACTAGTGAGATTCGCCAATTTTTTAAACTTCAAGATAATTTTCCATCCTTAAAATTATCCCTGGTGGAAATGGATTAATCTATGATGAAGAAGAGGTCAGAAATGAAGCAGAAGACATGGAGGTAGATGATAGTAAAGATGAGGCAAGTGATGAAGAAAGCAGCAATCACAATGAAAATTTTGAAGATGAGGAGGGAAAGGACATCATGGATACAAATGAGGCAAGTGACAAAGAGACAGAGGATGATCCTAATGATATCTGTGAGACCAAAAGCCCTAATGACAGTAAAAACAGTGTTGCTCATGGTCATGATAGAGATGAGGCAGAAAATATTGATGAAGAGGAAGCCACTGAATCTAAGGGCAGTGAAACTGACATTGCGGATAATGAAGCAAGCATCAGAGAAGAAGAAGATAGTCATGAAAGTCATGACAACAGTCATGATAGTCATGAAAACAGTGTGCCCCACAGTGATAATGATGATGCCAGGGAAAGTAGCAAAACTCAGAGCCACAATGACAGTAAAAACGGTGAGGTTCCTAGTGGTAATAGGGATAGTGATGATGTTGAAAACAAAGAGAATAGTGATGAAGCAGAAAACATGGTGACTGATGCCATAATGATTATGATGATAGTAATGACACTAAGGACCAGACTATCAGTTAAGTTGATGGTAATAGTAGTGAAAATTAAGGGTTTGATGATAGCAGCAAAGATCATAGCCATGAGACTCCTAGCAATGATCAGGAACAAAATGAAGGCAGTACAAAGGATAGTGCATAAATCCGTGAGGAAGAAAATAGTGAGGCTGATGTTGAAGGTAATGAGGTAAGCATCAGTCAAGGTAATGAAGAGGAAGACATGGAGAAAAATGATGACAGCCATAAGGAAGACACCAAAATGATCACAATTAAACCTCTTCCATTGACATACCATAGAGGGGAAAGGCATGTGTTTTATACCTCTAAAAGGAAAGGGACCATGACCTCCACATCCACTAAGCCACTAGATAAAGGAAAATAAAAGGTAAAAGAAGAAGAAGAAGATCAACATGAGGTTGAGAAGGAGTTTTAACTCATCCATGTTGACAATGATGATTAAAATGAAGAGAAAATCACCAACATCCTTCTTCTGAGAAAAAATTCCCAAATCAAAGACTTGGAAGCCAATTTGGATAGGGCTAGGAATGTTATCCATTTTTATGAGGTGAAAAACAAACACATGGGAGCACAAAATTCCATCTATGAGGCCAGGGCTATCAAAGCCCGGAAAGAATCTCAAAGGGCACAAGTAAGGCTAGAAGAGTTCATGAGAACCTATGAGGAAAGTGAGGATGAAGAAGGACAATCTAGGAGGAGACCAAGAACCATGGGTTTGAAGAAGGCCTTGGCAAGCCAAAGAGAACAAGAATCAGCCTTGGTAGAGCAGCTTCCTCTAAATGAGCTACTTGCCATGGAGGTATAGTATGATTAGGATCCATGGCTAGAAAGAGCAAGCACACACTTGGAGGCCAAGTTTGAGAAAGCCAATAAGGATCATGATCTCCAAAGGATGATGACCAAGCATTATGCCCGGAGAAATCAGATTGCAAGGGCTAAATTCAAGAGAGCTCTTGCCGAGCTACAAGCACTCAAAGAGGAAAAAGACCAATCAAACCTTGGAATCTTGGCTAAAACTTCTCTACAAGCCTCTCAAACCCCATAAGGAAGGTATCCACCAATTTTTGGAAAATTTTGACAAATTTTGCAAATTTGGAGGCCTAAAAGCGCAGAACCCTTGGCACTACGCTTTCACCTCAAGCATCCTCAGAAGGAAAGCTTTGCATTTTCGGAATCCTCAGCTCAAGTAAATTATTCTCACCAAATTTTAGAGCATTTGGAGTATTTTTGGTCCCTCAAAAGGATAAAAAAACACCTCATTTTACACCTTTCTGCCTCATTTTCAGGGCAGGCGCTGCGCGTAGAGAAGATTTGGGAGATTCACTATAATATTCCTGAATAGGGATTATTAGCAAGGCATGCCTGAAAAACACATTTTCAGGAATGTATGCTATAGGAATGGAAACCAACCCTTGTATCCATTAGATATGATAATCTAAGACCCAAATCCAAGAGGAGATTAGAAACAAATTAAACTAGGTGAGGTAAACAGACCTCCCACACCTAGTATGGCTTGAAAAATTCTCAAGGAAGGGACTGCATCAACACAAAACAATGCTGCCTAGAAAATAATGCAGTTCAACCCAATATATGTAGGAGACCAATATGGAGGCTCATTAATCACTTATACATCAGAAAAATAGATTTATAATATGGCCCATACAATGTAAAAGAGGAAAATAGAAGACTTTGATGAAGAAACCCTCAAGAATGAGGTTCTGGAACAATGTATTAGGCTGCAAGAAGGCTTGACAGCGTTATATTAAGAGTTTTAGAAGTTGTACATTACATTTCAGATCTAGAACAGATATGTGTACAAAATATTATATCCATATCAGATCTATACACTAGATGAGTTACTCTACAAATTCCACTTGGGGTTTTAAGCAAAACATGAGATACAAAGAGTAGATCTGAGATCTAAAGTTGCAGATCTGCAGTAATATTCAAAATTCTCTGAAGTAAATATAACAATAATTAGATCAGATCTGAACAATACATGGATTATATTTCTAATCCATGGATCACCAGAGTGAAGGGAAGAACCAAAACACTAAAGATCTCTCCTCCAAAAGTATGCAAAAAATCCCTGCAACTGTATACTCGAAAATAACATAGTTATGGGAGAGAAATTGCGATGTAGGCTCTAGCGCTGGTTTGGCCTGATGCCAAGATCTGAAAATGCATCTCCAAAGATCCAATAAACTCTTACCAATGAGATAGAAGACTTTCCCACTGAAAAGAGGCGCTAGATTGGCCTAGATATGAGTAGATCTAGCCTCCACTTGCTGCAGCTTACAAGGACAACCAAACCCTCAACAGGATTTGCATTGTAGTTGGAAGATGTAGCTTGGCCAAATGCCTAATAGTAGACAAGACCAGCAAGACTCCTCCAAGAGCTACTCAATGGAAAAGGTGGGATTCCCAATTAGGAACACCCTAGTGCTAAACAACACTATTCTCAGCTAAACAACAAGAGAATAAGAAATGTCTAAATAGAGAATATCTTCAAAAATATCATACCATGAACAACCTTCTCTTGATGTCCTCCTCTTCCTTTTATAAGATAGAAATCCCGCCAAACCCTAAACCATCTCAATGGTTTAGCTCCATTCACATGTGTAGCCTCCAACTAAGACTGCGATGTGCATCTAGGAGGTTCATTGCATCTAGACAACGCTGTTGATTTGGTCCTGGCTGACTTGGTCAATTGATCTAGCCTCTTTCACACTTAAGTGTGCTTGTGAAAATAGCTCAGATTTAGCCTTGTTCACATTGAGCATTGATTTTATTTAGGATCCACTCCTCAAATATTAATGTTGTTGACTTGGTCAAACTTGACTTTGTCCACATGAAAAAATCCCTGTTCACACATGATAGTGTGAAATACAACTATTATGTTGCTCCCTTTTTACATTATGAAGGGTTTTATTTAGATTTTTACTATGCATGGGCCTCCTTACCCATTTATTTTTCTCCCAAGTGATATCAGCAAAAATCAATGTTCCAATTTGCTGCATGCAAATTTTATAATATTACATTCAATTTTTGGATAGGTTAATGGAGCCCAATTAGAAAACCAAGGGTATTTTTTGAAATTATACTCAGCAGGCTTTCCAACAAGCCATCACGGAGCCAATTCCGACATCGGGAAGGTCATCAAATTTTGGTTGCAAGTGGACCCAATTTTTCCCGTGCAAGCGATATGCATTTAGACCTCACTGTGTGCCCTCTTGTGCCAAAAGTCAACAGAAGACACTCATTAATGAAAAAATGATATTTTAGTGTTTTTTGAGGCAAAACACTCCAAAGTTAGGTGCTAGGAGTAATTTTTGCATTTATTTCATGAGATATTTTATGCCTTGGGCCTTGCATGGTCTCTTATGCATAAATGACATTTATGACTATTTTTGACATTTTCAAACCCTAGTTAGGGGTTTTGCCTCCTTTGCTAGATAAATAGATAATTATGGTTTTTTTGTAAAAGGTTGGCCTTTGATGACTCTTGGGAGTAATACATATTTTTTTTTAATATTGAAGAGAAATTGGTGTTGTGGAATTTGTGGATGGCTTGTTTTGATTGATAATGGAGAAGGCTTGCTTGCAAGATCCCTGAGCATGGTTAATGGTGATGTGCTTCTATTCAGTTCCTGTTTTCTTATGTATCATTGTGTTTCATCCTTCTATATTGCAGTAGGACAAAGGTTTTATATTAGGAAATTTTTTTCAAAGGCACCTTAGCTCTGTTTTTTCTTCACTGCCTCTATGTTTTCCTCTGCTAGGTCAGTTTAGAGAATTCTTAGTTGCTCTCTAGACCCACCCAAGCTTGTTTATCTTATGAATGGTTCAATATAGTAGATATCAAAGATGTTTTATTATTAGCCCTGCTTGTCTAATGTCACTAAAACATTGTTCTTATGATCTTTCCTTGAAGTATCACTAATTAGGCTTTGCTAAAGAGGCTATGTTTCGATCATACCCTTTGTCCATTCTTGAAAGGTTGCTTTGGAGGTCTTTATGGCTATGATCAATGATGTTTAGGAGTTCCATATTCTTTGATTAATGTTATATGTTTATCTTATTTTTTTTTTCTAATCTTGAAGGTGAAATCACTAGAAGTTAAACGAGTTTGTCACCTTCTATAGTTCACTGGATTGTTTGTCTTAAATTCTTATTTTCTTGAGTTTAATCAAAAAGTTATTGGTTTTCCCTATCTTATGTTTACTTCTTTATGTTGAATAGTGTTAAAGTACCTTCTTGTTAAAGTATTCGACAAAGGATTATTACCTACCCTTTGCCCTACTTTGTTCACAAACTTGATGTTCATTCCATCTCACACAAACCTTGAAAATCCATTTGACCATGTTAGATTTTCCCTGTGATAAACCCTGATTCATTGTTGAAATTTTCCATGAATTTTTACAAACTCCATAGCCCAATTACTTGAAGATTTCCTCACTCCATCTTTTCTCCTTGATCATCTACCCAACCAAAAAAAACAAACAAACCCTATACTTAACAACTAGCCTAAAATCAAACCCTAAAAGAAAACAAGTTCACATCCTTTACACAAAATAGAGAGAGCTCTCTTTAAGTACAGGAAGGCTAGGTTCTAGGACTCCAAAGACTGGTCTAATTTTACTGCTATTCATTTTTTCTCACCAATCTAACAAATTACGGAAACCTAACATAATGGCAATCACGGTGGGACACTTATGAGTAAGTAACAAGCTTAGACATCCTTAGAGAATTTAGAAACCCTTGTCAAATAATATCCAGTGATTCATCACCACCTCATCGCCCTAACATAATGGGGATCACGGTGGGACCTTTTAAGTCAGTGATAATCTAAATATTCCTTAAGACCTCAGAAAAGCCACAAACATCCTTAGATTGGTATTTAGTTGTTGATGGTGGACAAAAAGTAAATCTTTAAAACAATAAACATCATCCACTTGGTGACTCCACTGGTCTTCAGTAGCCTTTTTGACCCCACTAGTTCTCAAAGACTCCCCTAGGAATGCATTAATAAATCCTAGTATTGCTAATGGTGGACAACAAAGTTGAAATCTTCCACCTGGTGACTCCACAACTCTCAATAGACCTAAAGACTCCACTAGTAGAGAACTCTAGACTGGTTGAAAAGATACAGTGACACCTTTCTGATTTAAAAACATGGATCCAAGAATACAAAGAAGATATGCCCCAATGAGTAGAGATCATATCCCTAGATTCCCCTAAAAAATTCCTCAAATAAATTGGATAAAAAACCTACCTATATTTCAAGATGAAAAATTTGATGACCCCTCGTTACATCTCATCAAATTTCATATACATGTATGGAGGTTAAAAGTTGAATGGCACGAGGACTGCCTCATGAAAATGTTTATGGAAACATTAGAGGGTAAGGCAAGAGAATGGTTCGAAGGTCTAAAACCAAGTAGTTTGTTTTCCTTAAAAGACCTCCACAAGGTGTTTTATGAGCATTATAAAGAAAATTTTCCATCTCTATCATTAACTGAGAATTTCTGTGATCAATCTGAAGACCTCATGAAATACCTTGTAGAAATTGATGAAGACTTGGGAAATTAGCATCCTAAAGATCTATTAGAAGAGATTCAGGTATTCCATACTCAAGACACCTATCATGACAGCCAAGAGGAGTTGGTTGAGGATGTAATCAATCAGGAAATAAAGAAATATCCACAGGATCTCCCTGAAGACACAAGTGATGACTCACCATCTCTTCTAGATGAGGCTCAAGAAGACATTCAACCTCAGGATCAGCCTTCACAAGAGGAAGAGAAACATCATGGTTTTGTCCAAAGAAATAGAAAAATGACTCCTCTTTTAACTGAAGAGGAAATAGATCATATTATAAGCATGCAGCCAGCCTTTAAAAATTCATGTGAGTAGAACATTTATATTCTTCCTCATGCTAATCCCAGCTACCACATATTAGAAAATGGATGTGTAGATAAATTTGAAGAAAAAAAATATTATAATCCAATATGTTTGATTAATGACATTACTTATTTTGATGACTTTCCAAAGTTTGATCAATATGATGATGGTCACGTTCTCAAAACAAAATCTAATCTTGTAGAGAAATCAACAGCTAGTTTATGGAAGGAAGTTCAGTTTCATAAAAACAACAATCAGTGAATACATGCCCACTATGACACTGATGAGGATAGTCTAGAAAAATTGGGAGTAAGTGAAGAATCTCTAACTCTTTTTTCTACTTCATTTCAGTCAATCAGAAATAAATTTCATGTGATTGGAAATCATCAGTCATTCAGTTTTGATGTTGAGGTTGAGGAAGGAAAAAAACTCATTGAGCAAGTTTTTAATGAGAAACCTTTTCCTGAAATGGATAAGGAAATCATTGATGGCATAGAATCCTCCTCAGCCCCATATTTGCAGCTGTAGAGTCCCATTGAATTTCAAATTGCAGAGGAAGGTTTGGAAGTTGATAATCACATAAGAATTTTTCTACTGCCTTCTCAAGAGGATTTACTGCCAAAGAGTATCCCTGCTCATCAACATCATGACCTTCACACAGATTTAAGCCCACTCCATCAAAACATATTAGTTTTGTTAGAGGATAATATTGCAATATATGATGAGGCTGCCACCATAGATGATCATGAAGAAGAGGTAGGGTTTTTGGTTCAAGAGAACACCAAGCATAGCCAAGTGAAATAAGGAGTAGTCCTGAATAAATTCTATTTTTCAAATCCTTTAAGTTAGGTATTATTCCAAGATCCCTTTGCTGTTTTCTTAGAAACATTGGAGGAATGAGTGAAATCTGTTAGAAACAGTTTGTTCCAAGGTTTAAAGAATATTTTAGGCACTACTGTGTTAGTGTCCCATGATTTGGTATATTGGCTAAACCAAATGACATGGTAACATTGGACCAGTATTTGGAGTCCTAGGACCTAACCTTCCTAGACTCAGAGAGGGCTCTCTCTATTATGCAAAGGATGTGAACTTGTTCGCTTTGGATGATTGAATTTAGGCTAGTTGTTAAGTGTAGGTCTGTTTGTTTGTTTTAGGTTGGGGTAATATGATCAAGTAGGAATAGGTGGAAAGAAAGGTTATCAAATAAATAGGCTATGGGGTCAGATGAAGTCAAGGGTGTCTAAATGATGGAACAGGGTGTACTACATGGTTGATTTAGCAAGGTTAATGGATCCTTTAGGTGATGTATGAGGTGTAATGAACATTAAGTTTGGGAAAAAATAGGAAATCTTAAACATATATAGTCTGTAGCAACAACTCATGAGGTAGGGCAAACCATTAATCTCTATGAATAATACTCAAACTGATAAACATGTAAGATGAACATTCCAGTGAAACATAGAAGCATTAGAACTCCTAAATTTAGAAATTCACCTTTAGCTTTTGGGAAAACACATAAGATAAACAAATAACTCAATTTATGGAGAGGGAAATCATAAAAGCATATATCAAGCTATTGGGAACTCTGAAATAATTTGGTAAGCATGGGCAAAGGGCAAGAGAGAATGAGACCTCTTTGACTTAACCTAATCAATCGATATTCCATAGAAAAGCTTCAAGATAGGGTTTTGAAAACTTCAAATAAACAGGGCATACCATGAATCATACCTGTAAGCTAGCATACTAACCATTCATGAAACAAAAATAGGTTTTAGTGGACTTAAGAAGCAATCAAGAATTCCTTAAGATGACCAAAAGAGGAAAACATCAAAGCTATAACAAACAGGAGGTTTTAGGTGCTTCCATGAGCATGTCTCAACCTATACTTTTATGATCTATAACAACCAATCAGAATGAAAAAAAAGTGAGGAAAAGAAAACATCACGATTCACGAAGCTATGGAATCCTACAAACATGCTTCTCCATTATCAAGCCAAACAAGTCATTCATCCACTTCACAAAACCAATTTCTTCTCCAAGCTCATAAAACCATGTATTTCTCTCAAACACATCAAGTACCAATGTTTACAATGAATCCTAATGCCTTATATAACAAAAAAGGAAGAGGATAGCCCACTAGAGCATCTAGAAGCCTATTGGCCAATCAAAAATATCCTAAGTTGTCCTTAAGGCCTTACAAGACACAAGCCACAAAAATATCTAACAAAATATCTTTTCCAGCCCAAAATAGCAATTATATTGAATTTTAGGCCATGAAAAGCATGAGAAAACTTGCCAAATGCACATTCTACCCAGTCATCTACAGGAACATAGTGCACTGTGTCAAACATAGAAAAAATGCCAGGTGCGCAGCACAGAAATAGGCCTTTTTGCAACAGTCTTTTGGAGGTCTTCCCAAAACCGGATTTGGCTTCATGATGGCTCGTTGGAAAGCCTGACGAGTCTAATTTCCAAAAAATTTTGATTGGTGCTGATTGGTTGCCACTTAATAGCTCAAAAATCAAATATCCCAACACTGCTCTGTGCATAGCACCTGGTCTGAAAAGGAGGCAGAAAGGTCAAATTTTTAATGTTTTGTGACCTTTTGAGGGGGTAAAAATGATCCAAATGATCTGAAAGTTGGTGAGTAGACTGTTGGTGATGTGAAAAATCCAAAAACGTAAACTTTGAGAGCTGAGGATACACCAATTTTGTGCGTAGCGCCTAGGGTGCTGCGCTCCTAGGGGTCAAAATTTGGAAAAAACAAAAGGTTGTCCAATTTGCCTCAAAATTTGTGGAGAGACCCCTTAAGAGGCTTTGGACACCTATTGAGAAGGCTAGGACAAAATACCAAGCCTAGCTTGGTCCTTTTCCTCATTTGGTGCTGGGCCCTCATTTTGGGTAGTTTTTAACTCCTTCCTTGCAAAGTGAATTCTTCATTTATAGTGCTCAATCATTCTCCTTTGCAAGCTCAAGTCTTTGTTGGCCTTCTCTAGTTTGGCCTCTAGATGTATGTTCACCCTTTCAAGCCATGATTCCCTATCATGCTCAATTTCCATGGCAAGGAGTTCGGTGAGAGGAAATTTTTGTGCTTCGGCTGATTCTTCCTCTCTTTTCTTTGCCAATGATTTCCTAAGACCCATATTCCTTGGCATTCTTCTAGTTTGAATCTCTTCATCACTACTCTCCTCATAAGCGCCCATGTATTGTTTCAACTGCACTTGTGACCTTTGAGCCTCTTTTCGATATTTGAGTGCCCTCGCTTCATAGATGGACAACTGGTCACTCATTTGTTTGTTATGCATCTTCAAGAAGTGAATGAGATCCTTTGACCTTTCTAATTAAACTTCCAAGTCTTTGATCTGTGCATTTCGGTCTTGTAGAAGAGAGTTTACTATTATTCTCTCATTTTCCTCATCACTGTTTATTTTAATGAGCTCAAATTCTCTTTCTTCCTCATGATTGTCTTCTTCCTTTTTCACTTGTTGTTTACCTTTGTATTTATTTGAGTTGAGGAGGTGTGCATGGCCCCTTGCTCTTTGGAGGCAGCAAACACATGCCTCTCTCCTCTTTGATAGGTAATGGTGAAAGGGGCAACAAGTTTCATTTACAAACTTTGATCACTAGTGACCTTTGAATTGTTTTCCTCCTCATGGATGATCTCTGTATGTGCATCTTTCTTATCTTGCTCTTGGCTTCCCTTTTGATAAGCATCCTCACTATCTTTTATGCCATTATCACTGTCAAGATCCTTAGGACTGTCCTCCTCTATTTTTTCAATGTTAGAGGCGCCTTGATCTTTGTTTGCCACATATTCATTTCCATGACTGTCTTCTTCCTCATCTTTTGACCCATTGTATTCACTGTCAAATTGATCCTTTGTATCATTTTTTGCACTCTTTGTAGGGTAACTGTCTTGGGTACCTTCATTAGTCTTCCCATCACTGTGAGGGTCATTTCCTTCTTCACTAGGTGAGTTCTTTTGGTTGATCTCTTCTTCACTTCCCTACTCATTATATTCATTACTTGTCCCATTTTTATCATTTTCTTGCCCACTATTTTCTTCTTGGGAAGCTTCCTCTTCTTGGTAATCATCACTCTGTTGTTCTTCTTCTTCAAACTATGTTTCTGTCCCATAATATTCATCATTTTTACCACTTTTATCATCTTTATTAAGCTCTGTACTTGCCTTAATGTTTTCAAACTTTTCCTCATTTTCATCTCTCTCCTTATTTCTCCTATCATCACCTTCTTTTTTATTGTGGCTATTATCACTTTCCTGCTCACTACTGTCCTCTTATTTGCTTTCTTCATCTTCCTCAGTTTCTACCTCACTGTAATCTTCCTCATTATTTGTCATCTATTTTCTCTTCATTAGAGCTATTTTCAACTTCTTCACTTGGTACACTAGGAGAAGAGATAGGAGGTGAATTTCTTTGTGGAGAAGGCATATGCAGAGATGATGGAGGAGTGGAGGTAGGTGGTTGTGAAGTGGTAGGTAGATTCTGCTGAATGAAGGCTTGGGGGTTTGTAAACACATTATATGAGATGAAGACTTCCTAATGGATTCCTTGCTTCTCCAAGAGGTGTAAGAAAATAATTTTTATCAAGGAGTGGTGGAAAAGGCTTAACATTTGGCGGTCATAGCTTCTTTTCTTGACAACTGAGGCAATCTTGTCAATGCTCTGGAAAAGGTAGTATGGTAGGTTCATCATTTCGACTTTGGTGAAGTGCATTAGTAACCTTATATGATATGAGTAAATCCTGGAGTATCTCCCCTCACACGTGAAATACCTGATAATCCGCCTCATTAGTAGGGCATACCTCTGTAGCAGGTGGGAGAAAGGGAAAACAACCTTGTAGCCTTGTTGACAGCTAGGTTTTAGGTAGGGCTCATAATAGCTCAAATCCAACTTATTTTGTTTAAACCATATCTCACCGATGTCTGGTATACTTGTTGCTTTTGAAATGGATTCAGATGAGAGTTAAAATTCCACTCCTGCTAGGTTAACTTGGTGATTTTGTAAGCCAAGGATGAAAAATCTAGTCAAGTCTAAGTGGCTTTTTAATTGCTTGACCTTTTCACAAAACTGATAACACCCAAAATCTTGAAAATATGAAAGGATCTGGGAGAGGAGGTAATTTGAATGGTGTCTAAGGGCTCAAACCTATTGGCCCTTCCCCGCTTGTGTTTAGGCTTGGTAAGCCTTTGGCTCTCATCACTACTGGTATGAATTTCTCCTTCAGACATGGTGACGGGTTCTAGCACAACAAGATTTTTAGATTTTGATTGGGAACCTTTAGGTCAAAGGATGAAAATTAGTGAGGTGAGGGAAAATTTTGCAAATGGGGGCCAAGATAAAGCTTTCAAGGAGTGTACTCAGTGTTTAGAGGTTTATTTACTGTCACTCAATCTCCTCTTGCATATATAACAATTTTTTCCTTTGAAAACCCTAACCCAAGATATTTAAAATTGACTTTTTATGCAGCCTAGGGTTTTGTCTAAATATTCCTTTAAATGTCTCTTTTGCTTAGGAAAATGAAAGTTTCTAAGGCAAGAAAATGAACCACCAACCTTGTTTCTTTGATTGTAGGAGGTTTGGAGGTGAAAATTCAAATTTTTTGGCCCCTTCAGCAAATTGAGACACACTCTGCCTGTGCATAGCGCCTATGCATAATGCCTGGGTCAGCTCGGGTCGGATAATGGCCAGTCGGGCCTGTCGGAGCGTAGCGCTGGGTGGCTGATAGGCAACACTAGCAGCTCGGGCATTTTCCTATGCCTGTGTGTAGCGCCTACCCAGGTGCATAGCACTGGGGCCTATGTACGCAGTGCAGTGTTAAATAACACTGCGGCCACCTCTCCTATGCGTAGTAGCAAAGGCTAGGTGCATAATGCCTGCGAAAATTTACCAATTTTGCACAAAAACCCTCAAACACTCTCCCAATGGCTTTCTCTTACTTGAAGATGAAAAATTATGCAGGGGAATACCCAAAAGGTCTTTATAACCTTTTGAAAAATAAATTTGAAGCCAAATCCACTTTTATAATGTTCATTTCTTTTCACTTTTTCTCACTGTGCCTTTGGCTTCTTTTGGTCCTGTAGGTGGGCAATTTGATTAAAACATTGTTCTTTTTTCACTGCTGGAGGCCTCTTAAGGTTCATTTTAATTTGACAACCTTCCTAAAGACACCAAGCCTATGCCTCTCAGCCTATTTTTGGAAAAAGAACTGTTTATGACTTTAACACCTATACACAACAAACTCATTATTTTTTCCATTTCTCCCTTTGACTGATATTTTGCCATGTTTTTATTTTTAAGAAATGAGGAAAAGACTTGTTGGTGGGAGAAATACCGTAGCAGTAAGTATAAACAACAGCTTGGTTTTTTGAGATGTGCCACCTTTATGGGAAAGTAAACCAGGGGTATATCTATTTCTTAGGCCACTTAGACAATGATATATGTCTAGTGAGGGAGGTGAGATCTTGAAACATTTTTGTGTTTTGGTGGCCACTTCTGATCTTGTAGGTGCCTACATAGTCTTTGTCTTTCGATCACTATTTCTTTTGAAGTTTGGACAACTCCCCTTATCAATGATGGCCCATGTTTGTCATAGTTTCTTTCTTTGGCAACTTCTACCCATGTTTGTCCCTTTTGGCCACTGGAATATGTCTCTAGCTATTCTTTAGGGAAAAGAGGCCTTTGAAATGAAATTTCTTGCCTCTTCCTGCTAATACTCTTCATCACCTTTATGCCTTTGGTATAGTGGAGTATTGATCTTCATGTCTGCCAAACCTTAGAAGGTAGTTTGAAAACCCTTGAAACCATCTGCTGTGATGAAGGAGGTTTCTTTGTCACTATTTGGACCATCTTTGTCCATCTTCCCAAACTTCTAAGTTTTTTAGGGACACTTAGAAAAACAAACAGTGTTATCTTCTAAGTTCTAAAAGAAACGCTTATCAAACTCATTACTTATGTCTAAAAAGCCTTCAATGATCATTTGAATGGATTGAGGTGTCCTTTGCCTTTATAACCCTAGTATTGCTTTATTATTTGGTCAAAACAGTCATAAATCCTGATTTCCATCAAACCCATGCCCTGCTTCTTTCTTCTTGGTTCTGAGTGGTTTTCTTGTGATGGTGCCGCTCATTACCTTACCTCTTGCTAGGTTGATAGCTTTTTTACTCTTTTGCAGAAAAGTAAGGGACAACTGTCCCCCTACAAAACTTGTGCTTCAGGCCAAATACCTTTTGAATGATCTCCTCTGTGAACTTAAGCCTGTTGTATCTCACTACCTGCTATGGATGCCTTTATAAGTTTTTTTAGGCCTCCTTCTTTGACTCTGTTCTGTTGTTGACCATTTACAAAACATTCCTGCAGAAATGCTTGGACATGGTAAATTTGAACTCAGAGCTTACTTCTTGGATTAAGGTATTTGCAAGTGCTGATATTTGTACAATGATAAGCTTCACCCTTATTTTCACCCTTGTGTTCTATTGACTTCACCTTTGAATATCTGTGGAAACAGTGAATTTAGAACCATGATAGTGCATAACCTAGGTGATCCTATTTGACTTATTTTAATGTCCTTGGAATAGGTTTTTTGACTGAAAAATTGAATCAGGGTTTGGATGAGGAGACAGGGTTTTTGACACTCTATTATGCACTACCATCCTAGACAACTAGAAAACCTTTCTTTATTCAAAGGGGCTTTAGAAAGGGAGTTTTGAAATCACCATTGCTTGAGGCACTTGGTGAGTAGGGGAAAACGTTTGGTTTACTTGGTGAAACAAGGTATGAAAGTAGAGGGCTTAGGCAAACAGAGACAGAGTGTTATAGGAAGAGGTGGAAAACATAGTGAGATTGAGGGACATTAGTCCAGGATTTGGTATTGTTTGGATGATAGATTGGCCATGCTTTGACAGAGAAGTAGGATAGTGAAAAATTTCTTTTTAAGGAGATTTCTAGAACTCACATGATTCTTTAATTTTGTTTCTAGAAATCCAGGACAAAGAATTTAGTCATCTAAATAGGTAAAAATTATTGATGACTAACAGTGGCTCCACTTGGGAAGGGCATCTCCTTTTTAGGAGGTTTCCAGAATTTCAGATCTCTTGGTTTATGAAGACCAGTGTCGATTTTCTTCTTTCTTTTGCTGCTGCTTTCCCTAAAGTAGTGATTTTGAAAATTTGAAAGTATGATTAGCTAAACTTCACCTTTGCCTACCCAACCTAATTTTATAACATTTTCTCTTCCATGGGTGCACTTGAACTGGAAAACCCATTAACATTTTTTCTTTTGAAATGAAAAACAAACTATCTACTTCTACACTTATTTCATCCAAGAGTTTAGATTATGCTAGTGAACTCTTCTTATTCTCTACCTAGTCTATTTGACTGTCAAGATTAAGCAGTATGATAGACTTCATTCTCTAAGCTATTTTGACAAGAAATTCAAAGCATGAATTGAACCAGGATTAGACAATCTGATTCATCATGAGTCATGGCATCAAGACAAACTGCATACAAACTTTATTTTCATAAGCAAACAAAACTAGAAGGTGTGAGGGCTATGCTGCATACAAACTTTATTTTCATAAGAAAACAAAACTAGAAGGTGTGAGGGCTATGTTTCATCATGTGCTAAGCATCCCTATCCTTCTCATTGGTTTTGATTTAAGCATGTGGAACCAATATCTTTATTTCCTAATCTATTTTCTTTGATAAGTCAAGCTTCAATAATTTGACCAACGTTCTTTTCACTAACTTATCAATAATAAATTTAAAGCATGTTCAACTATGATTAGGCTAGATTGCTAAACAAGACATTATTTCTATGCTGGTAGTGGCATTTAGACTTGCACACTTTCAGTATTACTATTTTTTTGGGTATGGGGTTGAACCTTTTCTTTAGAATCTGCCCTCCTTTCTATTTTTTCTATGTTTTTGTGTTTTTCTCTCTTTTTGGCCTTTTCTTCCAACAATGATATGTACAATGAGTGAGAAATTAAAGGTAAGGATCTCGACAACAATGGTACTTGAGCATCCTGTCTTCAAAATGATCTCCTAACACTCTTTGTTCATTTAGTTTTTGTGAATAGAAATCATGGTTATTTTCATTTGAAAACATGGTATAAGTATTTTTCTAGAAATTTTCAAATAACTCATGTTCTCCTTGATGCTTCTTCTTCGACTCTTGATTCCCATACATGTTTTTGTTACATATTTTCTTTAGGTAGAAAAGGTATTATTTATCATTTTAAAAGCAAATGATGATGTCATCAATGTATGCCATAGTAAAGAAATTGAAAATTGGAAACGTAGTTCTTCGGAAGGTGTCTCCAGTGTCCTTTAGCCGAGGAAGCATTTGTTTAAACCTGTAATTGCTTCCTGTAAACTTGAAAAAGTCTTCGAGCTGATTGGTTTGAAGTGGTATCATCTGATGGTAACCTGAAACACTATCATGTAATGACATATGGTTAGAAATACCTAGCCTTTCTGAAGTATGATCTATTTTGGGAAAAAGGTAAGTGTTCTTTAGGGAGGGTTGATCTAGGTGCCTAAAGTTTAGAAACATCATATGTATTATTGCTTTCCTTTTAAGAGACATTAATTGTTCAAGGTTTTTGTGGTCCTTTTTGAAAGGGGGGTTTCTTAGAATGATGTTTGTGTCACAATGTTTTGAACTAGCTCTCTGATATATACTAGTGTTCTGAAAATTTTTGCACAGTCTTGCATTTCTTAGTTCTGTGTGAAATGATAAAATTTTAGACAATCAATCATCTTGGGTCTTTCAAGATTATCCTTACCATATCCCTTCATATCAAATTCAGCAGACACATTTTTAGGATTTACAGAAGTTTTTGCAAGAGTTAAAGATCCTTTTGGAGGGGAAAAACCTTTAGACGGTGAAGTTTTCATGTAAGGTAAAAACGTGAGGCTTACTTGATCCTGATTACCAAATATTTCTGTTTTGTGAAGGCTTTTTAGTGCTTCTGGATTGGTAAAAGGGGGTGACTACATTTTTGGGATTTTCCCTTGGTTTGAACAACTTGCTTTAGATTCTAAACTAATTTTTGGTTTTGAAGTTTCATTTTCCATTTCTAGACAGTTAAGTGCAGTTTCATCATCATGTAATTGTTCAGGGTCATGATAGTTCTGAGTGTCGAGCTCATCATAGAGAAACTAGTTTGACTGATGTAGTGTACCCAGATCTGTTTCAACTTCAATTAACTTTTCATCAATGTACTCTTCGGTATGTAGAATGAAAGAATCAAGATCTGAATGTATGGAATAAAGAGGTATGTTGTCTGGCCTTTCTTGACTGCTAACCATATACTTCATGTGTGACTCTCGGTATAACCTTCTAGTTCGGTTGAAGACAGGGATAGTGGAATATGAAATATCCATTTGGAGGCTGCCTTGAAGTTTGGCTCCCCATGAATTGGACAATAACATGTCGTATTTCGGGGGAATATCAGCAACCACTATGTCCATGACTAGATTTTTAGTGGGTATCTGTGCCAAAGTGATACAGAGAATTTTGATTAGGCCCAAACACTTGAGTCTAATTGAATCGAAGGAGTATAAGTCTTTGTAAGGTTTGGTTATTTCTAGGCACAATCTCTCCATGAATACATCAGGCATGAGGTTGTGGGAGGCACCAGAATCTAGCATGAAGTTGTGTAATATTTTGTCAGGAACATTCATGCTAACATAGAAAGGAGGGAAAACTCCCTCTTGGTACTTTCCCTCTACTTTGGGGCCAAACAACAGCCCGAGTTTATCATTGGTCAAATTTAAAGTGGCTATATCATTCTCTATATTTAGAACTTTCAAAATTTGAGGCCTGTACATATCCAGAGTTACCAATTTGGTGAGATGTATGGTTATCTTGATTTTAGCAATCTATCCTTCAAAACTAAAAGGTACTTGGGTTTTAGGCATATTCATCTTAGTTTTATCACCCATAAATTTTTCTACATTCTTAATTTGCTAATTCTGATTTGGGACTCTAGGCAACAATTTTTTCTCAGGGATAATAGTGGAGGTATTAGGGCAGCTTGTATCAATACTTGGTTAGCTAGTTTTGTCTTTGTTAGGATCAATTTTCTTAGCCATGGAATTGTTACTGTCCGTTGTTATTTTAAGCATGTTTTTGAGAGTTTTCTTAGCAGCAGTGTATGAGTTGTTTTTCTTGGAGTTATCTTGGTTTTTCTTACTCCTGAGATCATATTGCCTATGGACTTCCATTATGGCATTTTCTAGTTCCAATTCATGGTCTTCAGAATCTTCATAACTTGTTTCATCTTGGTTTGAGGAGAAAAAACCATGTTCTTATTTTGTGAGAAAAACATCACCATCGCTATCAAACCCTATTAAGTTTATATGATTTTCATCAGGTTGTTTAATATCTCTTTCCCCTTCATCAACATAGTTATCTTGGAAGGGTGGCCTGATTTGTTGATCATTTTCCCTTGGTCTTTTTTGGGGTGGGTCTCTTCTAAAGTTCTGATTCCGGTTTTTGTTTTGGCGGTTTGGTTGGTTGTCCCTAGGCGGTGTCCTCTCGTTCAGTTTTATCCTTTCCATCATTCTCTCCATTGTCCTAACTAGGTTGTCAATTTTGGAATCTGAAGAGGAGGTGGAAGGCATGGTTTCATCTCTGTAGGTGACCTTCTTTTCTGACCTCATCCTAGCCCTCTTTTCAGTGAGGTTAGCTTCTGCACTAATAGCCCCACTTTTCATTTCCTCTAAATTTGTGGGGTCTCTTTCTCTTAATTGGTATGTCACGTCCGAATCGAAACCTTCCAGAAATTTCACTAGTGCTAGACTCGGTATAGGTTCCATGTGAGGTGGTAGGGCATTGTAGACACTGTTAATCCTAGTGCAATAATCTTGGACACTTTCCCCCGTGTTCCTCTTAAGATTTTTATATTTAGAAAGGATTTGAAGGGAATTTATCTTGATTTCCCACTTGTTTATGAAAGTTTGGTAAAGGGACAGAAGATCATGTATACTGTTGGGAGTTAAGTTTTTAAACCATTTTTTGGCTTCTAATCCTAGGCTTTGGGTAAACATCCTCATCTTCATGGTTTCCTCTTCCAATTCCATGTATTCAAAGGCATCATTGATTCTATCTACATGTTTTTGGGTAGTAGTGGATTCAGCCCTGGTGAAGTGTGGGATTCTAGATTGGTAATCATTCAGCAAAGGCACCAAAGGTTGTGGTAACACTAAGGGTGCATACCATGCTACCATGATGGGAGATGATGGTGGATTTACAAGCAGAGTATTTGTGATATGAGATGGAGTGATTTTCACAGTTGTGGTGTGAATGGATGTGGCGGAAAGTAATTGTGCCAGTAAATTTATTCTGAGTAGACTTGGGGTGAAAAGAGCCAAAGTGGTGGAGAAGTTGGAAATCAGGTGGTGTGGAAGGAGAATCTTCTCCGCTAAGACTCTGTTGTAAGTCTATGGGCTGAAGATTGGTATGGTTGATTCTGCTTTGTGACTTGGTTCTGAAAAGGTTTTTTGTATGCCGCAAGCCAAATTGGGGATCTTTCAAGGATGTAAGATGTTCGGGTACAGAGCTTGCTTTGTGAGTAGTTCTATCAGTAGTTAAGTTTCCAGTTTCAGAAGTTTGCCACATTTTTTGGGTCATCAAATATAGTAGGAGGGTTTGGGTCCGGATGAGATCTGGTATTGATTCTTCGCAAAGCTAGATTTCAAACTCAAAATTTAGAGAGGATGAAAGTTTATGACTGATTTCGGAAGGTTGACCTCTCTAGGTGCTATAAAACTCGCACAGTGTGTAACTAGGCTTCTAGACTTCTCGGGGATGATTTTATGCAGTCCGACAGGAGTTTGTAGATACTAGTAAAGTTAGAAGGCCTATTGGAGGTTAGTGGAGTCGTTAGGTGGATATTTTTATTTGTTTTGAAGATAAGTGCCTATGGTCCACCACTAATACTGACAAAAAGCCAATCTAGAAATGTTTTGGGGTTTTTCCTGAGTTTCTATATGTAGCCCGAAGGTTTTTAGGAGTGTCCTATGGCTGAGTCATCAATTTGATAGGATGGTGAAAAAGCTAAATTCTATGCTTAGGGTATCAGTTAAGCTCTTCTAAGTTTGACTGAGATTTTGAGAGTTCCTAAGGGGTACCTAAGGTGTTTTTGACTCAAAGTCCCACTTTGATCGCCATTATGTTAGTGAGTGGTGGGATGAATCAACTGGATAGCATTCTTAGTTCAAGAGGGGTTTTCTGTAAGTCTTAAAATATATTCAAGTTATTATGAACTCAGAAAGGTCCCACCATGATTGCCATTATTCTAGTGTCCCGCGATTTGGCAGATTGGCTAAACCAAATGACAGGGGTAACATTAGACCAGTCTTGGGAGTCCTAAGACCTAGCGTTCTTGGACTCAAAGAGGGATCTCTCTATTATGCAAAGGATGTGAACTTGTTCACTTTGGATGATTGATTTTAGGATAGTTGTTAAGTGTAGGTTTGTTTGTTTTTTTTGGGTTGGGGTAAGATGATCAAGTAGGAATAGGTGGAAAGAGAGGTTATCAAATAAATAGGGCTATGGGGTCAGATGAAGTCAAGGGTGTCTAAATGATGAAACAGGGTGTACTGCAGGACCAATTTAGCAAGGTTAATGGATCCTTTAGGTGAGGTATGAGGTGTAATGAACATTAAGTTTGGGAAAAACTAAAAGATATTAAACATATACAGTCTGTTATAGGTCAATTTTGGCACCATTCCCAATGACCTGGTTAACTGGACATCATCTCCAGGACCGATGATCGAAGGGTCTATCATTCCCTATCATCTAAGTTGCTATATGCCCTAAGATAGGAAACATTCACGAATCAAACAAGATTTTCATCAAAGCAAGGATTTTCCATGGTTTGAAGCTTATTATTAAACATATGGGAGCTCACCAATGCAGGCTCTAAGGGGCCTAAGTGTGTTGCATATGCAGGTAGCCCCATTCAAGGCTACTCTGCAAAGCACTTCCCGACATTCAAAGGTGTGTCGGTCAGATTGGGAGAGAAATTCTCATTGTTCCAAAATCTCCACTTGGCCAGTGTCTTCTAGAAGGGTTCACATGTGTCAAGATTTGGATCGAAGTGTCCATTTGACATCTACATGAATGGAAACATGTCTTTCCTATTTTTGGAATGTTATTGATTACAAAAATACCTACAGTTCATCTATAAATTGAACACAGATCATTGTGTTAAGAAGGAAGAATTTGGGTAGGGAAATGCTGAAGAATTTTCAATACAGAGTTTGATTTGTGGAGCTGCTGCTGGAGAGACTTATGCTATGATGAGACTAAGGAAATCTGCTAGAAGGTCACAATGAATCAGTCATTAGGTTGTAACCTCTCCTTCTATCATCAATAAAGAGTACTTCTTGTTTTTCCCTACATGCATCCATGTTTACTTTGATTTTCCATGTTGTAGAATCTTAGTTGATGAATGTAGTTTATACTTAATTGATTTGGCTAATTAACTTGAATAGATATCTATATTATTTCATCTTGTGCTGTTTCAGTGTTCTTTCTTGCAGGAAGCATTCAGCTATTTGAAACCGCTTGAATTTGAAGCTGTAGTGGAAGCGACAGAAAGGAGCCATTTGGAAGTGACTGAAAAAAGTAAGCACCCAATCCTCTCTGTGTATCTATTCTGAGTTAGGAAAAAGGGTAGTGCAGTCTTTCACCTATTGTTCTAGAGTAGACACCGGTCTAGGGAAGCGTAGTTTATCCGTAGATTACAATTCTGGCCCAACAAACTGGAGACTCCGCTGGGGATAATTTCTCTTGAATCTTGGTGTTTTAGTCTCTTATCTGATTTCTAAATCCACCCAGTAGCCATTTCACATAAATATTAGACTTCTTCAGACATTAATTTGCAAAGTTAGTGAACCAAAAGGTAGATTTTTCTTTTTTTACTGCACTCAACGCACCCTTGGTTAGGGCACAGTGCTTTGCAGAGCACTGTCTCCCTTGTTAGCCTGCGTTGCAGAGCACTGTCTCCCTTTGGAGACTGCGTTGGCTCCTGAAAGGAACAAATCCCCTTGAATCTGACTTTGTACTTTGCTTTAGTTTTATTTATTGATTTTTTCTGAAAAGTTTAATGCTCTATTGACCAATAACTCTTTATATTTCTTCTCCTTTGACTGAAAATTTGTTCAATGTTGTTTTAAAAAAGTTTTTCATTATCACTAGCAAGTTAATTTCAAAGTACTTTTATGGTCACATTAAGAATCTTTTGCTTTCGAAATAGGAAATTGTCGTAAAGTCTTCATTTGCTTGATAGGAGAAATTGTTGTTGAATTCCTCATTTTTCCTTCAAAAGAGAAATTGTTGTTTGTATTCTTCATTTCTTGAAAGTAAAAATCGTTTCGATTATTGATCTAGTGCACCTAGTTTCTTTTCTGCATTCATAACATTAAGAAAACTGAAAATGAAAACTTGCAGTTGCATGTAGGATTGTGTGTTTTTTGCAAAAGGAACATTAGGAAATCTGCATTTAGTTTGAGATTCATTGATTTGTTTTGTTCATTGATTTTTTTTCTCTCAAATTATTTGCTCTCTTCCCTTAGTAGCTAGGTCTTTCATTGAAAAAGCTGAAAGTGAAAGTTTGTTTATCATTCTTAGCTTGCATTTTAGGAATTTTATATACATCATCGTGGTGAACCTGAAAGGAAAACTGTTAAGCAAGATCAACATAAAATAAATCTCAATTTACTTAACAATGCTTTGGAACATTAACGATAACATTTAGAGGTCTAGGCTAGAGACGTGTTCCGGCGTTGTAAAATATAGCAATTGTCGTTAACTTGTCTGTGATACATTCCAAGTGTGATACTTCACTCCATGCACGTATGTATATCGTAGCTCGTCCATGTACTCTCGGGTATATCGGGAGGTGTTACATTACGATAAGTATAAAGGGGTGCTCTCACTGTGTGGTTTCGCATCAGATAGTGCTAATATGGACTTGGGCCTCCACGTACCTTTGGGTATATTTGGGAGGAAAAATTTTAGGTGCTATCCATCCATAGTGAACCAAGTCAGTCGCCTTGAAATTGTGATACACCAAACACAACATTTGGGGAGATTACCTACCTATACTTCTCGGTTCGCTGAGAGGTATTTTGTAGTTCACAGTTTCTTGGTAAACCTTTTGCCTAACATCACCCTCTTTTTGTTTTTTTTTTTTGGATAAAATAAATCAGTAATCGTGGAGGAAAAAAATCCTAACCCCGTCGTTAGCATAGATTAGCTTTGAAACCAGCTTTACCACCAGAAGTTATTTCTAGTGGACGAAGGTGATCACGATATGTCGAATCAAGTACAATTCGTATCTCTAGCGAAACATCATCATCTAAACCAGAGTTAGCTAAAATTTTTGCCACACATCCCAGTTCATTTACTGTTGTAGAAACGGAGTCTCCATAGCTACCTATGGTCACTATCCATTCAATCGCTGAGACCATACCTCCTCGACTCGAAGTTGTTCAATCAAAAATTGATCCAGATCCCGTCTCTTCTTTGCCAGAAAATATGAGTCCTGAAAAATCGGAAGTTGTTCCTAATTTGGTCACTCCACAAACATCTGTAGCCATTGAAACTCCTATATCACACAGTCAACCGTATGAAATATATTTTGGGCCTGACGGTGAAGTTATTCCTCCTGGTTTAATCGCAATTGAATAAATCCCTCAACCTGATACACCTTTGAGTCAAACCCACTTTGGGGGAGACCTTTACCTATACCAGTCATCTCCTCAATTGTTTCCATCTGATTTTTTTGATCCTATTGCCATTCAATCACACGTCAATTTTGGAGAGTATACATTTGGTCAAACAACCATGTCTGAACCAACATCTTCGGTTGGGTCTACTGTTCCAATTACGTTAGCTCCTACCCTCTCTACTTCGTCGATGTTCACAACATCACCAGAGTCATACTTGCATGGTGGCCCTTCGGTCCCAACAGGTTACAAATCACTATCTGGCACTTTCTCTGGTGCACCTTCACGTTCATGGTCTTTGCCAATGTCATCATCTGGTGTTTTAACTGGTAGTACTATAGTTAGTACTGAACGACTTGATTCATTAAATCCATCATCAGGGCAATATCAAGCCAGTCATCATGGGTAAATTCCTTTAAATACCATATCAACTAGACTCCCAACATTCGGTGAACAATATTTTCCATCTTATTATCCTCCTTATGCTGAGGGGCAACCTATGGTTACCCAATATGACAGTACTCAGTCACATTTTGGTCAGACTAATGTTGATTTAAATGTTTGTCAATGGCAACTCGCTCTGCTTATCCAACCACAAACGGTTGTCCAATCGTATCAACCAATTCAACCTGTTACACCCACTTCAATACCACTTGTTAATACATTTATACCCCTGTTACAACATCAAAATATTGTTCATCAACCTTATCAGGTGAGTTCTTAAACTCAATATCATCAAATGTTGGGTCCACAAACTCAAAATCCTTTGGTTAATTTACAACAACCTGTATTAGGGATCATTTATTCACAATCTGGTCCACCATTTTATGGGATGTCACAAACACAATCTGGTTATACATATCAACCAAATCCAACTTATACAAATTTGGGTTATAATATTGATGGACAGACCCCTTGGTAGCCACAGGCAAAAATCCCGCAAGCTTCATTTCAACAAGTAACATATCCATGTTTTGGTCAACAACACTCTCAAGCATTTGTCATGAAAAAGAACCGCTATCTAGGTTACCAACAACAAATCCCATATGCCGGTGCTCAGAGACCTGTTGCCCAAGCAATTCCATCTTATCCTGGCTATTCTCAACCTGACCTTAATAGACAATTGCCTTTTGTTGCAACCTTCGAATTACCATATTTAAACCGATTAACTAATGATCCTATAAATTATGCTCCTTGGTAGCCGGTGATACCACACAAATTACCCTCCAACATTCCTAAATTAAATGGAAACCCTGGAGAAGACCCATCAACTCATGTTATGACTTATCATTTATGGTGTTCATCTAATTCACTAAATGATGATTCTGTTCGATTACGTATTTTCCAGAGAACGCTCACAGGTCCGGCAGCTAAATGGTACATTGAATTACCTAGAGCTTTTTTTGACAATTTCACTGCTTTCGCTACTATCTTTTTGACCCATTTCTAGTTACCGATCATATACAAAACTGGAACGGAACTCTTGACCAACTTCAAACAAAGTAATGCTACTCACATTTCAGATCATATTCATGAGTGGCGTCGCCAACGACGAATGGTAAGACATTTGTTACCAATAAGCTCCTTGTTGAATCGTTCAACAAATCCTTGTTACCATCTATAACAGAGGATGTGGCTAAAGGTGGCGTCGTCACAGAAGAGAAATTCATCGCTCATGCCCAATATTAGTCTTGATTTATACTAAGTCTGGCAGGCTCTATGAGAAAATACCAAATGCGCCGCAATCTAATTTCAATGTTCCTCCTCAAATAAAGGATTCTCATGCCGAAGACAGCTTAATAGGCACTGTAAATACACACAACACTACTGCATTTGATCCTGCTCCTACTTCTGAAATAAATACCATCTCATTTGAAAAAGGAAAAAGTGATAAGAAACCAGGAAGTAAGAAAAAGGGGAAATCAAAGAAAAAGCAAACTTCTAACTTGCAGGAACAATCATCTGATCAACCGTCAGGACCACGGAAACCTTGTTATCCATGCATAATCTATAAAAAGGAACACTTTGTTAGGGATTTTCCTCACCATGCTGAAGTCTCAAAAATCATCAAGACTTCAAATGCATCAGTTGTGTTGACAGACCCATTTCCAAATCCAGACGCAAATTTGGTTGCTACGGATCCAGTTCCTAGTTCCCAAGTGTTAATGTTATCCAGTACAAAACCTTCACAAGATATTTTGGTGTCGACATGGAATAAAGACTATGTTAGTCCGAATGATCAACCCACTACCTCGACAAATAATCCATATAATGAATCAGTACCAGCTCCTGTTATTCCTGAATTGATGATTAAGCCACCGAAGGGAGTAATTCATAAATCGACATATAATCCTCGAGAAAGAGCTTCAAAAAATTATAATATAGTTGAATATTTAGCTCAACCCCCTTCAACTATGTCTTCTCTTGAGGTATTACAAAATTTTCCCTCCCAGAAGCAGGCTTTATTGTCGGACATTGGTGGAATTGATCCAACTAATTCTAATCTTGTCGTCTTTAATCATACGGGCTATGTGCCACAGTTACCAGCAGAATTAGCATTCTCCATCCAAGTAAATGTTCTCAATCACCTTGTTCATCGTATTATTATTGATGAGGGAGCATCTATGTTCATTATTTCTCTAAACTGTTGGAAATCACTTGGCTCGCCGCGATTATCAAAATCATCAACGACGTTGAAGGGTTTTGATGGAAGAACATATAAACCTTGTGGTATTATCAATAACCTGCAAGTTGAATTAGGGGGAAAAATAGTAAGTATTGATGTTGAGGTTGTTGATGAACCCCTTGAATATAATATTTTACTTGGAAGACCATGGTATATGCGATGACTTCAATTGTTTCTACATATTTTAGAATAGTTTCCTTTCCTCATAAAGGTACTATTATAGTAATTAATAAATTATCCTTTTTTTCCTTTGCTTCGTAGGTAACTGGAAGCGTTCTGTATATTCACTTACCCCAACTATAAATCCAGAACATTGGTGTAGGACTCTTAAAGGATTCCACTCTTATGGGAACCTTTGCATCACCGCCGCCCACGACGTCGACAGAAATAGTAAGCATAGAGACCTGATACATGATCTCTTCCACTCTATCTGGCTTAAGGAAGAGTACGGGTGATTATGATATTTCTATGTTGGATGATGTTTTACCGCTCAACCCTATTGAGCTACAATAGCAATCAATCTATTTTTCTTGGGCGGAAAATCCAAAATCAGCGTCGCCGAGTGTTTGGGTTGATCGTTCATTAGATTTTGGTACTCCATCTGATCCATTTTCCTCAAAATTTTTGATAGATGAAAATATTTTGGAAGCTATGATGGCAAAAGGAGAACCATGGGAAGATTATCATCATCGTTCCCATATTCCTGATTATGAAGAAAATAATCATGGTGAACTATATCACCCATCCATTCAAAATTTCTTTTCGAATTATTTTCCGATTAATGCAATTGAATCTGAGTGAAATTTATCAAATATTGAAGAAACGATTTCTATCGATATTTCGACTAAACCTGGCATTGTAGAAAATATTCATTTCGGTGTATCTTGTTCTCCATCAGAACTTAATTCATATCGCTCTCTTTTTCGTGAATTTCATGATGTATTCACTTGGTCTTATGAGGAAATGCTAGGAATAGATACTAGTATAGTTGAACACACTATTAATATGTATCCTGATGTCAAACCGGTGCGTCAATAGCTTCGTCCTATTCACCTGAAGAAAGCCACTGCCATCAAAGCATGCTGAAAAGCTGTGTCAAGCGACGATCGTGTTCTCGTTAATCGAGTGGGTTTCAATATTTTTTCCGTTAAAAAAAAAATGCTTGTAGAAATTTCCGCCGAATAATGATTAATTATCCACCGAGACTATCCCGTCACATACTATTTGAACTTCATACACAACACATAATCTTCTTCCACCTCGCATCAACTCCCACTCTATCAAACATGCGGAAATAAAATCAAGCGATAACACATCAAATCATCATACATATTAACACAGTATGTATGGGGAAAGCTTATAGCTGAAAACCCCGCAGCTATTGTGTATATTATAATGGAGAAATCAAGTAACTAACTCAGTACAATACTCCTCACAAGTACTCAGTACTTTCTCATAAAGTTACCCACAATCTAGCTCATTTTTGAACAGGTTACTGGTTCAAAACTCACCGCCAATTGCCTTGCCTCTATTGCGTGTTTCAATGCTATGGGATGGCCTCTTTATATAGATAAACCACCAGCCTGAACTGCGCAATCCTCATGGGATTACTCCACCTATCTGTGTGTTGCAAATAGCAACAGTATAGTCACAACTGATAGCTAACTCCACCCTTTCATCTACCTCTTTCACTGGTCTCCACTGAACTGATCATGCACTGTAGTGAACTGATGTGTTCTTGAGTTGAATAATGAGTTACTAATTAATGAATTAAATAATATTTAATTCACTCCACTCATAACTAATTGATTAGCTACTTAAACTAATCTCAATCAGTTCAACTAAAATAAACAGAACACAACTCCACTAGCTGTCTCATTAACTCCTCCAAACTTCTGCCACTGAAGTCCAACTGAAGTCAACCATGCATGATGCCATCAAACCCTTGGGAACCATGTGATTCCTCTGTCAGATGCATGAGCCACTTCTGTAGCTCGAACTGAAGTGCTCCAAGAGAGTAAACTGAAGTTTATAGTCCAAATATTATTAAGGGTAAATAATATTTGACTTCCTTATTTTTAGGATAGGCAGTCTAAAAATAGACTTCGACCTATAGGTCCAAAAATAGAGGTCCATATATTTTTTACCAACATGACCAATACTCCAAGAATAACATACTGCAACCCCTGGACCATGCTCCATATGTCTAAAAATAGACATAGTCTAAAAATAGACTTTGCGCCAGAATTCGCCTGCGGGCCCACTTAGTGAAGGCGACTTCATTTCACTAAGCTCCATCATCTTGCTACATTTTCAACAAAATCAAGGAACCACTAGAGTGTGTGTCGATTATCGGGATGCTAATCAGGCTTGTTCGAAAGACAACTATCCTACACCCTTTATCGACCAGATTATTGACGATTGTGCTAGATGCGAAATATTTTCTTTCATGGATGGATTTTCCGGCTGCAATCAAATCAATATCCGCCCAGATGACCAACATAAGACAACATTGATCTGTCCTTGGGGCACATTCACATATAGGAAACTACCGTTTGGTTTAAAGAACATTGGGGAAAATTTTCAGAGAGAAATGGATTATACTTTCAACGACATCAAGCACATTGTTCAACCATATCTAGATGATTTACCAGCGCATTCACGAAATTAGACTGATCACTTGATGCATTTGAGAGCCATTTTCTTAAGATGTCAATACTACAAGATATGCCTCAATCCGCACAAATGTGTGTTTTGTGTTGGTTCTGGTCGATTGCTCAGATTCATAGTCTCAAAAGAAGGAATTTGAATAGACCCACTGAAGTTACAGGCCATTCTTGATTTGCCTTCACCATCAAACCTACTTTAGATACAAAAAATTCAAGGTAAGGCTAACTTCCTAAGAAGGTTCATTCCAAACTATGCTGAAATGGCTAAAGGATTTAC
Organism: Pinus albicaulis; assembly: GCA_034641835.2. Taxonomy (NCBI): domain Eukaryota; kingdom Viridiplantae; phylum Streptophyta; class Pinopsida; order Pinales; family Pinaceae; genus Pinus; species Pinus albicaulis. The sequence goes on along the minus strand of CM076584.1, from coordinate 289,577,070 downwards.
TCAGTTATTGAAAAAGGGGGTTCCCTTTCATTGGGACCAAGTTGCGCAAGCTTATTTTGACGCTGTCAAGGACCATCTTGTCCGAGTGTCATTAATGTATCCTCCGAATTATTCGAATGATTCTTTCCTATATATCACCGCGGTTGAAACGACCATTGTAAGAGGGAATTGAACATCTGATCTATAATTTGATTCGTAATCTCAATGATACAGAAGTTAAGTACCCGTACGTGGAAAAGCTTGCCTTGGCAGCCGTTCAAGCTGTCCAAAGATTTCGCCATTATATGCTGCTCTGAAAAACAACAATAGTTTCGGATTGCAACCCCATGACTTATATCTTATCACGTCAACTGCTGGGGGGGAAATATTCAAAATAGATCATCATTTTGCAGGAATTTGATTTGGAATTCATCAAATCCAAGTCAAAGAAATCTTTAGTTTTTCCTGAGCTTCTCTGTGACCTTCCCTGTGATAGTACTGCAACTACGTCGGAACCATCTATTCCAGACGAGTCTCTGTTTCTGGTCGGATCATCTGATCCCTGGTATGGAGATTTCATAATTTATCTCCAAACCCAAACTTTTCGACCTAATACCTCTCGCTCTAATCAGCGACGTATTCGATACCAAGCCAAAGATTATCTGATCGTCGGAGATACACTTTATCGTCGTGGTGTCGATACCATTTTAAGGAGGTGCCTCACTCATGAGGAGGCTGAAAAGGTTTTAAATGATTTCCATGCTGGGGCTTGTGGTGGAAATTTATCTGGTTATGCTACTGCGTAGAAGATACTCCACGCAGGTTACTTTTGGCCTACTATTTTTCGAGATTGTATCTTCGCAGTCAGAAGCTTTCATGCATGCCAGATTTATGACCATAAAATCTGCAAGCCATGAGTGCCAATGTATCCTGTTGTCTCTGCTAGACCATTTACGAAATGGGGTATCAATTTCATGACCTGTAACCCTCCTTCGTCTGGGGGGCATGGTTATATTATTGTCGCAGTCGACTATTTTACCAAATGGACTGAAGCGATGCCTACATTCAACAACGTAGGACAAAAAACTACATTGTTTTTATTCAACCATGTTATTGCATGGTTTTGGGTCCCACAGGCTATAGTTACGGATCATGGGAAGCATTTTCGCAACCATATGATGTCTGAATTGACAGCCAAGTTAGGATTGTCGCATGATAATTCTACTCCTTATTATCCACAATCAAATGGACAAGTTGAGGCTATTAAAAAAATTCTTAAACGAATGTTTCAACGAATGATAGGAGTCCATAAAAGGAACTGGCACTTGATCCTGTACTTTGCCTTATGGGCGTATCGAACCTCGGTGAGAAATGCAACCGGATTTACTCCTTTTCAATTGGTGTATGGTCTGGAAGCTATCTTACCAATATAATGCGAAATATCATCGTTAAAAATTGCAATAGACTTGTTACCTGACACCTCAAAAGAAGAAGCATATTCTAAGGGAAACTTTTCAAAGCAACTGTTGGAGAAGAAACTAGAGGACAGGGCTAACCATATACTTCTCTAGTTTGACTTTAATTAGCAGACTTCTCAAGACAACATTTAAGATAAACAAATAATAGCCTAAGATCAAGTAAATACTTTGAACCTATCCTGCTTTTGGCATACTCTTAGGGAAATTTCAAACAACCTTTGGAGAAAGAACTAGAAGACAAGGCAAACCATAGACTTTCCTAGTTTAAATCTACTTAGCATGGAATGAAATTATCATTCAAGAACAATGTTTAGAGTTTTAGACAGTAAGACATGGGCTCACCAACATTCCTTGATTGTTTGGACTGTATTAAATTATTCTTAAATACACGATTGGAGGAAAACATAAAGATAAAGCTTATCAGTGAGAGTAGGGTACTTCTAAGGGTAAATCCTAGCTCTATATTTGCTTTTCATTATCAGAGAAAAGTGGACAAAATGGAAACAAAAAGGAAATAAAAATTTACAATAAGAAACACATCACCATTAACATAGACCAGGATCCCATAAATAAGCTTGTATATTGATGTTCAAACCAGTTACAATCTTCAAGTCCAGTGGGTCTCTATAGCTTCAAACTTCTCATCTCAACTTATGTGTCTTCACTTACAAACAGAGCTTACAGCAGCTTCAGAAAACTATTTACATGCAATAGGTATCCAGAGACCAATCCTTTACAATGTGATACTCAAGGATATTTTATAAGAAAATGGGGAGGTGGAAGAGTTTCTAGGGTTCAAGTATCATTAATTCTATAATAAATGAAATTCCTAGCCTTGAAAACCATGCAAGGCATAAGGCAGGAATGCATTCTACCTACAACTCTATTTCTGCTTTTTGAGGCTTAATGGATGAGCAAATTGACTTCAGGGCACTTTCTTATATTTGTAATAACTTTGCTGAAAATTTGCAATAATTTTCTTTGGTGAATTAACTGTTCAGCTATATTTGGGCAAATATCTTCTGAATAGGAAATAACTATGCCTTCTTTGATTGCTTTGAGGCTGTAGGTGGCACTTCGGTAGCTGAAGAGGATATTTTGGATGCTAATGTGGTAGTGGAGGCCTCTTCGAATGATCTGATTCTATAAACACAGGGATTTGTCTTTGGATCTGTGTTCAGGCTTAATTAAGCCATAATATTCATCTTTAACGTTGATACTCTTTCATTAATTGATTCTGACTGTTTATGCTATTTACAGGTGCGCAGGAGGTTTACACAGGTGGAGGAACTTTATCTAATGGAGGACCCATTAGATCCCTTCCTGTATCGAAGGTTAGGAATCGTCATCCCTGGCCTTCGTGCTATTTTGAAATTCTAAGACAAAACCCATAAAACCTTCACAAAACAAAGAAAAATTAAGTAAATCCTATGAAAGATGGGTTTAGCAATGCTTTGGAGGTTTCGGGTGCAAGATTAAATTGTGTCTGTCGGATGAAAACAACCAACGGTTGAGTTCACTTGATGGGGTCAATTGGGAGGCGTTTGGGTGAATGGTGGTAAGATTAAGTTCAGGCCGTCGATTTAGATTGTTCAACAGCTGAGATCGAAAATGAAAACGACGGGGAAAATTTTGATGGAAAAATAAGAAGGGGGCGAGATCAAATAAGAACAGTCTGATCTTCAAAGATCGACGGCCATGATCGAAGCGGAAGTAGCATTGTGGAGGGGGGAGTGGTTTTTAAGAAAACCACTTGTGGTATTCGTGCAAAATTGGAGCGGTTTTAAATTTTCTCCAAGAAAACGTGATAACACAAACCTACTGACACGTGTCCTCGGAAAACTACTCTCATCGCATAATTTTGAAACTTTAAACTTTGGGTGAAAAAAATCACGTGACATGCAATGGTGGCCATTGGATCTGGGACCTCTGATCCAACGGTGCGGAAGAAGTGCGATAGGTTGAAAGCTACAGGTTTAAAAGGCATGCAGGGTTGAGTTAGGACTGTTAGATTTGCGGATCAGACGGTTGAGATTAAAAGAGAAAGCGGAGTTTTGAACTGGGTAAGTGAATGAGAGAAAATATGAGGGCCATCGGATCTATAGGAATGGACGGCAGAGATCTAATCGATGATCACACATCGGAGGTGAAAGAACGATCGGGACTTTGGATTCGTGATGTGCGATTAAGCGTTGGCCGTCCGATCGAGAGCAAGTTTGACGGTGGAGATTAAATCGGTGGGGTGATGACGGGGGATTATGGTCAGAGCATGAATAAATTGTGGTCGTTGGTTCTTGTGGATTCAACGGTCTAGATTTAATCAGCGGGATCGGCATCGGTGGAGGCAAGGGAAAAGGGAAAAGGGAAAATGCGATTGCCGATTTGCGATGGAGCAAAGGCCGTTGGATTGGAAGGATGATCAACAATCCAGATTAAATCAGGGATCGCACAGGCAGAGGGAAATAAGATGGATGGGCACGATGTGATTTAGCGCTAGCCGTCAGATCTGAAAAGATCGATGGTGGAGATTTAATCGGAGGTCGGGAGGAGAAGGGGCTCATCGCATCGAAAAAAATGGAGGAATAAAGGAAAAGGCAAAGAAAGGAAACTCCGATTGTGATTAGCGATTAAGGGCTAGCACCTGGTTATGGCTGCAGTCATGTGCGAAAAAGGGGTTGGGGCTAAGGCCGAAAGGGGCTTAAGGCCTAATAGAAAAATGGGTTTTTCATGCCAAAATAAAGGTTTTTCAAGGCTTTTTTGGCTATTGGTAGAAGGGGAAAAAGGGGTTTTAAAATTTATAAAGTGATGTCACAAGGCTTAAAGGGATTTTGGAGGTTTTTTAAAGGGGAATGGAGGGTTAAAAGGTGAAAATAATTTTTTATGAAAAAAGGATAAGAATGGGTAAAAGGGGGAGTTTTTAAGCAGTCTTCCTCTTGGTAAACAACAAGTACTTTAGGATAAAGAGGGAAACAGTAGTGAAGATTATTTTAGAGGGTAAAGATCCTCATAAGACTTCAAGAACTCACAATTTTGATATGAAATTGTTTCTTGAAGGCTAAAAAATGATTTAGCCACCATTTGGTATGACAAATTTTTATAGGTGGCTAACAGAAGCTCCAACTTGTGATGGCAGCTCCCTGGAGGTGCCAAGAACCTCAGACCAGTATTCTCTGGATGTAGATCAAGGGCTTTGCATCTTGATAACCTTTTATCAGCTGCTAACAAGAATGATTAGAACTTGATATATCAGCAGAAAATTTTTTCCCATTCAACTACCTACACAGCCTACTTCCTAACATTTTTTTCTTCAGAAAAGTGCATTTGGACTTGCAGACCTTTAAACATCAACATTTTATTCTTTTTGAAAACAGGAAACTAATCTAAGTCTACTCTTATTCCTCCATGAGTTTAGATTAAGCAGTTGAACTCATAAGTTTCTCCACTTAACTACTATCTGTTAGGATTAGACTGTCTAACAGATTTTTATTCTCTATTTTCTAAAACAGAAATTGAAAAGCATTCAAGTTAGGCTTAAGTAGTCTAACTTGCTGCTGATCTATGGCATAAAAACAAGCTGCGCATAGACTTTTATTTGCAGAAAATTTAAAGCAAAATGTTGAAGGCTTAAGATCTAAAAACTAAAACTTCCTTCATTATTCTTCAACTCTGTTTTTGAATTTCTTTGAGTTGTCTTCTCTTTCATCTGGTTCAAGTTTTGAGCATATTGGAACTAGGTTGTTTCCTATATTTGGCTCAAGATTTAATCTACCTAGAGCCATTCTTCTTTTGAGATTAATAGGTTCAGATTTTGAGCTTTTTTGAACCTTAGTTTTTCTATCCTAATCTACCTCACTGATAAGCCAAGATTGTGCTTTTTGGCTAATCTCATTCACTAACCTATCAACAGAAAATTGAAAAGCTAATTAGTCATGATTAGGTTGTATGACTAACTAGAAGTATGTTTTTTAGGAGTGGCATTTGAGCTTGCACACTTTTAGATTTCATTTCTCTCTTTTTTTTTTTAGTATGTGGCTATACCTTTCTTGTTTTCACTTCTGCCCTCTTTTCTCTTCTATTGTTTTTGTATTTTTTCAATTTTTCTTTCAAAGCATAAACAACAATATAACTAGATGCTCAAAGGCTGCGCTTTATTGCCTTCCTATCTATCCTACTCTAACTTGGAATATTTACAGCTCTATATAGTACAATAGTGCCAATGTAGCTAGTTTAGTAGTGAGAAAAAGAAATAGAGACACTGGCTACTAGTCAGAGGTAACCACAATACATATTGAATATTAATCTTTAAAACCAAGGCTGTCACAGAAGGTGACAAAATTTTGTGTATTTGGCTCCTGCAAAGGATCCATACTTGAGAATTTGAGTCAATTGGGACCTGCATACACTCTTCCATAGGATCAACAAAGAAAAGATGAGAATTCTCTTCTTTTTGGCCCTTCATGATTGGTATATTGTCTGCCTCTAAGACATAATATTTGAGGACTGCACCTTTAGTATGTTCCTTGGAATCATCATCATCTTTTACCTACAAAACAACAAGCAGTGAAGTTTCTTCTTTCTCTAAATCTATGCTTGTTTTTAGTGTGAATTCAGGTTCTTTAGATGACAGATTGATATCAACAATGGGAGAGGATTTCTCTTGAAAAGATAATATATCCTTAGTAGGACAACCTTCTATTCTTTTTTCTTCCCCAAAGACTTGCTAGTAATTTTTATGGTTTGGGACAGCTAGTCTAAATTTTTCTTGGATTGAATTTTGTTTGTTTTCCCAAGGTCTCATACATATACTAGCAACAAGGGCTAATCCATTTGCAAGAATGTTTTTTCTTTTAGGGACAAGGATAAGTTGGAACTCTTGAAATGTTTTTAATAAGTCCATAACATCCTCCTTATAGGCTTGAAGTCTGGGATTTTTGACCATGTATTCTTCATCTACTTGCCTAATTTCCAATTCTACATTCCCATAGACTGTTATCCTCTGGGCTCCTAATTTCTTCAACAAGTGCAGCGCTAAAATAAGTGCCTCATATTCCACTATGTTGCTTGTGCATTGAAAATTCAATTTATATGAATGGCCTTCAGAATGATTTTTTTCTGTATTGTAAAGCCATATTCCTACACTTGCACTGGTTTTAGTACATGACCCATCAAAGCTTATACTCCAAATAGGACTAGTTCCAAAGCTATCCTTAATTTCCTTACTATCCTCTTTGTCTCGAGTGCCATTGTGTTTTTCTATGGAGTAGGCACTACGTTGATGATTTTTTTGTTCAAATGAAGGTTTGGACGGTAGCTTCTTGTTTAGTATTTGATCAATTTCTTCTTCAGTCAAAGGAGAGATCTCCCTTTTAGCATAAACATAAGTACTGCAAACTTCTTTCTCTACTGGATCAAGATAATGATTCTTTTGAGAAAGATAGTCTTCCTCATCTTCATTGTCATCTGAAATAGAAAAATTCTCATACAATGTAGTGTTATCCTCTAGAAGTCCTGGTGTGTCCTGTTTTAATGGACTTGGCTCTATGAAGAGGTTATTATATTCTTGAGCAGGGGTATGTTTAATTACTTCCTTTTTTTCAAGAGAAGGATCTTTGGTCTCAACCTCCTCAAAATTTTCGTTATTTCTTTCCTCAACCTCTGAGCTGAAAGGTTCCAAGCTTACATAACTTTCTTCATCAGTATCATAAATAGCCTGCATTGGCTCATTACTTTCTTGAAGTTGATGGATATGATCTTCCTCCCACAAATATACTGATGAAGGTCCTAGAAGATTAGCTTCTATTTGGAAAAATTCATCATCAGGTAGATCAAAATTAGAAAAATTGTTACCAATCAATCCTACTGGATTCTCAACAATTCTTTTTTCAAAATAATCTGCAAGTTCATTTTCTGATTTAAAATATTGCTTATCATACATGCTTTGCATGTTGTTCATGTCTTGCAGTGATTTGGTTTGTTTTTCCTGAGGACAAGGTGTGGGTCTTTTTGAATAAGTATTTCTAGTTTTACCCTCATAGTCTTCCTCCTTTATGTTTATCAGGCTGTGGGCTGTCACTATAAGTTTTTCCAGCTTGGTTTCTGTAGAGATCAGCCTTTCTTGCTCTGCTTGGTCCTTCTTAATTTCGTTTAATTTTTCCTCCCTATCCCATATGTTGTATTCGATAGTAATTGCTATGTTCTACATTTCTTCCAGGTTTGAAGGCTCTCTTTCTCTTATCTGGAATTCCATCTCAAGGTGAAAAGAACTCGGATAGTGCAATAGGGCCCATCCCAAGGGTGGTTTTATCCTAGTAGGTATTGCACTGTACACCTTATTGAACCTGGCTGAAAAGTCTTGTACTGTATCTTCTGGTTGTCTCTTTAAATTCTTATATTCTTTTATGATTAGAATTTCATTTCCCCTGATTTCCCACTTATCTAAGAAGACTTGAGTAAATTGATGAAAATTGAGAATGCTTGCAGCTGGAAGGTCCTCAAACCAACTCCTAATTTTTCCTTGTAATGATAAGGCAAACATTCTAATACGGACATCATCTTCTTCTATTTCATAAAGGTCAAGTAAATTCTCAAGATTTTGCATGTGTTTCTCAGCGGTATCTATTGAGCTTTCTCCATCAAATCTGGGTAGTTTATCTGCAAGATTTGCAGGGAGGGATTGGAAGTTAGGGGGTAAAATCAGAGGCTTTTATCTTTCCAGAATCTTTGTGGGTACAGGTAGTGTAGAAAGAGATTTATGGTTGTTTGAGTTTTCAGGTAGAAGAGGAAAGGTAGCATGATGTTTCTCATTCACTAGATCTTCCACAGGTGAATTTGGGGTGGGCACAGGTGTATAAGACTGATCATGATCTAAAATTTGAGGCTTGACATTCTTCCAATAATAAATGTAGATCTCATCAGTGTATTCTTGATCAGGCTTAAAGTAGGATAGAACACAGTTATAGATAAAAACAATGATTTCTTGAATCCAACTTAGGCCTAAATGCTCTTTCTTTCTAGAATGATTGGTCATGTTTCAGATTCTTCCTCTAGTGGACTCTTTAGGTATTTTTAGGAGTTGTGGAGTCGCCAGGTGGATGATTTAAATATTTTTATCCACCAACAGTATGATTGGGTTTGCTCGATGCATTCCCAGAGGATTCTACAAAGACTAGAGTGGTAATATGTCTACTAGAGGCAGTGGAGTCACCAGGTGGAAATTTTTAGCTCTTTTGGAGGTAAAATGTTTTATGGTCCACCACCATATACCAATCTAATTTTTTTTTGGGTTTTCTCTGAGTTTCTGTGGTGTTTGAAAGACTAATGGGTCTATAAGAGCTTGCTAAGCAACTATGAACTCAGAAATCACCAGTGGAGTTACCAGAAATGTTGGGTCCCTGTAATTTAGTATATTGGCAAGACTAAGTTGCAGAGACTACATTTGAACCACTTTGGGATTCTAGGATCCAGCCTTCCTGAATCCAAAGAGGGATCTCTTTATAAGTGTGTTTAAAGATGTGATCTTTAAGGCTTTGGGTATGATTTTTAGGCTAGTTATGAAGAACAAGGGTTTTTGTTTGGTTTTGGTTGGGAAAATATATAATTAAGATGAAGGAAGTCCTTATGAAGGGTGAAGGTGAAAGTAGGTGAAGGAATGGTTCAGTTGATAGGATAGACAAGGAGCAGCATCAGTCCCTTGGGCTATGGAGTCATAAGAGGATTTAATTGAAACAACAAGGTTCAAGAGTGTTCCATGGGGCAAGTCATCTATGTCAAAGGATCTCTTTAAGTTGATTTTATGGAATGAAACAATAAGAAATGGAGTGAGGGAAATCAAATAGATGGAGAAACAAAGAGCAGCCTAAGATCAAGTAAGTACTTTGAAACTATCTTTCTTTTGGCATGCACTTAAGGAAAGACATAAAAGTAATCTAAGATCATGTAAGTACTTCTAAACTAGCCTGATTTTGATGTAATTTAAATAGAAAACATTCAAAACACATAGAATAGCTTAAGATAAATTAAAGACTTTTAACTTAGCCTGCTTTCAACATATTCTAAGGGAAAATTTTCAAAGCAACTGCTGCAGAAGAAACTAGAGGACAGGGCTAACCATAGACTTCTCTAGTTCGACTTTAATTAGTAGACTTCTCAAGACAACATTTAAGATAAACAAAGAATAGCCTAAGATCAAGTAAGGAATTTGAACCTATCCTAGTTTTGGCATACTCTTAGGGAACTTTCAAACAACCTTTGGAGAAAGAACTAGAAGACAGGGCAAACCATAGACTTTCCTAATTTAACTCTACTTAGCATGTAATGAAAATATCATTCAAGAACAATGTTTAGAGTTTTAGACAGTAAGACATGGGCTCACCAACATTCCTTGACTGTTTGGACTGTATTAAATTATTCCTAAATACATGATTGGAGGAAAACATAAAGATAAAACTTATCGGTGAGAGTAGGGTACTTCTAAGAGTAAATCCTAGCTCTATATTTTTTGTTCCTTATCAGAGAAAAGTGGAAAAAAATGGAAACAAAAAGGAAATAACAATTTACAATAAGAAACAGATCACCATTGACGTAGACTAGGATCCCATAAATTAGCTTGTATATTGATGTTCAAACCAGTTACAATCTTCAAGTCTAGTGGGTCTCTACAACTTCAAAATTCTCATCTCATCTGTATCTTCAATTACAAATAGGGCTACAACATCTTTAGAAAACAATTTACATGCATCGGATATTCAGAGACCAACCTTTTACAATGTGCTCCTCAAGGAGATTTTATAAGAAAATGAGGAGGCGGAAGAGTTTCTAGGGTTCAAGTATCATTTAAATCATTAATTCCATAATAAATGCAATTCCTAGCATTGAAAACCATGCAAGGCATAAGGCAGGAATGCATTCTACCTACAACTCTCTTTCTGCTTTTTGAGGCTTGATGGACGAGAAAATTGACTTCAGGGCACTTTCTTATCTTTGTAATAACTTTGCTAACAGTTTGCAATAAGTTTCTTTGGTGAATTAACTGTTCAGCTGTCTTTGGGCAAATATATTTTGAATAGGCAATAACTATGCCTTCTTTGATTTCTTTGAGGCTGCAGGTGGCACTTTGGTAGCTGAAGAGGATATTTTGGCCGCTGATGTGGTAGTGGAGGCCTCTTTGAATGATTTGATTCTATAAACAAAGGGATTTGTCTTTGGATCTATGTTCAGGCTTGATTAAGCCATAATCTTCATCTTTAATGTTGATACTCTTTCATTAATTGATTCTGACTATCTATGTTGTTTGCAGTTGCGCAGGAGGTTTACACAGGTGGAGGAACTTGATCTAATGGAGGATCCATTTGATCCCTTCCTGTACCGAAGGTTAGGAATCGTCATCCCTGGCCTTTGTGATATTTTCAAATTCTGAGACAAAACACACAAACCTGCATAAAATAAAGAAAAATTAAGTAAATCCTGTGAAAGATGGGCTTAGCACTGCTTTAGAGGTTTCGGGTGCAAGATTAAATTATGGCCGTCGGATGAAAACAACCAACGGTCGAGATCACTTGATGGGGTCAATTGGGAGGCATTTGGGTGAATGGTGGTAAGATTAAGTCCAGGCCATAGATTTAGATTGATCAACGGCTGAGATCGAAAATGAAAACGACGGGGAAAAGTTTGATGGAAAAATAAGAAGGGGGCGAGATCAAATAAGAACCGTCCGATCTTCGGAGATCCATGGCTATGATCGAAGTGGAATTAGTATTGTGGAGGGGGAGTGGTTTTTAAGAAAATCATTGTTGGTATTCGTGTGGCATTGGAGCAGTTTTAAATTTTCTCCAAAAAAACGCGATACCACAAGCCTGTTGACATGTGTCCTCGGAAAACCGCTCTCATCGCGTAATTTTGAAACTTTAAACTTCGGGTGCAAAAAATCACGCGACATGCAATGGTGGTCGTTGGATCTGGGACCTCCCATCCAACGGTGCAGAAGAAGCGCGATAGGTTGAAAGCTGTAGGTTTAAAAGGCATGCTGGGTTGAGTTAGGACCATTAGATCTACGGATCAGACGATTGAGATTAAAAGAGAAAGCAGAGTTTTGAACTGGGTAAGTGAATGAGAGAAAATATGAGGGATGTCGGATCTATAGGAATGGACGGTAGAGATCTAATCAGCGATCGCACATCAGAGGTGAAAGAACGAACGAGACTTTGGATTCGCGATGTGCGATTAAGTGATGGCCATCTGATCGAGAGCAAGATCGACGGTGGAGATTAAATCGGTGGGGTGATGACGGGGGATTATGGGTGGAGCACGATTAAATCATGGTTGTTGGTTCTTGTGGATTCAACATTCCAGATTTAATCAGTGGGATTGGCATCAGCGGAGGCAAGGGAAAAGGGAAAAGGGAAAATGCGATTGTCGATTTGCAATGGAGTGAAGTCCGTTGGATCGGAAGGATGATCAACAGTCCAGATTAAATCAGGGATCACACAGGCAGAGGGCAAAAATATGGATGGGCACGATGCGATTTAGCCTTGGCCGTCGGATCTAAAAATATTGACGGTGTAGATTTAATCGGAGGTCGGGAGGAGAAGGGTCTCATCGCATCGGAAAAAATGGAGGAATAAAGGAAAAAAAAAAGAAAGGAAACTCTGATTGTGATTAGTGATTAAGGGCTAGAGCCTGGTTATGGCTACGGTCATGTGTGAAAAAGGGGCTGGGGCTAAGGCCGAAAGGGGCTTAAGGCCTTAATAGAAAAATGGGTTTTTCAGGCCAAAATGAAGGTTTTTCAAGGCTTTTTTGGCTTTCGGTAGAAGGGGAAAAAGGGGTTTTAAAATTTATAAAGGGATTTAACAAGGATTAAAGGGATTTTGGAGGTTTTTTAAAGGGGAATGGAGGGTTAAAAGGTGAAAAGAAAGTTCTATGAAAAAAGGATAAGAATGGGTAAAAGGGGGAGTTTTTAAGCAGTCTTCCTCTTGGTAAACAGCAGGTAGTTTAGGATAAAGAGGGAAATAGTATTGAAGATTAATTAAGAGGGTAAAGATCCTCATAAGACTTCAAGAACTCACAATTTTGATATGAAATTGTTTCTTGAAGGCTAAAAAATGATTTAGCCACCATTTGGTATGACAAATTTTTATAGGTGGCTAACAACGGCTCCAACTTGGGATGACAGCTCCCTGGAGGTGCCAAGAACCTCATACCAATATTCTCTGGATGTAGATCAGGGGCTTTACTTCCTGACAACCTTTTATCAGCTTCTAACAAGAATGATTTGAACTTGATATATCAACAGAAAAGTTTTTCCCATTCAACTACCTACACAACCTACTTCCTAACATTTTTTCTTCAAAAAGGTGCATTTGGACTTGCAAACCTTTAAAAATCAACATTTTATTATTTTTGAAAACAGGAAACTAATCTAAGTCTACTCTTATTCCTCCATGAGTTCAAATTAAGCAGTTGAAATCATATGTTTCTCCACCTAACTACTATCTGTTAGGATTAGACTGTCTAACATATTTTTACTCTCTATTTTCTAAAACAGAAATTGAAAAGCATTCAAGTCAGGATTAAGTAGTCTAACTTGTTGCTAATCTATGGAATAAAAACAAGTTGCACATATATTTTTATTTGTAGAAAATTTAATGCAAAATGTTGAAGGCTTAAGATCTGAAAACTAAAACTTCCATCATTATTCTTCAGCTCTATTTTTGAATTTCTTTGAGCTGTCTTCTCTTTCATCTGGTTCAAGTTTTGAGCATATTGGAACCAGGTTATTTCTTATCTTTGGTTCAAGATTTAACCTACATAGAGCCATTCTTCTTTTGAGATTAATAGGTTCAGGTTTTGAGCTTTTTTGAACCTTAGTTTTTCTATCCTAATCTACTTCATTGATAAGCCAAGATTGTGCTGTTTGGCTAATCTAATTCACTAACCTATCAATAGAAAATTGAAAAGCTAATTAGTCATGATTAGGTTGTATGAATAACTAGAAGTGTGTTTTTTAGGAGTGGCATTTGAACTTGCACACTTTCAAATTTCATTTCTCTCTCTCTCTCTCTCTCTTTGGGTATGGGGCTATACCTTTCTTTTTTTCACTTCTGCCCTCTTTTCTCTTCAATTGTTTTTGTATTTTTTCAATTTTTCTTTCAAAGTAGAAACAAAAATCTAACTAGATGCTCAAAGGCTGAGCTTTATTGCCTTACTATCTATCCTACTCTAACTTGGAATATTTACAGCTCTGCACTTTTCCAATGTAATGCCTTGATTGAGTAGTGACAAAAAGAAATAGAGACACTGGCTACTAGTCAGAGGTAACCACAATACATATTGAATATTAATCTTTAAAACCAAGGCTTTCATAGAAGGTGACAACATTTTATGTCTTTGGCTCCTGCAAAGGATCCATACTTGAGAATTTGAGTCAATTGGGACCTCCATACACTCTTCCATAGGATCAACAAAGAAAATATGAGAATTATCTTCTTTTTGGCCCTTCATGATTGGTAGATTGTCGACCTCTAAGACATCAGCTTTGAGGACTGCACCTTTAGTATGTTCCTTGGAATCATCATCATATTTTACCTGCAAAAAAACAAGCAGTGAAATTTCTTCTTTCTCTAAATCTATGCGTGTTTCTAGTGTGAATTCAGGTTCTTTGGATGATAGATTGATATTAGCAATGGGAGAGGATTTCTCTTGAAAAGATAATATATCCTTAGTAGGACAGTCTTCTATTTGTTTTTCTTCCCAAATACTTGCCAGTAATTTTTATGGTTTGGCACAGCTGGTTTGAATTTTTTTTGGATTGAATATTGTTTACTTTACCAAGGTCTCAGACATGTACTATCAACAAGGGCTAATCCATTGGCAAGAATTTTTTGGCTTTTAGGGACAAGGATAAGTTGGAACTCTTGAAATGTTTTTAATAAGTCCATAACATCCTCCTTATAGGCTCGAAGTCTGGGATGTTTGACCACGTATTCTTCATCTACTTGCCTAATTGCCAATTATACATTCCCATGGACTGTTATCCTCTGGGCTCCTAATTTCTTCAATAAGTGCAGCCCTAAAAGAAGTGCCTCATACTCCACTATGTTGCTTGTGCATTGAAAATTAAATTTTTATGAATGGCCTTCAGAATGATTGTTTTCTGTATTGTAAAGCCATATTCCTACAGCTGCTCTGGTTTTAGTACATGACCCATCAAAGCTCATACTCCAAAGAGGACTAGTTTGAAAGTTATCCTTAATTTCCTAACTATCCTCTTTGTCTTGAGTGCCATTGGGTTGTTCTATGGAGTAGGCACTATGTTGATGATTGTTTTGTTAAAATGAAGGTTTGGAGGGGAGCTTCTTGTTTAGTATTTGATCAATTTCTTCTTCTGTTAAAGGGGAGATCTCCTTTCTAGCATAAATAGAAGTACTACAAACTTCTTTCTCTATTGGATCAAGGCAAATATTCTTTTGAGAAAGACAGTCTTCCTCATCTTCATTGTCATATGAACTAGAAAAATCCTCATACACTGCAATGTTATCCTCTATAATTCCTGGTGTGTCCTATTTTAATGGACTGGGCTCTGTGAAGAGGTTATTATATCATTGAGTAGGGGTATGTTTAATTACTCCCTTTTTTTTAAGAGAAGGGTCTTTGGTCTCAACCTGCTCAAACTTTTCTTCATTTCTTTCCTCCTCAACCTCTGAGATGAAAGGTTCCAAGCTTACATAACTTTCTTCATCAATATCATAAATAGCCTGCATTGGCTCATTACTTTATTGAAGTTGATGGATATGATCTTCCTCCCACAAATCTACTGATGATGGTCCTACAAGATTAGCTTCTATTTGGAAAAAATCATCATTAGACAGATCAAATTTAGAAAAAATGTTACCAATCAAAACTACTGGATTCTCAGCAAATCTTTTTTCAAAATAATTTGCAAGTTCATTTTCTGATTTAAAATCTTGCTTATCATATATGCTTTTCATGTTGTTTATGTCTTGCAGTGATTTGGTTTGTTTTTCCTGAGCACAAGGTGTGGGTATTTTTGAATAAACATTTCTAGTTTTACCCTCATATTCTTCCTCCTTTATGTTTATCAGGCTATGGGTTGTCACTATAAGTTTTTCCAGCCTGGTTTCTACAGAGATCATCCTTTCTTGCTATGCTTGGTCCTTATTTATTGCGTTTAATTTTTCCTCCATGTCCCATATGTTGTATTCGACAGTAATTGCTATGTTCTGCATTTCTTCCAGGTTTGAAGGCTGTCTTTCTCTTATATGGAATTCCACCTCAGGGTGAAAAGAACTCGGATAGTGCAATAGGGCCCATCCCAAGGGTGGTTTTATCCTAGTAGTTATTTCATTGTACACCTTATTGAACCTGGCTGAAAAGTATTGTACTTTCTCTTCTGGTTGTCTCTTTAAATTCTTGTATTCTTTTATGATTATAATTTCATTTCCCCTGATTTCCCACTTATCTAAGAAGACTTGAGTAAATTGATGAAAATTGAGAATGCTTGCAGCTGGAAGGTCCTCAAACCAACTCCTAATTTTTCCTTGTAATGATAAGGCAAACATTCTAATACGGACATCATCTTCTTCTATTTCATAAAGGTCAAGTAAATTCTCAAGATTTTGCATGTGTTTCTCAGCGGTATCTATTGAGCTTTCTCCATCAAATCTGGGTAGTTTATCTGCAAGATTTGCAGGGAGGGATTGGAAGTTAGGGGGTAAAATCAGAGGCTTTTATCTTTCCAGAATCTTTGTGGGTACAGGTAGTGTAGAAAGAGATTTATGGTTGTTTGAGTTTTCAGGTAGAAGAGGAAAGGTAGCATGATGTTTCTCATTCACTAGATCTTCCACAGGTGAATTTGGGGTGGGCACAGGTGTATAAGACTGATCATGATCTAAAATTTGAGGCTTGACATTCTTCCAATAATAAATGTAGATCTCATCAGTGTATTCTTGATCAGGCTTAAAGTAGGATAGAACACAGTTATAGATAAAAACAATGATTTCTTGAATCCAACTTAGGCCTAAATGCTCTTTCTTTCTAGAATGATTGGTCATGTTTCAGATTCTTCCTCTAGTGGACTCTTTAGGTATTTTTAGGAGTTGTGGAGTCGCCAGGTGGATGATTTAAATATTTTTATCCACCAACAGTATGATTGGGTTTGCTCGATGCATTCCCAGAGGATTCTACAAAGACTAGAGTGGTAATATGTCTACTAGAGGCAGTGGAGTCACCAGGTGGAAATTTTTAGCTCTTTTGGAGGTAAAATGTTTTATGGTCCACCACCATATACCAATCTAAATTTTTTTTTGGTTTTCTCTGAGTTTCTATGGTTGTTTGAAAGACTAATGGGTCTATAAGAGCTTGCTAAGCAACTATGAACTCAGAAATCCCCAGTGGAGTTGCCAGAAATGTTGGGTCCCTGTAATTTAGTAGATTGGCAAGACTAATCTACAGAGACTACATTTGAACCACTTTGGGATTCTAGGATCTAGCCTTCCTGAATCCAGAGAGGGATCTCTCTATAAGTGTGTTTAAAGATGTGATCTTTAAGGCTTTGGGTATGATTTTTAGGCTAGTTATGAAGAACAAGGGTTTTTGTTTGGTTTTGGTTGGGAAAAGATATAATGAAGATGAAGGAAGTCCTTATGAAGGGTGAAGGTGAAAGTAGGTGAAGGAATGGTTCAGCTGATAGGATAGACAAGGAGCAACATCAGTCCCTTGGGCTATGGAGTCATAAGAGGATTTAATTGAAACAACAAGGTTCAAGAGTGTTCCATGGGGCAAGTCATCTATGTCAAAGGATCTCTTTAAGTTGATTTTATGGAATGAAACAATAAGAAATGGAGTGAGGGAAATCAAATAGATGGAGAAACAAAGAGCAGCCTAAGATCAAGTAAGTACTTTGAAACTATCTTTCTTTTGGCATGCACTTAAGGAAAGACATAAAAGTAATCTAAGATCATGTAAGTACTTCTAAACTAGCCTGATTTTGATGTAATTTAAATAGAAAACATTCAAAACACATAGAATAGCTTAAGATAAATTAAAGACTTTTAACTTAGCCTGCTTTCAACATATTCTAAGGGAAAATTTTCAAAGCAACTGCTGCAGAAGAAACTAGAGGACAGGGCTAACCATAGACTTCTCTAGTTCGACTTTAATTAGTAGACTTCTCAAGACAACATTTAAGATAAACAAAGAATAGCCTAAGATCAAGTAAGGAATTTGAACCTATCCTAGTTTTGGCATACTCTTAGGGAACTTTCAAACAACCTTTGGAGAAAGAACTAGAAGACAGGGCAAACCATAGACTTTCCTAATTTAACTCTACTTAGCATGTAATGAAAATATCATTCAAGAACAATGTTTAGAGTTTTAGACAGTAAGACATGGGCTCACCAACATTCCTTGACTGTTTGGACTGTATTAAATTATTCCTAAATACATGATTGGAGGAAAACATAAAGATAAAACTTATCGGTGAGAGTAGGGTACTTCTAAGAGTAAATCCTAGCTCTATATTTTTTGTTCCTTATCAGAGAAAAGTGGAAAAAAATGGAAACAAAAAGGAAATAACAATTTACAATAAGAAACAGATCACCATTGACGTAGACTAGGATCCCATAAATTAGCTTGTATATTGATGTTCAAACCAGTTACAATCTTCAAGTCTAGTGGGTCTCTACAACTTCAAAATTCTCATCTCATCTTATGTGTCTTCACTTACAAACAGAGCTTACAACAACTTCAGAAAACTATTTACATGCAACAGGTATCCAGAGACCAACACTTTACAACGTGCTCCTCAAGGAGATTTTATAAGAAAATGAGGAGGTGGAAGAGTTTCTAGGGTTCAAGTTGTTTGGTCAATTTAGTGTGTCCTAAATTGCTACATTAATTTATCAATCCGGGATTTGTAAGCTGATGAAGTGTGGCGCACTATATGTGCAAGATAACCTATCTCTTATTTTTTTTGTCGTTTTTGGATTTTTATGAAATTCTAAAAGACAAGTATGGAGACAAATATTCAAGACAATGTTGTCCTTCTAATAATTTTCCAAACTTCAAAAGAATTTTAAAACACAAAATGAAAAAATTAATTCTTTAAAGAAAATGAAATTGCATCACTATTCTAGTCAAACAACAGTGAACTATTGATCATGAAACTCATTATCATTGTTGTTGTCCAAATACAAAAGAAACTATGCTTAAAGAAATCCAAGAATTGCAACAAAGTAAATCTAAATCAAATTACATCAACTTATATTCTGATCCCTCGCCATTAGTCCAGCTATGGCTTTCAGAGGTAACCATAAACAACTTGATCAACCTGATATCTAGTTTGCAGAAAAATAAACTAATATCAAACTACACATTCATACTTCAATCCCTCACCATTAGTCCAGCTATGGCTTTCAGAGGTAACTGAAAATGACATGAGCAATTTAATATTTCTAACTTGCGGAAAGTAAACTAATATCAAACTACACACTCATACTTCAATCCCTCACCATTAGTCCAGCTATGGCTTTCGGAGGTAACTAAAAATGACATGAGAAATTTAATATATCTAAATCTAACTACTAAAGAAAATGTGCAAGACTGAAATAAACAAACAGTGCTAGAATTAAACAAAAACTAAGAAAAGTAAATTAGCAGCAGAACAATATTGATTCCATGTCATTAGTCAAAATATATGCAAATGCCCGGGCTACCTATTTGTAATCTGAAACAAGAACACTGATCAGTTAACAACAACATAAAACATGAAAGATTATGCACATAAGTAAAATGTAAAGCATGAAATATTATGAACAGAGATGAAGCATAAATACCATAAAAGATGCAATGTATAAACACGTGAATGACTTATGGCACAATGAACTTAAAGAAATAAAACAAGAAACAATACAGTAATGCAAAAAACCT
Organism: Pinus albicaulis; assembly: GCA_034641835.2. Lineage (NCBI taxonomy): Eukaryota > Viridiplantae > Streptophyta > Pinopsida > Pinales > Pinaceae > Pinus > Pinus albicaulis. Next base: position 289,557,673 of record CM076584.1, on the reverse strand, counting down.
CAGCTTGTGTAGGGGCCCTCTGCACCAGCCTCGGGCAACAGCCTTCAAATACGAATTACACTTGGAAACAGAGTCTTCTTATATATTAAAATGCAGTCATAACAGAGAAATTATATTACAGCACAGTGGCAACGCAATTACATTACAGAGTTATATGGAGATTAACTATTATGCGTATGAAAACACGTTATTTATAACAAAGGTGATATAACTAATTCCCTAAAGTTTGTGCTGATAGAGACACGTGAACCATCACGTCCAGAGATCCAGAATCATGGCCGCGGTGAGGAGTAAATCTATGAAGAGTGGATGTTGGATTCGGCTTATGGAGCCGTGTACAGGTGTTGATGTGTCTCTCGTAAATTAGAAACGGTCATACAAATCTTCACGTGATGAGAAATAGAGTCCTGTCACCGTGGGACTCTACGGTTGACTTCCACTTGGCCACCTTTGACCACAACCTCCTTAGGTGAATTTTCTCGAGCCAATAGGACACGATCCATGTCCACATCATTTCTGACTTGCCCATGTGGCTCGAATTGCCTGAAGACACCTGCAACATAGACTTTCACAAAATGGCTACGGAAAGTTGCAGCAGCTGCGGAAAGTGGCAAGATTCCGCAACTAAATGAGAAAAAATCTAAATCAAACAGTAGACACAAAACATAGCTAAAAACCATTTTATATGCTCTTTTACAATTAATATGCAATGATATTTACGACTTAGAAGGTTCAGGTGAATGAAAAAGGTCTAGAAAGGTGTATAGGAAATATGCAGATTTGAGACTCAACATACCCCCACTGTGAAGGTGTTGCATGTCCTCATGCAACCAAAATTTTGATAATCCTTTTTCAATTCATATGCCTTGACACTTCAGCCGGTACATCCAGTCCTCTCCTCTTCTTCCTTGGTGCTGCTAACATCCTGGGATTTTTCATCAAGCATCTGAATTTGATATTAATCAGTGCTCTGCTTAACTTCTGGCATTTCTTCTTCAATTTCATGTTCTTCTTCTGCCATAGTCCCAGATGTAGCATGGTATTATCATGAATGATCTTGTCCAATTTTCCTTGTTCCTTCAATGTTTCATTTTCATTTTTAATGTGTCTATTTAAAAGCTCTAGCTCAAAGACTTCTTGTTTCAGTGATTGGACTAGATCATCTTGTGCTGTGTGAGGCTGAGTGGACGAAGTACTGGGACCCGTAGCTGCTCTTTCTAAAGATTCTATATAATCATATATTTCTTGTTGCTTTGGTTCTATCTCAGGTGTCGTTTTTATTGGGTTGTCCCCAAAATGCCGTGGAGGAGATTTGTCTTCAAAATCTGGCTGAGAAGGGCTCACATCAACGTCTGGCTGGGAATGGGATGGATTATGTTCAATGTCTGACTGAGAATGAAATGAACTAGGTTCACTTTCTAACTGAGTGTGAGATGGACTATGGCCAGCTGGGGATTGTTCAGATGTTTCTTCTCCCAAATCAATAAAATGGGGTCCTTTCGTTTGCGTTTTCCTCAACTTCCCCTTAAGCCTGGAACTTCTTCTTATATGCTGTGGACCACTGTCTTTTTGCTTTTTTTTTCCTTTCCCTCTCTTCTTGGCCATATATGACTGTTCTTGAAGGTGAACTAGTCTCTCAGATAACACTTGATGATCTTCTTCGGAAGAAGGGGTTTGATGCATAGGCTTAATATTTTTTCTCTCTTTTGATGTTATTGGCTTTTTACCCTTGGTTTCTTTCTTCTTCCTTTTTGACAGTTTCTCTTCCCTACTAGTTCTTTCAACTGTAGTAGTAGGAGTACTTTGAATTTCATCATTTGTTCTCTTTCTCCTACTCCTTCTTGATGTACTACCTTCAGGAATTTCTTGAGGTTCCTCAAAGAAATTTCTAATCAAAAATTGTTCCCATGTGTCCTTCTTCTCTTTTAACTGTTTTTCAATCAAAATTTTCACAAGACCATGGTGATATAGATGTGGTTCTACATCCCTTAAATGCTTCTGAACAGTCACATACATCTTCTTCAAACTATTTAATAAAAAGTATGGCAGATTGAGGGTCTGGTTATCTATAAAATTCATCAGCAATTGGGTATGGTACATATACATTGACCCAAAACGGCCCTCACAGGTGATAAATTTTTGAACAACTAGCAGCAAAGTAGCCCATTCCTCTTTCAAAGCATGAACATGAATTCCTCTTTTAAAAATAGTTATGTCCATACATGGGTTATATAGAATCACTCTCCAGGCTTCATCACTAATGCTTTTGTTCTTAAACCAACGTTCACCCTCTTGAAGAAGTTCTGTGGCAGATTATATAGATGTCTCATTCATCGTAAACTTAAGGTCTCCAATCTCTACCTCCAGGCCATTGAAAGACCTTGCAAAATTTTTTGTCACCTCTTTATGATAGCCTCTAAACTTTTGGATAAACCGCAGCCACTTTGCCTTCTTCAATATATCCCTGACTTGCGGGTATCCTTCCATGAATTTAGGTCCCTCTGGTTCTGCTCTCAACAATTTACCCATCCTTCTTTCTGCTCTTTAAAAACTTGCCTGCGTGAGGAGGGTTCAATGGAAGTAGGACGGCTGAATGAACGGAAATGAGCACATTGACTGTAGGTAGATATCAGAGAGTGGGTATACAGACTGTAGCGTAATAGAGAACGAAATGGGGTGAAGCGGAACAGAGAAGGGTTACGTGAGCACGACGGAAATGCGGCTGTGAGATTAATAGAACAATAGGAGGAGTATAACACATCCGGCAGTGTTTTAAAATTTGGTGGCTGCAGAATAAATGTAAGCACGTTTATACAACGGCTACGGATTTTATGCGGCTGAAAGAAGCCGTAGTCAAATCAACTACGTTTCATTGTCACAGGTGGAATATCGGAGTATGAGTGAAGATTGGAGGTTTAATTATGGGACCGTTTGAGAATGAATGCAAGGATTGTGGGAGGATTGTATAGAGATCATGGAGTGGTTACGGAGTTTTTCAATACAATCATTGCACATAATGGAGCTTATGGTTTATAACTATATAAAAATGTGTTTTAAATGCCATTTGAAATAAATTTTTACTCATACCTTGGAATTCTTGCCATTTTTCCTTGGTCTTCAATTAGTTGCTCCTCATTGATATCTTGAATGCACCATGTCTTCATAATTGGTCCTCATACCTGCATTTGATTTCATGATTATGGAAATAACATCTGGCTGTACATTCTTTTGAAAAACAGAGTGGTAGCTGCGGAATCTGCTTCTGGCTGCGGAAACTGGTGTCAGCTGTGGAAACAGATGTCAGCTGCAGAAACTAACACAACTATTATTTGGGTGAATGGAAATGAACGGATGACAATTGACTAAATGGAAATGGTCATGAAAGAGAATTTTATTGGTAAAATGGAATAAAATAGATAAAATGAAGTGAAATGGAATGAAGTGGAGTGAAATGAAGTGGAATGGAATGGAGTGGGTGGTCAAAAAACTTGTGAAATGAAAGAGAGTTTTTTTTTTTTTGGAAAATATAGGGTGTCAGGTGTTCTTGATTTTCACCCTATATTTTCTGTATAAGACTGCCAATCAGTGATTGGTTTTCAGGCTTAAACAATATTTTTTTTTTTTTATAACTGAAAAGAAAAAAAGTTAGGCTGGTGGAGAAGAAGAATTCTTTTGTACCAGCCTGATTGTAGAATTTTCTTGAAACATTTTGACAAATTCCTCTTTTGAGAGTGGCTTATGATAAAATTTCAATCTGTGGCCATTCAAAATAAGAGGAGTTTGAAACTCAACAATGGTCTTGATTCTTACCGCTCCATTGCTAAATATCTTGTCAATCTCATATGGCCCAAGCCAATGAGTCTGAAATTTTCCTTGAAAATCTTTAAACTTGGAATCAAATAACAACGCCCAATCTCCTTCTTGAAACTTCTTCTCTTTGATGTACTTGTCATTCCATTTAGCTCTTTGATATTGAACTAGATCAGTTCTTAAAATTGCTTCTTGTCTGATCTCATCTAGCTCATTCAACTACTCCATTCTATGCTTTTGGGCTTCTGATAAGTCCAACCCCAACTGAACTGCTATCTTGAAGGTCTTGACTTGGAACTCAATGGGGAGCAGGACTTCCTTCCCATAAACAATTTCATAGGGAGAATGTCCTGTTGTATTTCTCCATGTAGTTCTGTAGGCCCACAAGGCTTCAGGAAGCCTTTCTGCCCAATCTCTTCTATGTAGATGAACAATTTTGTGATGATACTTTCGAGAACTTTGTTGGTAGACTCCACTTGACCATTTGCTTGCGGATGGTAAGGAGTAGATCTTCTATGCTTGATTTTGTATTCTTCCATCAGCTTCTCCACCAGGTTGGATGTGAATTGGCTTCCTTGATCTGTCACAATTTCTCTTGGAACACCAAAGCAAGTAAAAATATCCTCATAAAGAAAATGAACAACTGAATTTTCAGTAGCAGATACTAATTCTTTGGCTTCTACCCATTTAGTAACATAATCAGTACAAACCAATATATACTTCTTTTGCTTGGATGGTGGATTAATAGGTCCAATGAAATCTAAAGCCCATTTTTCAAAGGGTTCAATGAGTACTTGTGTTTGCAGTGGCATTTCATTTGAAAGGGTAGGTTTCCCTACTCTTTGGCAGCTATCACACCTTTTGACATATTGTTTTGCATCTTTGAAGAGAGAAGGCCAATAATATCCCAAGGAAAGGATTTTATAGGCCGTCCTTTTGTCCGCAAAGTGTCCGCCGCATGGTTCATCATGACATGCCTTAAGAATATCGGGCATTTCATCTTCCCTGACACATCTTCTGATCACAAGATCTGGCCCTGTTTTAAACAATTCGTTAGAAATCCATGAATATTTTGAACTCTCCTGAATAATTTTTCGTTTTTCACTTGGAAATAAATGTGAAGGCGGTTTCCCTGTAACCAAATAGTTAGCAATATCTGCATACCAAGGAGTCTTAATAGTTACTGCAAACAAGTATTCATCAGGAAACTTATCCTCTACAGGAGAATCTTCTTTAGTATTCTGAATCCTAGACAAGAAATCAGCTACTGTATTTTGTTTCCCTGGTCTATCCAACACGGTAATATTGAATTCTTGTAAAAGTAAGAGCCATCTTGTCACTCTTCCATTAGTAACAAGTTTGTTCTTTAAATATCTAATTGCAGAATGGTCAGTATGAATAAAAGTTTCATAGCCTGTTATATAATGTCTAAACTTATTGATTGCATGAACAACGGCTAAAAACTCTTTTTCAGTCACAGTATAGTTTAACTCTGTGGGAGTCAAATTTTTACTGGTATAATAAATGGCATAAGGAACTAAATCTTTTTGACCCAACACGGCTCCTAGAGCTGTTTCTGAAGCATCCGTAGAAATATGGAAAGGGAGTTTCCAATTTGGTCCTCTCAAGATAGGTGCTTCAGATATTCTTGTTTTCAAAGTTTCAAAGGCTGATTGACAATCAAGATCCCATTTAAATTCACAGTCTTTTGTAAGCAATTTGAAGAGTGGAGATGTTATTTTAGTGAAGTTTTCTATAAATCTTCTATAGTAACCAATAAATCCTAGAAAACTTCTAACATCTCTTTGACAATTTGGAATAGGTAACTTGGAGATGACTTCAACTTTTGATCTATCAACCTTAATCCCATCTCCTGAAATATGATGTCCTAAAAAAATACCTTCAGTAAACATCATAAAGCATTTTTCATGGCTTAATGAAAGGTTTGTTTCTTTACATATTATAAGGACTTTTTCCAAATTTTCTAATGCCTCTTCAAATGAATTACCATAAACTGTAAAATCATCCATATAAACCTCTACACAATCATGGATTAGATCAGAAAAAATTCCTAGTACTTCTCTTTGGAATGTTGCGGGTGCATTACATAACCCAAAAGGAAGCACTCGATAGGCAAAAGTTCCCCACGGACAAGTAAATGTGGTCTTATCTTGATCTTCAGGTGTTACCTGAATTTGATTATAGCCACTAAAACCATCCAAAAATGAAAAGTACTTTTTACTTGCTAATGTATCTAATACCTGATCGATAAAAGGCAAAGGAAAGTGATCCTTCAAAGTTGCTTTGTTCAATTCCCTGTAATCAATGCATACCCTCCATTTACCATTCTTTATAGGTACTATAACCAAAGGAGAAACCCATCGGCTATCTGAAATTGGATAAATGAAGTTTATATTGAGTAGTTTTTGGAGCTCTTCTTTCACTATCTCCCTAAGATTTGGATTCATCCTTCTTTGAGGTTGTCTGATTGGTCTACTGTTTTCTTCAAAATAGATATGATGGATGCAAGTCTTAAGATCAATACCTTTCATGTAAGTATACTCCCATGCAAATGCAGTAGAATGTTTTTGCAAGATTTTGGTTAGTTCTTCTTGTTGTGATTTTTCCAAATGTTTGTTGATATTCAATGTTTTTCATGGAAAAATCTCAATAGTAGAACTACCAAACTCTTCCATATAGTAAAGAGACATTTGCCTTGATGATAAATATTCTATGTCAGATTCCAATTGAAATTGTGTAGGGTCATATTATGAAGATATCTCAAAATTTTCTAATGTGTTCAAAATTTGACTATCCTCATTGATTTCAGAAATGGTAAAGACAGGTTGTATAATGTCCTCATCATCAACCCATTCATTTTCTCCTACTTCTGTGATTTCTTTTGCTGCAGGATACAAATTGAATTTCTTTGTCGAATTACCATTAGAAATGTACATATCCCCAGATCTACAACTAATGAAAGCATCAGCTGTGGCTAGCCAAGGTCTTCCTAAGATAAGTGGGTGCCCTCCTAGACTACTCTTGGGAGTCAAAATCATAAAATCTACTGGATATTCCCAAGAATCTAAGGAGACTTAAATATCTTCTAATACACCATCTGGTTTGATAATTGATCGATCTGCAAGTTGCAGTAAAGTAGGTGTAAAAAGAAGATTAGGAAGTTTTAGCTGTTCCATAATCTGTCTACTCATAATGTTGATAGTAGCCCCTAAGTCAATCAATGTGTTTGGAATTTCTATCCCATTTATATGTGTCTTGACAATTGGACTTCCTGGATCTACATACTTCTGCATGGTAATTTTTCCCATCATGATATCTGCAGTTTTTCCTACCAGGTGGATTCTTCTTGTGTCTTTTAGTTTCCTTCCTGGTCTTTTGAAACTCAACTCCTTTATTGTTTTTGCTAGAATAGGAATCTCTCGAATGGCTTGTAGCAAGGGAATCTTGATAAAAACATTCTTCAATTCATCTAGAAAGTCATAGTTAGGCAACAAGATTTGTTTTTCCACCCCCTTGTCAATTTGTAGTCTTTCAGGAAAAGGAGGTGTAGATGAAGATGCAGGTTGCTCAAATATAGGAGTTGTGGGTGTTAAATTTTCTTTTTCTTTTTGAATGTTTGAATTTTGAAGAGATGCTTCCTCAGAACCCTCATTGACTTTAAGAGAGTCCTCCTCAGAGGTATCTTGCTCTTGAATATCTATAGAAGGTTTTTCTATAACTCTACCAGATCTGAGTTGTACATCATTGAGAGGAACAATCATATAGGTAGGAAATTGTTGTCCTTCTACCATGTAAGTATTATGAGGATTTTTATTGTTAGGATTTGGAAATGGCTGAGCTGGAAGTTGATTTGTCTTTTGTTGGTATGAGAGCATGAGTTAAGAATTTGGATTTTTTTGAGAAGGTTGTTGTTGTGGAAATGGAAATGAAAGTTGTGGATTTTGGTTTGGAAGTTGTAGAGCTTGTTGATTTTGAAAAGATGGAGGATATTGATAAAATTGAGAAAATCTCCCATAAGGATTTTGCATCCCTTGTACCCATGGCTGATATGGATTTTGATGTTGGGGCCAAGGTTGTTGCCAAGGATTCCAATTTGGTGGGGTTTGAAGATTCATAGGGTTGTTAAACCCTTGAGTTTGTTGTCCCTGCCAAGGTCTTCTTGCAACAAAACAGAGAGATTCTATTGAATTTGGGTCTTCTTGAAAAACAGCTTTGAGTCCAGGAATTGAAGGACAATCCTTGATCTCATGATTCTCTGAGCAAATCATACATGTTTCTACAACTTTTGCATCCAAGGGACATTCCCTTAAACATGTTTCTTCCTACATTTCAAACAAAAGATAGCTAAAGCGTCTGTTTCTGCTTTCTGCTTGTTTTGGATTTTAAGGGTGTCTAGTTGTTCACTAAGGCTCCCTAAGATATCAGTTTTGAACTCATCAAGCATATTACCAATCTCTACCCTACTTACTGATCCAGTTGCAGATTTGTTAGCCCTAATAAGAGAAGGATCCCTAGGCCCTTTTCCTGTTTTATATTTTCCTCTTGAGAGATGGACACATAGTTCTGTTATGTCACGAAGTGGAAGTTGAGAAATGTATCCTTTCCCCATCATGTTTAAAATATCTATCCATTCATCTCTAATGGCTTTTAATATGAGGGCTTTCAAGGTTTCATCATCTAAGTTTCTCATCTTTTCTCTTTTCAAGTTGTATTGAAATATTTCAAGTAAATCTTCCAAGTTTTCGTCTTCTTTTTGCATCATTTTGAATACCTCATCCTTGTGATTGGTGGGCATACAATAGTCCAAGTATCTATCCAAAAAATTTTGTTTCATATCATTCCAAGTCCTAATAGATTGAGTGGCTAATCCCATGAACCATTTCAAAGCAGCTCCCTTCAATGTTGAAGAAAACAATTTGAGTTTTTGAGAGTCTTCCATATAGTCATAGGTTTGGCACACGACTTCAAACTCAAACATAAATGTTTCAAGATCCTCACTTCGCAATCCATAAAATTTGGGGAGGACAGATGGTGAGATATTTTTCATTGTTGTATGAGTTTCCTCATCAACTATAGGGAATCCAAACAAGTTGTCTCCTTCCCTATTTCTTCCATTATTACCTTCACCATTGTTGTCTCCATTGTTTCCTCCTCCTCTACCTCTACTTCTACCTCCAAATCCATCTATTATTTCCTCTGCCATGATAGTTTCTTTAGAGTCCTTAAATTCCTCTGGTTCTTCTATCAAGGGAGGATGAGAGGGAGTCTCTTCCTTTTCTAAATGAGATTTAGTAGGTGGTATAGGAGAATCCTCTAGTTCAGCTGCTCCTTGAATTCCAAAAATATTAAGGCTAGGGGTAGATGGTGGTGAATCTTGTCTATGCCTTGAATAAGATGGAGTTGTAAAAATCAAACTCTTGGCTTTAGCTATAAACCTTCCCCTAGAATCTCTTGCTCTATGCATGCCATTTTTTTTTTATTTTTTTTATTTTTTAAGTTGGGCTAATAATTCTCTTTCTGATCTTCCAGGTCACACTAGGTGCAAGAAGAGAGCATACTTAAGAAATTACTGAACCAATAACTCTCTTTTCTGATCCTCCAGGTCACACTAGGTGCAAGAGGAGAGCATACTTCAAGAAGTTATCAAGTTTTCCCTTCTTTTATTTTTTATTTTTATTTTTTTTTAAGAAATTGGCTACCTAGTTACACTTCCCTGGCAACGGCGCCAAAATTTTTGTTCAATTTAGTGTGTCCTAAATTGCTACATTAATTTATCAATTTGGGATTCGTAATCTGATGAAGTGTGGCGCACTATATGTGCAAGATAACCTATCTCTTATTTTTTTTGTCGTTTTTGGATTTTTATGAAATTCTAAAAGACAATTATGGAGACAAATATTCAAGACAATGATATCCTTCTAATGATTTTCCAAACTTCAAAAGAATTTTAAAACACACAATGAAAAAATTAATTCTTTAAAGAAAATGAAATTGCATCACTATTCTAGTCAAACAACAGTGAACTACTGATCATGAAACTCATTATCCTTGTTGCTGTCCAAATACAAAAGAAATTATGCTTAAAGAAATCCAAGAATTGCAACAAAGTAAATCTAAATCAAATTACATAAACTTATATTCTGATCCCTCGCCATTAGTCCAGCTATGGCTTTCGGAGGTAACCATAAACAACTTGAGCAACCTGATATCTAGTTTGCAGAAAAAGAAACTAATATCAAACTACACACTCATACTTTAATCCCTCACCATTAGTCCAGCTATGGATTTCGGAGGTAACCGAAAATGACATGAGAAATTTAATATTTCTGACTTGCAGAAAGTAAACTAATATCAAAATACACACTCATACTTCAATCCCTCACCATTAGTCCAGCTATGGCTTTCGGAGGTAACTGAAAATGACATGAGCAATTTAATATATCTAAATCTAACTACTGAAGCAAATGTGCAAGACTGAAATAAACAAACAGTGTTGGAATTAAACAAAAACTAAGAAAAGTAAATTAGCAGCAGAACAATATTGATTCCATGTCATTAGTCAAAAGATATGCAAATGCCCGGGCTGCCTATTTGTAATCTGAAACAAGAACACTGATCAGTTAACAACAACATAAAACATAAAAGATTATGGACAGAAGTAAAATGTAAAGCATGAAAGATTATGAACAGAGATGAAGCATAAATACCATAAAAGATGCAATGTATAAACACGTGAATGACTTATGGCACAATGAACTTAAAGAAATAAAACAAGAAACTATACAGTAATGCACAAAACCTCAGCGTGTACAGGGGCCCTCTGCACCAGCCTCGGGCAACAACCTTCAAATACGAATTACGCTTGGAAACAGAGTCTTCTTATATATTAGAATGCATTCATAACAGAGAAATGATATTACAACACAGTGGCAATGCAATTACATTACAGAGCTCTATGGAGGCTAAATATTATGCGTATGAAAATGCGTTATTTATAACAAAGGTGATATAACTAATTCCCTAAAGTTTGTGTTGATAGAGACACGTGAACCATCACGTCCAGAGATCCAGCATCATGGCTGCGGTGAGGGGTAAATCTATGAAGAGTGGATGTTGGATTTGGCTTATGGAGCCGTGTACAGGTGTTGATGTGTCTCCCGTAAATTAGAAACGGTCATACAAATCTTCACGTGATGAGAAACAGAGTCTTGTCACCGTGGGACTCTACGATTGACTTCCACTTGGCCACCTTTGACCACAGCCTCCTTAGGTGAATTTTCCCGAGCCAATAGGACACGATCCATGTCCACATCATTTCTGACTTGCCCATGTGGCTCGAATTGCCTGAAGACACCTGTAACATATACTTTCACAAAATGGCTGCGGAAAGTTGCAGCAGCTGCGGAAAGTGGCAAGATTCCGTAGCTAAATGAGCAAAAATCTAAATCAAACAGCAGACACAAAACATAGTTAAAAACCATTTTAGATGCTCTTTTACAATTAATATGCAATGATATTGACGACTTAGAAGGTTCAGGTGAATGAAAAAGATCTAGAAAGGTGTATAGGAAAGATGCAGATTTGAGACTCAACACAAGTATCATTAATTCCATAATAAATGCAATTCCTAGCATTGAAAACCATGCAAGGCATAAGGCAGGAATGCATTCTACCTACAACTCTCTTTCTGCTTTTTGAGGCTTGATGGACGAGAAAATTGACTTCAGGGCACTTTCTTATCTTTGTAATAACTTTGCTAACAGTTTGCAATAAGTTTCTTTGGTGAATTAACTGTTCAGCTGTCTTTGGGCAAATATATTTTGAATAGGCAATAACTATGCCTTCTTTGATTTCTTTGAGGCTGCAGGTGGCACTTTGGTAGCTGAAGAGGATATTTTGGCCGCTGATGTGGTAGTGGAGGCCTCTTTGAATGATTTGATTCTATAAACAAAGGGATTTGTCTTTGGATCTGTGTTCAGGCTTGATTAAGCCATAATCTTCATCTTTAATGTTGATACTCTTTCATTAATTGATTCTGACTATCTATGTTGTTTGCAGTTGCGCAGGAGGTTTACACAGGTGGAGGAACTTGATCTAATGGAGGATCCATTTGATCCCTTCCTGTACCGAAGGTTAGGAATCGTCATCCCTGGCCTTTGTGATATTTTCAAATTCTGAGACAAAACACACAAACCTGCATAAAATAAAGAAAAATTAAGTAAATCCTGTGAAAGATGGGCTTAGCACTGCTTTAGAGGTTTCGGGTGCAAGATTAAATTATGGCCGTCGGATGAAAACAACCAACGGTCGAGATCACTTGATGGGGTCAATTGGGAGGCATTTGGGTGAATGGTGGTAAGATTAAGTCCAGGCCATAGATTTAGATTGATCAACGGCTGAGATCGAAAATGAAAACGACGGGGAAAAGTTTGATGGAAAAATAAGAAGGGGGCGAGATCAAATAAGAACCGTCCGATCTTCGGAGATCCATGGCTATGATCGAAGTGGAATTAGTATTGTGGAGGGGGAGTGGTTTTTAAGAAAATCATTGTTGGTATTCGTGTGGCATTGGAGCAGTTTTAAATTTTCTCCAAAAAAACGCGATACCACAAGCCTGTTGACATGTGTCCTCGGAAAACCGCTCTCATCGCGTAATTTTGAAACTTTAAACTTCGGGTGCAAAAAATCACGCGACATGCAATGGTGGTCGTTGGATCTGGGACCTCCCATCCAACGGTGCAGAAGAAGCGCGATAGGTTGAAAGCTGTAGGTTTAAAAGGCATGCTGGGTTGAGTTAGGACCATTAGATCTACGGATCAGACGATTGAGATTAAAAGAGAAAGCAGAGTTTTGAACTGGGTAAGTGAATGAGAGAAAATATGAGGGATGTCGGATCTATAGGAATGGACGGTAGAGATCTAATCAGCGATCGCACATCAGAGGTGAAAGAACGAACGAGACTTTGGATTCGCGATGTGCGATTAAGTGATGGCCATCTGATCGAGAGCAAGATCGACGGTGGAGATTAAATCGGTGGGGTGATGACGGGGGATTATGGGTGGAGCACGATTAAATCATGGTTGTTGGTTCTTGTGGATTCAACATTCCAGATTTAATCAGTGGGATTGGCATCAGCGGAGGCAAGGGAAAAGGGAAAAGGGAAAATGCGATTGTCGATTTGCAATGGAGTGAAGTCCGTTGGATCGGAAGGATGATCAACAGTCCAGATTAAATCAGGGATCACACAGGCAGAGGGCAAAAATATGGATGGGCACGATGCGATTTAGCCTTGGCCGTCGGATCTAAAAATATTGACGGTGTAGATTTAATCGGAGGTCGGGAGGAGAAGGGTCTCATCGCATCGGAAAAAATGGAGGAATAAAGGAAAAAAAAAAGAAAGGAAACTCTGATTGTGATTAGTGATTAAGGGCTAGAGCCTGGTTATGGCTACGGTCATGTGTGAAAAAGGGGCTGGGGCTAAGGCCGAAAGGGGCTTAAGGCCTTAATAGAAAAATGGGTTTTTCAGGCCAAAATGAAGGTTTTTCAAGGCTTTTTTGGCTTTCGGTAGAAGGGGAAAAAGGGGTTTTAAAATTTATAAAGGGATTTAACAAGGATTAAAGGGATTTTGGAGGTTTTTTAAAGGGGAATGGAGGGTTAAAAGGTGAAAAGAAAGTTCTATGAAAAAAGGATAAGAATGGGTAAAAGGGGGAGTTTTTAAGCAGTCTTCCTCTTGGTAAACAGCAGGTAGTTTAGGATAAAGAGGGAAATAGTATTGAAGATTAATTAAGAGGGTAAAGATCCTCATAAGACTTCAAGAACTCACAATTTTGATATGAAATTGTTTCTTGAAGGCTAAAAAATGATTTAGCCACCATTTGGTATGGAAAATTTTTATAGGTGGCTAACAAGACTCACAACTTGTGGTACTACAACTTACTAGTATTTATACTGTTAGAAATCCAACACTTCTTATATTTTTCCTTAGATTTCTACTTTTGAAGAGACATTTTAATTACATTCAATATCAACAATTTTCCAGAAATCTGAACACTTTAATTGATTCATTAGCTAATCAAGTTTTAGACAGACATTTGCGACATAGGTAAAGAAAACATTCACATCATTGAATAGGATTGCGTATTAAACATGTAAAAAAACTGAAAACATATAGATAGATAGTTATAGGTTTTTTAAAAAAATTGTGCCCAAGACACGTTTGTCATCTAACCTCAAAATTTATGAAAAAATTCATAAGTAAACTAGTGATGCTCATGATAACACACTATAGATCTAGCAATCCTACGGAGCAACCACAACCAATGGTTAGGAAACCCAATGGTGTGTCGCTGTAGTCACATGGGAAGCTCTTTGATCTAGAAATCTGGAATCCCGAAGTTCAACCCCTCTATGTGCTACTAGAGCTCAGCAAGAGTCTCAGCCATATCAAGGTCCTGAAGGACTGCTCTCCCAGCAACCCTCTCTGCTGGCACATCCGCTTCGCGCTCTGGTTCCTCTACTAGTTGAATGTGACCGATATCTGCATTGCATTAAAACATTTTTTTTAGTCTTGGAAAGAAATCAAAACACAAAAAATTTTGTATAAACCTTATAAAAATAAAAAAACATGGTCAAATCAATCTTACCTATTGCACCCCACTGAGCACCTTCTGGTAAAACTAGATCTAGATCTCCTCGGAAGTTGATGCCTGCATATGCATACTCATCGATGGTGATAATCTGTTGCCTGAACCAAGAAAATAATGCAGTTGAGAAAACAACGGTCGATTGGCCTGAATGCTGACCCATGATTTCTACCCATCTCTGCATTCGAGGATCTCTAGGACTAGATATATCCAATGTTACATGTTGTGGCTGCATCAGTGGAATCCGTTCCAAAGAAAAGGAGATAAGGATAGAATCATAACTGAAATTTTTCTTCCTTCCTCCCTTTTCTTTATTCAATTGTTCCTTTATCTAAGATAGAACAACTTCAGACCAGTTGAAAACTATTGGCTCTAAGCATTCCAACGCATACTGCATATACAATTGGTTTTCCACATGGAGTGTAACGGTGCCAGCTAGTTTATCTATCGTGAATAGGATGGTTCTCAGAGGCAAATCCTTGACATCATAGATGTTTATTTTTCCATCTTTGCTAGGTTCTGACCCCGGATAGCAATACTGCATAACATAATCCCTCACTATTTCTCCTCTAAAGGTAGATCCTGTGAGTGAAATGAGCAAACCTCTCCTCGACAAACCTGTGAGAAAATACACATCCTCAACTGTTATGGACAACACTTGATTTTTTATGTGAAATGCCTCTATCACTGGATCCCATGCTCGAACAAGGAACTCTAAGAGTTCTATCTGTTGCCTCATTCTCGACAATTTGAAGTACTTAAGTAGCCCACAATCTCTCAAAGCTCTTACAATACCCGAATCATTCAAGGCAATCATATATTTTTCTTCATGTTCTCTTTCTCTCCATGTAATCATCATTATAATCCAATGGAAACCTGAAAAATCAACCATAAGATCCATTAGATACCTTTCATTGCAAAAAACTAGGCAAATTTTAGACACAACATGAAAACAAAAAAATTCAACTGCGCCCAACGCACTGCCTGGGCTGAGATAGTGCATTGTACATGCAGGTACACTTCACTTTACCTACTATGCAATACAGGTTTCGACATTTAGGGGTGTGTTGCCCTCAATTTTGGCAGAATTTACCCTAGGCACCTCAAAACCCTGAAAATTTGGAAGGAAACGTAATGAATTGAATACTGAAAGAAAGAGGAGGTTTTTTCTACTGACCTGGATCAAACGGCGATGAAATTCGTCCACTAAAACGACTGCAATCAACGACTGAAGTTCGAGGGAAAAATCAAGTTCAGAACTCCAAAATGCAAATGGTAACTATGGAATGGTAAAAATGAATAGTGAAACTGCTTTATATAGTCAATTAATTACCTGCAAGTTAAATTTATTGCTATGACTATAGTTTTATTATGTTTTTTTATCATGAAACAGGTATTTTTAATCCATTTTCTGTTGTTCTGAACAAGAAATACAACTGACGAACATATTAATCGTGCAGATTTATTTCAAAGAAAGACTTGACCACAAAGCATGCTTTTTCTCCTTATTTTTCGAGCTTTGATAAAAAAAAGGATTTGAAGCACACTTTTATCTCTTTTTCGAGCTTCGATAACAATGAAAAAGAAACCCTTGGAGTCTTATTTTAGATCTTTTCAGACTCCGATAATGTGAAAAGATTTCTGAGCACTTGTCATTTCGAGCTTGTTAAAGTAAATGAATTGATATCTACTCAGTATAAATTTAACCCTTTTCTGGACTGAGATGGATTATTTACAAAAAAGGAATACCTTGGTTAAACATGACCAAAGAGGTTCTTTTAGATATCATTTTACACTTTTTCGGATCTGAGAGACAAATTTACAAAAAAATACTTTTGGATTTCTCTTTCATCCTCTTTTTCAGACTCTCTAAACATGAAAAAGGACCGGGCTATCACTGTCGTTAAGCTCGTTAAAAAATAAAATAGCGACGAGCATGTCGATCATGGCAAGAATCGAGTTTCATTCATCGCTAGACTCGTTAAATTATTAAATAGCAATACTTCATTCTTTATTCGCCCGAAGGGTTTAATTATAGATCAAGCAAATTTTATTCTCAAGCTTGTTAAAAAATAAAGAGGTACTGGTCGACAAATTATCGGGGAAAATTTGGGAAAAGCAAGAAAAGTTTCTTTTTGGTAGCAATTCACTCTTGAACATGACACTTCTTTCACTCCATGTACGTGACTGTTTGGGTTGGGTAATCATCTTGATGGTGCAGTCACACCTATGGTTCATCATACCTTCACTTGGGTTTTGGGTCAATGCTGCCAACTCATCACAGTGTCGCCGATATGTTCAAGAGAAGTCATCCAGTGATTTAGAACTCATCCATCTGCAATACTCATAAAACTTCATTTTCATGACCGTCATCCCTGAAAAATTGCTATATCAAGTCATTACCTTGTCTCCGAAATCAGTAACTCCAGTTTTGCAATAAGGTGACTTCCTGTCGACTACAAATCAATATCCAAGAAGTTCACTTAGAAACATCAGATTCTAGTACCATGAGGCTTGTTACAGCATCGACAAGATCCTCACTTCCAGACTTTTGACTGAAAGATTTTGTTTGGCGTTCAACATCAAATCATCTATTCATGCCTTACAAAATGTACTGCAGTACCTTGAGGGCCATTGACATTAATGGTGGTTATCTCGTGTTTGTTAACAACTTTAATTATTGGATGGTAATCAAACGATGTCTTTCCATGTTCGACGACAAATCGTATATTCGCATGGCTAGACTTGTACCTGAATGATCAAGTGAATGAGATAAGAAGACCCCAGATCTAGTTTCAACCATCCGGGCTACGATTTTAGGATTTTTGTACACATCATCTGTATGGTGACCTTACATACAGATTGTCATCCAAGCATGGGCCTATATCTGTAGGCGATGTCTGCATCTGGGCAACATTCCAATGTAGATGACTTTCTGAATTATGTACATGTTATTAGACTGTTTTATGTGTTGACTATGGGAATGCCTACCCTCAACAATTATGATCAATAAAGGATTTATCATGATGTAATGTATTTTAAGATTGATGTAGGTGACCATTCCTCTTTGTTTCCAGTCTCATCATAGTGTAAAGAATCTCAATCAAATGTTTTTATTATTTGTATCTCATGCTCTAGGGGGCAATTGTTATAGGTAAATTTGGGCACCATTTCCAATGACCTGGTTAACTGGGAATCATCTCCAGGACCGATGATCAAAGGGTCTATCATTCCCTATCATCTCAGTTGCTATATGCCCTAAGACAGGAAACATTCATGAATCAACCAAGATTTTCATCAAAGCAAGGCTTTTCCATGGTTTGAAGCTTATTATTAAACATGTGGGAGATCACCAACGCAGGCTCTAAGGGGAATAAGTGCATTGCATATGCAGGTAGCCCCATTCAAGGCTGCTCTAAAAAGCACTTCCCAACATTCAAAGGTGTGTTGGTTAGATTGGGAGTGAAATTCTCATTGTTTTGGAATCTCCACTTGGCCAATGTCTTCTAGAAGGGTTCACATGTGTCAAGCTTCAGATCCAAGTGTCCATTTGACATATACATGAATGGAAAAATGTCTTGCCTATTTTTGGAATGTTATTGATTACAAAACTACCTACAGTTCATCTATAAATTGAACACAGATCATTGTGTTAAGAAGGAATAATTTGATTAGGGAAATGCAGGAGAATTTTCAATAGAGATTTTGATTTGTGGAGTTGTTGCTGGAGAGACTTACATTGTGATGAGACTAAGGAACTCTACTGGAAGGTCACGATGAATCAGTCATTAGGTTTTAACCTCTCCTTCTATCATCAATAAAGAGTACTTCTTTTTTTTCCCTACATTCATCCATGTTCACTTTGATTTTCCATGTTGTAAAATATTAGTTAATGAATGTATTTTATGCTTAACTGATTTGGCTAATTAACTTGAATATATATCTATATTATTGTATCTTCTGTTGTTTCAGTGTTCTTTCTTACAGAAAGCATTCAGCTATTTGAAACCACTTAAATTTGAAGTTGTAGTGGAAGCAACAGAAAGGAGCCATTTGGAAGCGACTGAAACAAGTAAGCATCAAATCCTCTTTGTGTATATGTTCTGAGTTAGGAAAAAGGGTAGTGCAGTCTTTCACCTATTGTTCTAGACTAGACACCGGTCTAGGGAAGCATAGTTTATCTGTAGATTACAAATATGGCCCAACACAGTCTGTAGCAACAACTCATGAGGTAGGGAAAACCATTAATCTCTATGAATAATACTCAAACTGTTAAACATGTAAGATGAAAATTCCAGTGAAACATAGAAGCATTAGAACTCCTAACTTTATAAATTCACCTTCAGCTTTTGGGAAAACATATAAGATAAACAAATAACTCAATTTATGGAGAGGGAAATCCTAAACAACATATATCAAGCTATTGGGAACTCTGAAATAAGTTGGTAAGCATGCGAAAAGGGAAATATAGAACAAGACCTCTTTGACTTAACCTAATCAATCAATATTCTATAGAAAAGCTTCAAGATAGGGTTTTGGAAACTTCAAATAAACAGGGCATACTATGAATCATACTTGTAAGCTAGCATACTAACCATTCATGAAACAAAAATAAGTTTTAGTGGACTTAAGGAGCAATCAAGAATTCCTTAAGATGACCAAAAGAGGAGAAAATCAAAGCTATAGCAAACAAGAGGTTTGAGGTGCTTCCATGAGCATGTCTTGTAATATCCCCATTTTAGCACATAACTAAATGTAATATTAAAATTTTGTTTTTATCACCTAGCAGCTTAATAAATGGGTAAGGGAACCCATTATTATTGAAGACAAGAATAAAATCCCTCATAATGTGCAAGGTATCATCATAGTGGCTTTATTTTTCACGCTCAAGTGTGAAAAGGGGCAAATGCATGAAGACAGGGTCAGGTTTGACCAAGTCAACAACACTACCATAGGAGGAGTGGATCACTTTAGAAGACAACGCAGTGTGAATGAGGAAGAGGATATTTGGTGGAGGAAACCATAATGAGTGGGACCCAGGGAGAGAGAGCTTGCACTTGTTTAAAAGGAGGGCAAGGCGGCCATTGTTATTCATGAATTGGATTATTGATTTCATTGTCTATGCAAACATTGTGCATTCTTTTGCTGTTTAGCAAAGTTGCCAGGGGAATTCCTATTTAGGATTTATTCACCTTATTGAGAGGCCTCTTGAGGGATTTTTATTCATTCTCCACATATCTTGGCTTAAGGCCAAATCCACCTCATTCAGTCACAAGGTTATTCCTGAAGCAGGATAACTTTGTGTTGTAGGGTGTTGCAGTGGGGACTCCACAACACCATTTCATTGGCTCATATTTTAGAGGAGGGAGCTTATATTCCTATGAGAGGTTAGTGAGGGATATTCCTGAGCATATTTCAGATCATTGGCATCTGCCCAAGCACTTCCCTTTACCAACAGCGCAGTCACTTCTCTAGACTGCGTTATTTTTTAGTATAATTGTAGTGGGGACTTGCTCCACTATTTTGGAGGGTGAGATCTTCAGGGATTGGATCAGACTTTCACCTGAGAGATCCTTTGGATGAGATTCAGCCATCATTTGCAGCATCATCATATATATACATCCATTTCCAGTTTCTAAGTTGCAACTGCTACCCAGCAACTCCGACATTTTTGCAGAATTGCCATTTTGTACTTATTTCAGCCAATCTTTTTAAGGATTGTGTATTGTTATTTCCTGAGGTTGATATCTTGCTTCTCCTTATTTATTTGACCTATACATTTTTGTATCCATGTATTGACATTATTTTATAGTAGTTCTCCTTCATGGATTGTGCAGTCATAGCTTGGCTTATCATATGTAGCAGTGTATTTCATGATTATTGTACTTGTGTCTTTGATGATGGATTTGCCTAAGCTTGAGTGACCATTTCCTCAAGATCTTGTACACTTTTTGATACCATATTATCAATAATATGGCTATGAGATCTTATTTCATTTTCTGAAGTTGATGTTATTCACTGCTATTTCCAGTCATGTTTATGTATTGTCGGATCTCCACATTAGTAATATCTTGAGATATTCCCAATAGTGTAGATGTTCCTAATTTGGAATATTATAGTGGTATCAGAGCATGATCTCTGGTAAACCTGTGAGTCTCAGCTAAATAATATCAAGATGATGAAGAAGATGAGCTTGCTCTCATCAATTTTCAAATCCAGAGAGAACCTCTCCAAGGAGGTCAAGGAGATTGAAGGAGAAGAGGAAGGACCATGCACTTCCTACTCTCACAAAGAAGAAGACCAGAGGCATGAAGAACACTTGGAATTCGAAATTCTAAGTGATTACCTTGCTGAATACCGAGAAAAACCTAGAGCCTCCCAAGAGACTCTAGCTTTTCCACAATCTATTTAGCAGAAAGAAGAAAGAAGACCCCACAGCTATGGGATGATGAGAGGCAATAGATTTCTATTGTCCACATTTGATGGATCACTCACATGTGCAGCAAAGGTTTGGTTGAAGAAGCTAGAGGCTTTCTTCGTTCTACATCTTGTAGTAGACAAAGAGGCTGTAGAAATTGCAGCGCTGCACCTATAAGGTGAAGCAAATGTTTGGTGGATTAGCCATCTAAGCCATGCAAGGGTTTCAAATCTTTTAGATTTTTCTCAAAGAATGATCAGAAGATTTGGAAAAAGGAGGGAGGAGCCCCCACCACTAGCTAATGAGGCATGTACCAGCGTTATTGAGACCATGGAGGATCAACCTTCATCTTCAACAGTTTGGGAGGCCAACACTTATGAGAACAAAACTCTTGCAGCCCTGCAAGGAGCTTCCAAATTTCACCGAGGTATGATTAAAAATCCATCTCTTGTCATTTCAACAAACAATTTGGATGGGTCTACATCATTTCATATAGTTAACTTAGAGCAGTAGAATAGCACTGTGTTGTACAAAGGTAGTGATGGAGAAAGGAGGAGCCATTCCTCATGTGATCACTCAAAGGGTAGCTTCATTCAGGAAGCCATAAAGGAAGCAGTGAGAAGGAGTAGACATCTGGAGATAAGAAACTCTTTCTCCTCTCTAGATGACACTCTCTTAATAAGCATGCCACAAATCAAAGAGAGACTTCTACTGGCAGTAGATCCAAGGCCTCTTTGGTTTTGGAGGACCATACATGAGGAGGAGATCTCAAGGAGAGATTTCAATGGAGGTGCACTCCCACACGTCATGAAGTGCAAGATTCTTCAATAGTTTGAGGAGGTTCTTCCCTTCTCACAGGAGTAGATAGAAGATGGAGGAAATCTTCAGATGGATAAAATATCTCATCACTGTGTTGGACATTCCTTGAGCCATGCACACCATGATGGGAGGTTTTTTCCTACCACCTATTTGGGTCCTTATAGGTTCGAATTGATCCTCGGGAAGATTGCATTTCAAGATTCCATGAAATTCAGGAATCTGATTTGGGATGATGGTAGCCCTCATGGGAGGAGTACCAAGATGAAGGATGGAAGGAGACATCCACAATTGATTGAGTGGATGTGGATGATGAGCAAGAATCTGGTGAGCTACTTGCAGATTTATGATACCAGGCAGCAAGAGGCTTGGCTGGGCTAGTTACTCCTGAAGGAGTTTGGCCATCACTTGGCATACACTCTTTCCAAGGGTATGAGGATGGAGAAGATGTGGCAGGGTGCTGGCATCATGGAGCAGCAAAGAGTATGGGTGCATAGTGATGATGCAACATTAATATCATACACTATGTCTTCATCACATATTTTGTATGATGAGAGCATGAGGAAGCAGCAAAAAAATTTGTTGTTGGGGTTATTCTTTGGAGAGAAAGAGAATATTTTCTCTCATTTCTTGTATGATGTTGCAGGAGTAGGAGATGGCACCATCATGGTGCAAATGTGATACTCCTTGACCTTTGATGATAAGGAATTACTTCCACCTTGGGAGAGATTCCATATTTCCAGCAACATTATTGGAGGGTTGCCCATCTATGTTGAGGAAGCCGAGGGCAACAACACTGTGCCATATAGAGATTATTTAGTGCCTCATGCAAAGGAAGGAGGAGCTCTTGCTCCAGGTATAGGGATTCTTGCATCTTTCCAAGGAATTCCCTAGGATCTCATGTATGAAGACCAAGGCACAACTCATGTTTTACATGTGTCATTGTTGAGGAGGTGTGGAACCTTGGAGAAAAAAGGAGGAGATAGGGAGAAGACCCAGCATCATGAGATGAGGAGGACACATCCCTATTCATTTATGGAGGTTTATACACCTGAGAAGGTGACTAGATTGTGCAGTGGGAGCATGGAGAGTTTTCTCCATTCATATATTCAGTCATCTCTTGTTGAGGATGTCTCATTTCATGGAGCCATTTTTCCGGGGGGACCACTGGACCAGCAGAGGAGGAGGGATGCTTCACATGTTGAGGCACCATTGATTGATTTCAGAGGAGTGGAGACCTTGGGAGATAACCTCACAGCGCTGAGAGTCTTGGGTAGACTCAAGGAGGAGAAAGAAATTCTCTCAACATCATTTTCACCCACTCTCATTTTAGATTCTGTGTTGTGGCAGAAGCAACAGGGGAAGGATAGCAGCCTTCCAACTTGAATCTTTGGCATGGGAGATGTCAAATAAGGAGATGACCATATGACAGATGTCCTTCATGAGGAATCATTAGCACTGTCACTATGGAGGATAGATCCATGTTGGAGCTCCAGGTTGTTGGTAAAGTACTCCCAGGATCATCTTGCTTGCATGATATTGACAGATCAACATATGAGGAGATGCATAGATCATGTGTAGATGGAGGAGATACATAACTCTTTGGAGGAGTTAGCACAAACACCTATTTTCTCTTTGAGGATGAGAGGAGACTCATTTTTGAGCCACTCCATTTGCATGAGTAGAACTTATGGTAAAGGTATTCTTTATTTGCATGATGATTTGTATATTCATCCCTTAACCATATATGTATAGGATGTTGCTCCAAGGAGGAGAATTCTTTTTTCTAGACCCCATGGTCTACTTGAGGCCATGAGTAATATTGGTGACCACTCCCTAGGAGGACTTGGGGAGGAAATTTATTTTGGAGGACTTACTCACCATGCACCATACATCATTCACTTTCTCCATACATTTGAGGAGAGTGGAACAGCAATCAAGTGGTTGAGAGGCCACAATTTTTGTCATACTCTTTTGCAGTTGAGGGTCAAACTGCATTGGTTACAATTGAGGGACCATTTCCCTTCTCCCTTGCCACACATGACAAAAAGAATGATTCTCATTATGGTTCATTATGTTGCTGTTGTCTTTATGTTTGTTGAGAGCATGATTGGGGGAATGCCACATTGGTTGGATGTGTCCCTTGGGGAAGAGATCTCCCACATTATTTGTATTGCATGTTCTAATGGGAGCATGAGAGCACTTGTGGCCACTACAGCAAAAAATTTGTTTCCATTTGAGGTGAGCCATATGATTGATTGGATGCCATATGATGGTGACTTCCAACTCATCACATATGAGATGATTTGGGACAACATGTTTCATAACGTTGGAGAAGATATCCTTGGAGGTCTAGTCTTCATCTTGCCACTTGAGGGAAACATTATTGCAGCCCAATATCAGCATATACTTTGCACTTATCCTAAGTGGAGAGGAGGACAGCGTGGGGTAGGCTATTTTGTATACCAAGATCAGATTTTGAGCCCACCTATATTGCAGGAGCAAAAGGTGGAAGATGATTTCCAGGAATTGCCATGTTGGGAGGTAACTCATTTTGTATGGATGATTGCTTGGGGATGGAGGATCCACATGGGGAATATGTTCCTCAACACATTTCAGACTCCATGCCTTGAGTGGAGAACTTCCATTTCTATCCTTGCAGTTGCTTGAAGACAAGCAACATTTGGGACGGGAGGTCTGTAATATTCCCATTTTAGCACATAGCTAAATGGAATATTAAAATTTTGTTTTTATCACCTAGTAGCTTAATAAATGGGTAAGGGAACCCATTATTATTGAAGACATGAATAAAATCCCTCATTATGTGCAAGGGATCATCAAAGTAGCTTTATTTTTCACCCTCAAGTGTGAAAAGGGGCAAATGCGTAAAGACAAGGTCAGGTTTGACCAAGTCAACAATGCTGCCATAGGAGGAGTGGATCACTTTAGAAGACAACACAGTGTGAATGAGGAAGAGGATATTTGGTGGAGGAAACCCTAATGAGTGGGACCCAGGGAGATAGAGCTTGCACTTGTTTAAAAGGAGGGTAAGGAAACCATTGTTATTCATGAATTGGATTATTGATTTCATTGTCTATGTAGACATTGTGCATTCTTTTGTTGTTTAGCAAAGTTGTCGGGGGAATTATTGTTTAGGATTTATTCACCTTATTGAGAGGCCTCTTCAGGGATTTTTCTTTATTCTCTACATATCTTGGCTCAAGGCCAAAGCCACCTCCTTCACTCACAACATTATTCCTGAAGTAGGATAACTTTGTGTTGTAGGGTGTTGCAATGGGGACTCCACAACACCATTTCCTTGGCTCATCTTTCAGAGGAGGGAGCTTCTATTCCTCTAGGAGGTTAGTGAGGGAGATTCCTAAGCATATTGTAGATCATTGGCATCTGGCCAAGCACTTCCCTTGACCAACAGTGCAGTCCCTTCTCTAGATTGCGTTATTTCTTAGTGTAATTGCAGTGGCGACTTACTCCACTATTTTGGAGGGTGAGATCTTCAGGGATTGGATCAACCTTTCACTTGAGAGATCCTTTGGATGAGATTCAGCCATAATTTGCAGCGTCATCAGCTATATACATCCATTTCTAGTTTCTGAGTTGCAGCTGCTACCCAGCAACTCTGACATTTCTGTAGAATTTCCATTTTGTACTTATTTCAGCCAATCCTTTTAAGGATTGTGTATTGTTGTTTCCCGGGGTTGATATATTTCTCCGCCTTCTTTATTTGAGCTATACATTGTTGTATCCATGTATTGAAATTATTTTACAGCAGTTCTCCTTCATATACTGCGTAGTCATAGCTTGGCTTATCAAATGTAGAAGTGTATTTCATGATTATTGTACTTGTGTATTTGATGATGGATTTGCCTAAGCCCGAGTGATAATTTCCTCAAGATCTTGTACACTTTCTGCTACCATATTATCAATAATATGGATATGATATCTTATTGCATTTTCTAAAGTTTATTTTATTCACTGTTATTTCCAGTCATGTTTATGTATTGCTCGATCTCCACATTGGTAATATCTTGAGATATTCCCAATAGTGTAGTTGTTCCTAATTTGGAATATTACATTTCTCAACCTATACTTTTCTGATCTATAGCAACCAAGAAGAATGAAACAAAAGTGAGGACAAGAAAACATTAGCAAGTTAAGACTACATCACCATTCGCCAAGCTATGGAATCCTACAAACATGCTTCTCCATCATCAAGACAAACAAGCCATTCATCCACTTCACAAAACCAATTTCTTCTCCAAGCTCATAAAACCATGTATTGCTCTTAAACACATCAAGTCACAATGTTTAAAATGAATCCTCATGCCTTACATAACAAAAAAGGAAGCTGATAGCCCAATAGAGCATGTAGAAGCCTATTGGCCAATCAAAAATATCCTAAGTTGTCCTTGAGGCCTTGCAAGGCCCAAGGCACAAAAATATCTAACAAAACATATTTTCCGGCCCAAAATAGAAATTATATTGAATTTTAGGCCCTGAAAAGCATGAGAAAACTTTCCAAATGCACATTCTTCCCAGTCATCTACAGGAGCGTAGCGCACTATGTCAAATAGTGAAAAAATTCCAAGTGCGTAGCGCAAAAATAAGCCTTTTTGCAGCAGTCTTTTGGAGGTCTTCCTGACACCGGATTTGGCTCCGTGATGGTTTGTTGGAAAGCCTGATGAGTCTAATTTCATAAAATATTTTATTTGTGCTGATTAGATTCTATTTCCCTACTCAAAAATAAAATCTCCCAACACTTCTCTGTGCGTAGCACCTGGTCTGAAAAGGAGGCAGAAAGGTCAAATTTTTGATGTTTTTTGACCTTTTGAGGGGGCAAAAATGCTCCAAATGATCTGAAAATTGGTGAGTAGAATTTTGGTGATGTGAAAAATACAAAAATGTAAAATTTGATAGCTGAGGATGCACCAATGTTTTGCATAGCGCCTAGGGTGATGCGCTCCTAGGGGGTCAAAATTTGGAAAAAACAAAAAGTTGTCCAATTTTCCTCAAAATTTGTGGAGAGACCCCTCAAGATGTTTTGGACACCTATTGAGAAGGTTGGGACAAAATACTAATAATATCTTGGTCCTTTTCCTCATTTGGTGTTGGGCCCTCATTTTGGGTAGTTTTTAGCTTCTTCCTTGCAAAGTTATTTCTTCGTTTATAGTGCTCAATCATTCTCCTTTGCAAGCTCAAGTCTTTGTTGGCCTTCTCTAGTTTGGCCTCTAGATGGATGTTGGCCCTTTCAAGCCATGATTCCCTATCATGCTCATTTTCCATGGCAAGGAGTTCGGTGATAGGAAATTGTTGTGCTTGGGCTGATTCTTTCGATCTTTTCTTTGCCAATGCTTTCCTAAGACCCATAGTCCTTGGCCTTATTCTAGTTTGACCCTCTTCATCACTACTCTCCTCATAAGCACCAATGTATTCTTTCAACTGCACTTGTGACCTTTGAGCCTCTTTCCGATATTTGAGCACCCTTGCTTCATAGATGGGCAACTGGTCACTCATTTGTTTGTTCTGCATCTGCAAGAAGTGAATGAGATCCTTTGACCTTTCTAATTAAACTTCCAAGTCTTTGATCTATGCATTCTGGTCTTGTAGAAGAGAATTTACTATTATTGTCTCATTTTCCTCATCACCGTTTATTTTAATGAGCTCAAATTCTCTTTCTTCCTCATGATTGTATTCTTCTTCTTTCACTTGTTGTTTACCTTTGTCTTTCATTTGAGTTGAGGAGGACTGCATGGCCCCTTTCTCTTTGGAGGCAGCAAACACATGCCTCTCTCCTCTTTGATAGGTAATGGTGAAAGGTGCAACAAGTTTCATTTGCAAACTTTGATCACTAATGACCTTTGGACTATTTTCCTCCTTATGGATGATCTCTGTGTGTGAATATTCCTTATCTTGCTCTTGGTTTCCCTTTTGATAAGCATCCTCACTATATTTTATGTCGTTATCACTATCAAGATCCTTAGGATTGTCCTCCTCTGCTTTTGCAATGTTAGAGGCGTCTTGATCTTTTTTTGGCACATCTTCATTTCCATGACTGTCCTCTTCCTCATATTTTGACCCATTGTATTCACTGTCAAATTGATCCTTTGTATCACTGTTTGTAATCTTTGTAGGGTCATTGTCTTGGGTACCTTCATTAGTCTTCCCATCACTGTGAGGGTCATTTCCTTATTCACTAGGTGAGTTCTTTTGGTTGATCTCTTCTTCACTGCCTTGCTCATTATCTTCATTACTTGGCCCATTTTTATCATTTTCTTGCCCACTATTTCCTTCTTAGGAAGCTGCCTCTTCTTGGTCATCATCACTCTATTGTTATTCTTCTTTAAACTCTATTTTTGTCCCATAATATTCATCATTTTTACCACTTTCATCATCTTTATTAAGCTCTGTACTTGCCTCAATGTTTTCAACCTTTGCCTCATTTTCATCCCTCTCCTTATTTCTGCTATCATCACCTTCTTGTTTGTTGTGGTTATTATCACTTTCCTACTCACTATTGTCCTCTGATTTGCTTTCTTCATCTTCCTCAGTTTCTACCTCACTGTACTCTTCCTCATTATTGTCATCTATTTGCTCTTCATTAGAGCTACTGTCAGCTTCTTCACTTGGTACATTAGGAGAAGAGATAGGAGGTGAATTTCTTTGTAGAGAAGGCATATGCAAAGATGATGGAGGAATGGAGGTAGGTGGTTGTGAAGTGGAAGGTAGATTCCACTGAATGAAGGATTGGGGGTTTGTAAACACATTATGTGAGATGAAGACTTCCCAAGGGATTCCTTATTGCTCCAACTGGTGTAAGTCAATCATTTTGATCAAGGAGTGGTGGAAAAGGCTCGGCATTTGGCGGTCATAGCTTCTTTTCTTGACAACTGAGGCCATCTTGTTAATGCTTCGGAAAAGTTAGTATGGTAGGTTCATCATTTTGACTTTGGTGAAGTGCATTAGTAACCTTATATGATATGAGTAAATCCTAGAGTATCTCCCCTCGCAGGTGAAATACCTGATAATCTGCCTCATTAGTAGGGCATACCTCTTTAGTAGGTGGGAGAAAGGGAAAACAACCTTACAACATTGTTGACAGCTAGGTTTTAGGTAGGGCTCATAATAGCTCAAATCCAACTTCTTTTGTTTAAACCATATCTCACTGATGTTTGGTATACCTATTGATTTTGAAATGGATTCAGATGAGAGTTAAAATTCCACTCCTGCTAGGTTAACTTGGGGATTTTGTAAGCCAAGGATGAACAATCTAGTCAAGTCTAAGTGGCTATTGATTTGCTTGAACTTTTCACAAAAATGATAACACCCAACATCCTGAAAACATGAAAGGATCATGGGAGAGGAGGTAATTTGAATGGTTTCTAAGGGCTCAAACCTATTGGCCCTTTCCCCCTTATGTTTAGGCTTGGTAGGCCTTTGGCTCTCATCACTACTGGTATGAATTTTTCCTTTAGACATGGTGACTGGTTCTAGCACAACAAGATTTTTAGATTTTGTTTGGGAACCTTTAGGTCAAAGGATGAAAATTAGTGAGGTGAGGGAAAATTTTTCAAATGGGGGCCAAGATGACGCTTTCAATCAGTGTACTTAGTGTTTATAGGTTTGTTCGTTGTCACTCATTCTCCTCTTGCCTATATAACAATTTTTTTTCCTTTGCAAACCCTAACCCAAGAGATTCAAAACTAACTTTTTATGCAGCCTAGGGTTTGTTCTAATTAGGCCTTTAAATGTCTCTTTTTCTTAGGAAAATGAAAGTTTGGAAGGCAAGAAAATGAAAAACCAACCTTGTTTCTTTTATTGCAGAAGGTTTGGAGGTGAAAAGTCAAAAATTTTGGCCCCTTTTAGCAAATTGAGACACACTCTTCATGTGGGTAGCGCCTGTGCGTAACGCCTAGGTCGACTTCGGCCAGAGATGGGCCAGTCAGGCCCATCGAAGCGGAGCGCCGGGTGGCTAATAGGCAGCTCAGGAAGCTCGGGTGCTTTCTTGTGCCTGTACGTAGCGCCTGCCCAGGTGTGTAGTGTCGGGCCCTAGGTGCGCAGAATAATGTTAAATAACACTGCAGCCACCTCTCCTGTGCGTAGCATTGGCCTCGTTACGTAGCGCCTGCGAAAATTTACCAATTTTGCATAGAAACCCTCAAATTCTCTCCCAATGGATTTCTCTTTCTTGAAGATGAAAAATGATGCAATGGAATACCCAAAAAGTTCTTTATAACCTTTTGAAAAATAAATTTGAAGCCAAAACCACTTCTATAATGTTCATTTCTTTTCACTTTTTCTCATTGTGCCTTTGACTGATTTTGGTCCTGTAGGTGGGCAATTCGATTAAAACATTGTTCTTTTTTCACTGCTGGAGGCCTCTTAAGGTTCTTTTTAATTTGAAAACCTTCCCGAAGACACCAAGCCTATGCCTCTCAACCTATTGTTGGAAAAAGAACTATTTTTGACTTTAACACCTATACACAACAAACTCATTATTTTTTCCATTTCTCCCTTTGACTGATATTCTGCCATGTTTCTATCTTTAAGAAATGAGGAAAAGACCTGTTGGTGGGAGAAATACCCTAGTAGTAAGTATAAACAACAACTTGGTTTTTTGAGATGTGCCACCTTTATGGGAAAGTAAACCAGGGGTATATCTATTTCTTAGGCCACTTTGACAATGATATATGTCTAGTGAGGGAGGTGAGATCTTGAAATTTTTTTGTGTTTTGATGGCCACTTCTGATCTTGCAAGTGCCTACACGGTCTTTGTCTTTTGATCACTATTTATTTTGAAGTTTGGATAGCTCCCCTTATCAATGATGACCCATGTTTGTCATAGTTTCTTTCTTTGGAAACTTCTACCCATGTTTGTCCCTTTTGGACACTGGAATATGTCTCTAGATGTTATTTAGAGAAAATAGGTCTTTGAACTGACATTTCTTGCTTCTTCCTGCTGATACTCTTGATCATATTTATGCCTTTGGTGTAGTGGAGTATTGATCTTCATGTCTGCCAAACCTTATAAGGTAGTTTGAAAACCCTTGAAACCATCTACTATGATGAAGGAGGTTTCTTTGTCACTATTTGGACCATCTTTGTCCATATTTCCAAACTTCTGAGTTTTTTAGTGGCACTTAGAAAAAAAAACAATGTTATCCTCTAAGTTCTCAAAGAAACACTTATCAAACTCATTACTTATATCTAAAAAGCCTTTAATGATCATTTGAAGGGGTTGAGGTGTCCTTTGCCTTTGTAACCCTAGTATTGCTTTATTGTTTGGTCAAAAAAGTCATAAATTCTGATTTCCATCAAGCCCATACCTTGCTAATTTCTTCTTGGTTGTGAGTGGTTTTCTTGTGATGGTGCCTCTCATTACCTTACCTCTTGCTAGGTTGATATCTTTTTGACTCTTTTGCAGAAAAGTAAGTAAGGGACAGTTGTCCCCCTACAAAACTTGTGCTTCATGCCAAATACCTTTTGACTAATCTCCTCTGTGAAATTAAGCCTGTTGTATCTAACTACTTGTTGTGGATGCCTTTATAAGTTTTTTAGGCCTTGTTCTTTGACTCTTTTCTATTGTTGACCATTTACAAAACATTCCTAGAGAAATTCTTGGACATGGTAAATTGCTCCTTTGTAGGCTTACTTCTTGATTAAGAGGATATCTTTGGAGGTCTTTGATATTCTTTGGAAAATGATAAGCTTCATCCTTGTGTTCTTTTGAATTCACCTTTGAATATCTGTGGAAAAAGTGAATTTAGAACCATGATAGTGCATAACCTAGGTGACCCTATTTGACTCATTGCAATGTCCTTGGAATAGGTTTTTGACTGAAAAAGCTTGAATCATGGTTTGGATGAGGGGATAGGGTTTTGACACTCTATTATGCACTATCATCCTAGACAACTAGAAAACCTTGTTTACTTTAGAGGGATTTATAAAGGGAGTTTTGAAATCACCATTGCTTGAGGCACTTGGTGAGTAGGGGGAAAAGTTTGGTTTACTTGGCGAAACAAGGTTTGAAAGTAGAGGGCTTAGGCAAAGAGAGACATATTTTTATAGGAAGAGGTGGCAAAAATAGTGAGAGTGAGGGACATTAGTCTAGGATTTGGTCTTGTCTGGATGATAGATTGGCCATGCTTTAATAGAGAAGCAGGATAGTGAAAAATTTCTTTTTGAGGAGAGTTCTAGAACTCACATGATTCTTGAATTTTGTTTCTAGAAATACAGGACAAAGCATTTAGTCATATAAACAAGTAAAAATTACTGATGAACAACATAGTGTTAAAAAACAAGTGAGGTGTTAGTGTATTTTCTATTTTGTCAGCAAACTCAAAGAGTTGAATGAGAATAACCCATGGAATCATCTACTTGATTTGTTATGCTGGAAAAGTGATCTCACCAAATAAATATGTATATATGTAAGATAGATTAGGATAGACAGGAATGAAAATAAGCTCAACACTATGAGTATATTTTTAGTTGTTTAGTCTTATAATGCTGATCCAAATGAAAAAAACAAAAACAAAGAGAAGAAGAAAAAGAGGGCATATGAAAAGAAGAGGTAAAAAGAGTTTTGTCGAAAGTGAGCAAGCCTAAATGCCACTACTTGTTAAGAAAAAAAGTATTTTTCATTCATCTAGCCTATTCATGGTTGAACATGTTTGAATATCTACTGATAGGTTAGTGAAAGAAGACTTGTCAAATCATTTAAGCTTGAATTGTCAGTAGGAATAGATTAGGAAGAAAAGATGCTGGTTCTTAATGCTCAAATCTGAACCAAAGAGAAAGATAGGGATTCCTAACAAATTATAGATCACAACCCTCATGTTTTCTAGTTTTTGATTGAACAAAATAATGTTTGTGTGCAGCTTGTCAAAATGCCACAACCCATGGTAAATCAGATTGTTTAATCCTAGTTTGTTCATATTTTCAATTTCATGTCAATAGATTAGAGAATAGAATCTGTCAAACAGCTTAATCTTGACAGCTGATTAAACTAGGTAGAGAATAAAAGAGTTCATTATCATAATATGAACTCTTGGGAGTGATAAGGGTACAAGTAGATAGTTTTTTTTGCTTTCAAAAGAAAATAATGTCAAGGGTTTGCCAGTCCAAGTGCACCCAAAAGAAGAATTTTTTTTTAGGAAAAAGTATGATGGGTAGGTAGAGATGAGGTTGAAGAAATCATGTCTTTTAGATTCTTGAGATCATAGCTTCAAGAGAAACATCAGCAAATGAAAAAATAAAAGTATGCCTAATGGATGAGGTAGTGGTCTTCATAAACTCAGAGATTTGTTATATGAAGTTCTGGACACCTCCTAAAAAGGAGCTACCCTCCTCAAGTGGAGCCACTATTAGTCATCAGTAATTTTTCCTATTTATAGATGACTATATATTTATCCTAGATTTTTAAAAACAAGATTCACGAATATTGTGAGTTTTAGAAATCTCATTGCCTTCATTATCCTTAATTTTTTCACTATTTTACTAATTGTCCATTCCCTAGTTAGACTACCACTCCTAAAAGACCCCTCATGGGCTCATTCCACTCATCTTTATCCCATTTTCCCACCCATAACCTCAATACTCTGTTTTGCCTCTGCCTAACCCCTACACTTTCCATCTAGGACTGCCAAAACAACCTACTCCTTCTTATGTTCACCAGGTGCCTCAAGAATTGATGGTCTCAAAACTATCTCTATAGGATCTTTAGATAAATCAAGTACATTGGATTTTGGATCTTCAATACATCAATTTGTCAAAAACTCTATTTTTCACACTTAAAGACCCCAAGCCAAGCTTTCAGTCAAAGACCAAGTCAAAAGAGGCTCCGACTACGTCATTAGGGTTTCGTAGGTTGCAGGGTTATCCTTGGTGTTCTAAGAACATTGTTTTTCATGTACTAAAAGCTGAATCAAATGTGAAATAAGGTTAGCACCTATTTTTCCAAGATAGATCAGTAAAATCTCCAAGGAGGACTGCTTCGTCAAGTTCAAGTTCTGCAAAAGGCAACTGTTCATTTTTTACATTTCTACAGGAGTGTTCAAATGACTATCAACAGAGAATAGGTAAGGTAAGAGGCCTGATCCTCATGAAAATACATCCACAACAAAGAAGGAGGAAGCAACCTATGTTCAACAAAAATTAGGGTTCCTAAGACTGATTGGGCCAGCAGTGTGCCAAGCAAGGAGCCAATACAACAAATCACATGAATAGAGGCGCAATAGTAGAACCAAGCATGAATTGAATATTGTTAGAAATCATTGATGAAAAAGGGAAAAAGGTGAGGTGAACTAAACAGAAATGAATGAGCTTGAAAGGGCTATAGAGAACTTAGAAGACAACACTAATAATTTTTCTCAAACAGCCCAGAAAACTAAGGTTTTGGAAACATAGTCAAAAGAGGTAAAATGAAGATGGTAAACCTCCATGATGGTAGTAGAAAGAATATGTGAAGAGGCTATTGTAGGTGACTTCTAGAGTTTTCCAAGGTAAAGTATCTCACTGCCTCAGAAGAAAGAAGATGAAAAGAGTATCAGTGAAAGGAAGTTAAATCTTTTATTTTCAATCATTTACACTCAATGATCAAAGGAATAAAAGCATAGGGTTGATTTCCAAGATAGAAAGCCAAGTTGAACATGAGGTTGTTGTTGTATAATTGAATGTGTCAAACTCCAAGAAATCAGAAAGGGTTAAATCAATATGTCATGGCACCCGCAAATCAGAAGTGGCCAAAAGCGAAGATAGCATACATGATTGTGAAGACTATAGTACTTTTCAAAAGTGGATTTAGCATGCCTAAGGATCAATGAGAAAGATGAAAACAAGTTTTTCAGTCACCCATCAAGAAAAAGGCAATTTAATCTCCAAGGTAAGAACAAATAAGTTTTAAAGATGCTGCCACCATGCAAGTGCCAAATGTTGTCAAAGTGATTTTATCATGCTCTAGAGATCAGAGGGAAGAGAGTCACTTCAAGGTTTTCATTGGCACTTTTTGACTGAAATTGGTTGAAAGGCATGAACAAGCCAAAACACAGTAAGTCATGTGACTCAAATAGACAGCTGCAAGACAAAGTGTTACAGGCATCAATAGGCCAAAGGAAGTCAAAGTTCACCATGTCAGCAACCTGAAGAGCAACAGAGAAAAATGGTTACAAGGGAAAAAGACCATTTGAATGTTTTTAATCAACCTACTGCAAAAAGTCAAAAGTAATATCATTAAAAGTTACAAAGAGACTAAAAACATTAGAAAGTGGGTCTAAAAGGGTTAAATTTATT
This sequence comes from Pinus albicaulis, assembly GCA_034641835.2. Taxonomy (NCBI): domain Eukaryota; kingdom Viridiplantae; phylum Streptophyta; class Pinopsida; order Pinales; family Pinaceae; genus Pinus; species Pinus albicaulis. Next base: position 289,522,663 of record CM076584.1, on the reverse strand, counting down.
TCCCTAAGACTATAAAGGGTCATTGTGTTTGTCACTTGGCACATTATTCACTTGCAAAAGAGAAAAAAACCTTTAGGGACAAAAAATTGAGTTTCAGCGAAAATTTGGGTAAGTTTACCTATCGTTGTATGTTCGTCCAGGTGCTACGTGTTCAACACTCGATGCTACGTGTTCGGGATATTTCACAGTGTAATTTTACATTGCATTGCGTGTTCAGAGGAACGCGCTGTGTGTTCAAACGGGCACTACCCGTTCGCTCAGAACTGCCCGATAGACACAGGAAAACATTTGGTGCTGCACCCACGAGATCTCGACAGGCCTGAACGAGTTCACGCGTTGTGCCCAGGAGGCGCAACACCTAGGAACACATGCAGGCGCTGCACATTGGGTAGAAGGGACCTGATTGTGCGTTCAGGTGCTACGCCTTTGCCAAAAACCCTCCTCCACTTGGAAATTACCAAAAAACCACAAAGGATCACCTCCAAGCTGCCTCCAAGGACCTGCAAAGACACCAAATGTTGGAGGAAATATTCCCAGAAAATGCAAATTTTGTTCCATCATTCCTTGATCAAGATGGTTGTGCTACATCAGTTGGAGAAAAAAGGCATACCATGGGAGGTATTCATTACTCATGAAGTATTCACAAGCCCATAGCCCCATCATCATCCAAATTTACCCTCATCATCTCATCCTCATCCCTCTACTCCTCCATCACCTCCTATTGTTCATGCCTCATCATCCACACATGTATCCCCTCCTCAAGGAAACCTCCCTTCCTCATCCTCTCCCAATGCATCAGATCAAGAAGGAAATAGCAGTGAACAAGCTAGTGACCATGAAGATGAGGGTGACAATGAATCAAATGAAAATTAAGGTGAGGGTGATGATGAGTTAACCCAGAAAGAAGAAGACAAAATGGAAATAGAGGGGGATGAGACAGTGAAGAAAATGAAGAAGCTAACAGTGGAAATGGATTAAGCAATGATGAGGAAGAGGTCAGCAATGAAGCAGAAGACATGGAGATATATGATAATAAAGATGAGGCAAGTGATGAAGAAAGAAGAAATCACAATGAAAATGTTGAAGATGAGGAGGAAAAGGACAACATGGACACAAATGAGGCAAGTGACAAAGAGACAGAGGATGATCCTAAGGAGAGAAATGATACCAAAACCCCTACTGACATTCAAAATGGTGAAGCTCATGGTAATGATAGAGATGAGGTAGAAAGTATTGATGAAGAGGAAGCCACTGAATCCAAGGGAAGTGAAACTAACATTGGGGATAATGAAGCAAGCATCAGTGAAGAAGAAGATAGTCATGACATTCATGAAAAAAATTAGGACAGTCATGGAAATAGTGAACCCCACAGTGATAATGATGATGCCAGGAACAATAGAAAAACTCAGAGCCACAATGATAGTAAAAACAGTGAGGTTCCTAGTGTTAATAGGGGTAGTGATGATGTTGAAAACAAAAATAACAGTGATGAAGCAGAAAAAAAGGTGACTGATGGCCATAATGATGATGATGACAACAATGACACCAAGGACCAGAATAGCAGTGAAGCTGATGGTAATAGAAGTAAAAATGAAGGGTTTGATGATAGCAGCAAATATCATAGCCATGAGACTCCTAGCAATGATGAGGAACAAAATTAAGGCAGTACAAAAGATAGTGCATAAATAAGTGAGGAAGAAAACAGTGAGGCTGATGTTGAAGGTAATGAGGTAAGCAACAGTCAAGGTAATAAAGAGGAAGACATGGATACAAATGATGACAACCATAAGGAAGACACCAAAGTGATCACAATTAAACCTCTTCCATTGACATACCACAGAGGGGAAAGGCATGTGTTTTCTACCTCTAAAAGGCAAGGGACCATGAACTCCACATCCACTAAGCCACTAGATAAAGGCAAAGAAAAGGTAAAAGAAGAAGAATATGATCAGCATGAGGTTGAGATGGAGTTTGATCTCATCCATGTTGACGGTGATGATGAAGATGAAGAGAAAATCACCAGCATCCTTCTTTAGAGCAAAAATTCCCAAATCAAAGACTTGGAAGCCAATTTGGATAGGGCTAGGAATGTTATCCATTTTTATGAGGTGGAAAAAAACACATGGGAGCAAAAAATGGCATCTATGAGGCCAAGGATATCAGATCCCGAAAAGAAGCTCGAAGGGCACAAGTAAGGCTAGAAGAGTTCATGGGCACCTATGAGGAAAGTGGGTATGAAGAAGGATAGTCTAGGAGGAGACCAAGAACCATGGGTTTGAAGAAGGCCTTGGCAAGCCAAAGAGAACAAGAATCAGCCTTGGTAGAGCAGCTTCCTCTAAATGAGTTGCTTGCCATGGAGGTAGAGTATGATCGGAAGCCATGGCTAGAAAGATAAAACATACACTTGGAGGCCAAGTTGGAGAAATCCAATAAGGATCTTGATCTCCAAAGGAAGATGACCAAGCATTATGTCTGGAGAAATCAAATTGCAAGGGCTAAATTCAAGAGAGCCCTTGCCGAGCTATAGGCACTCAAAGAACAAAAATACCAAGAAAACCTTGGAATCTTGGCTAAAACTTCTCTATAGGCCTCTCAAACCCCATAAGAAAGGTATCCACCAATTTTGGGAAAATTTTGACGAATTTTGGTTTTTTGCAAATTTGGAGGCCTAAAAGCGCAGCACGCTTGGCACCTACGATTTCACCTCATGCATCCTTAGGAGGAAAGCTTTGAATTTTTGGAATCCTCAACTCAAGTATAATATTCTCACCAAATTTCAGAGCATTTGGAGCATTTTTGGTCCCTCAAAAGGCTAAAAAACACCTCATTTTACACCTTTCTGCCTCATTTCCAGGGCAGGCGCGGCGCCTAGAGCAACTTTGGGAGATTCAATTTTTGGATATTTTATTTGAGCCCAATCAGAAAAAAAGGGAATTTTTGGAAATTAGACTCAGCAAGATTTCCAATGGGCCATCATGGAGCCAATTCTGACATCAAGAAGGTCATCAAAATTTGGCTGCAAGTGGACCCAGTTTTTCCCGTGCAGGCTCTACGTGTTCAGACCTCACTGTGCACCCTCATGTGTCAAAAGTCAACAAAAGACACTCATTAATGAAAAAATGATATTTTAGTGTTTTTTGAGGAAAATCACTCCAAATTTAGGTGCTAGGAGTTATTTTTGCATTTATTTCATGAGATATTTTATGCCTTGGGCCTTGCATGGTCTCTTAGGCATAAATGACATTTATGACTATTTTTGACATTTTCAAACCCTAGTTAGGTTTTTTTCCCTGATTTTCTACATAAATAGAGCATGAGGGATTTTTTGTAAAAGGTTGGCATTTGATTACTCTTGGGAGTAATACATAGTTTTTTTGGAGATTGAAGAGAAATTGGTGTTGTGAAATTTGTGGATGGCTTGTTTAGATTTATAATGTAGAAGGCTTGCTTGTAGGATCCCTGAGCATGGTTAATTCTGATGTGCTTCTATTTAGTTCTTGTTTTCTTATGTATAATTGTGTTTCATCCTTCTATATTGCAGTAGGACAAAGGTTTTAGACTAAGAAATGTTTTTCAAAGGCACCTTAGCGTTGTTTGTTCTTCACTGCCTTTATGTTTTCCTCGGCTAGGTCAGTTTATAGAATTCTTAGTTTCTCTCTAGACCCACCCAAGCTTGTTTGTCTTATGAATGGTTCAATACAGTATATATCAAATATGTTTTATGGTTAGCCCTACTTTTTTGATGTCACTAAAACATTGTTCTTAAGATCTTTCTTTTAAGTATCACTAATTAGGCTTTGCCAAAGAAGCTATGTTTCAATCATACCCATTGTCCATTCTTGAAAGGTTGCTTTGGAGGTCTTTATGGCTATGATCAATGATTTTTAGGAGTTCCCTCTTCTTTGATTAATGTTATATGTTTATCTTAAATTTTTTTCTAACCTTTAAGGTGAAATCACTAGAAGTTAAATGAGTTTCTCGCCTTCTATATTTCAGTGGATTGTTTGTCTTAAATGCTTATTTGCTTGAATTTAATCAAAGAGTTATTGGTTTTCCCTGTCTTATGATTACTTCTTTATGTTGAATAGTGTTAAAGGCCCTTCTTGTTAAAGTATTTGACAAAGGATTCTTAACTACCCTTTGCCCTAATTTGTTCACAAACTTGATGTTCATTCCATCTCACACAAACCTTGAAAATCCATTTGACCATGTTATATTTTCTTTGTGATACACCCTGATTCATTGTTGGAACTTTCCTGACTTTTTACAGACTCCATAGCCCAATGAATTGAATATTTCCTCACTCCATCTATTCTACTTGATCATCTACCCAACCAAAACAAACAAACAAACCCTAAACTTAACAACTAGCCTAAAATCAAACCCTAAAAGAAAACAAGTTCACATCCTCTGCACAAAATAGAGAGAGCCCTTTCTAAGTCCAGGAAGGCTAGGTCCTAGGACTCCAAAGACTGATCTGATGTTATCCCTGTTCATTTTTTCTTACCAATCTAACAAATTACGGGGACCTAACATGTTGTATGCATGTCATATCGACTTGGAAGAGTTGATTTTGTGTCCAAATGTGAAAGGGAGATTTTGACGAAGTGTTTTTATGAAATGTGAAATTCATTTTGTTTGGGAAAAGAATTGTCAAACTTATTTCACATGCTTATGATTGTCTTGAGAGTTAGTTGTTTGAAGAGGCATGATTTTTTCGACTTCTGTTTGGTAGATGGTTTGTACACCGAGATGTGAGTGTACATGGCGATGTTCACATGATGTGAAAATAGTTTCTTTGAAGGAGAAAGATGATATGTCATCAAGTTGTTATTGCATGATGTATTTCTTTGTGACAAGATGTCAAAAAAGTTTGCAGCCATTGTAGACCATGTTATATGTTGACACCAAGAAGAGAAGGAGATGGCAAATGCATTCTTACAGATGTGGAATTTGGAACCGTGGAGGTAAAATAATGGTCATTTATTTTATATTTTTGGTCTTGTATGAATTCATAGTTGTAGTTCACTCAGATGGGCTTATTGGAAAATTGGTTTCCAAAAGAGAAGTTTGCATCACATGCATGTTTTTGCAAAGGAGGAACCTGATTCACAGTGGGAAGGCAAGTTAGCTTTCTAAGCACAGAAGGATTTCTTTGGTACAAAAAAGTCACTTACATTAGTCATCAAGTGCTGGATATTTGGTTCAACAGGAAAAGGAGAACAGTGGTGGAAGAACCAAGTCATTTGCAAGGCAAGGTAAGGCATGTCAGTGATCGAATTGGTTGTCATGGATTTCTCCAAGTAGAATCAAGATTATATAACTTGGGAAACAAAAGAGTGTTCAACACTCATGAGATAATCAAATTTTGTGGGCCCAAAAGCATGTCAATGGGAAGGTGTGATCGAAATATGAATAAGGGGAATTTTTTTTCTCAAAATTAAAAGTGTTCAAAAATATGTTGAACCTAAACAACCACAACCAGCTCGTCGCCCTAATTCTGGCGCAATTTGTTTCATCAAAATATGACTCTGTATGAGGGAGTTATAGGCCATTGACTGCCATGCAGAACAAGAAAAATTCTTGCAGGGCTAACAGGGATGCTGACTAGGCATCCATACATCCTAGTCAGAAAAAGGTATATTCCAGGGAATATTCCTTGAAAAATTCCTTGAATATTCCCACAAGTGGACTTCCCAGAAGATGCCAAGTGTTGACATATTATTGGCTGAGGGGATTGTGTTGGACTAATAGGGTCGTGACGCGTGGATAGCCCAGAGGCTGCCATGTGCCCCTCCCAACAATGGAAATTCGGTTAAGGGTCGAAGGTGAATGAGTTTATATGGTGTAAAAAAAATTTGTGGAGGCACAGGGCTCAACCCTGTGACCTCCCGTCCACAAGTTCCACGGTTTACCATCAAGCCACCATATTAGTTCTTAACTATATAGGGCATCAACACTATTTAAATTTCAAGCTTATGCCGACGACAGGGGAGTAGGGGGAAAACCCCATCGGTCCAGCCCCCTCCTACATGTGACCAAGGTGTGAAATACATTAGCATGTATTTAATTACGTTAAACCGTGGTTATACCACAATAATCTGAGATTTGCAGACAAGTGTGGGTTAGCGCTAAACGCGCCTTAACCCCACTTAACTAGATGCTTATCACTTAATTAAGTGTGGATTATGTTGGCAGAAGGTTTAGCAGACCCTCAAAATGCGGAGAAGCTCCAATTTTAGTGGGCTTAACTAGTAGTCTTCTAGTTTTAGTGGAAATTTTCTAGGCTTGGAGTAAACGAGGCCTATCTTGAGCAATATTCGACCAAATTGGGCTCATAAAAAGTCATTATTAGCATTTTGGCATGCTGGGAATCCATTGGAGTAGGTTGCATAGGCATTAGAGCACTTCTTTATGGAATTTTTTATCACTTTAAGTTTAAACAAGCCTAGGTCCACCAGGATGGGAGGCCATGCCTGAAGCATTTGAAGACCAAAAGAGGCTGAGGAAAAGTCATTCTTAGCATTTTAGCATGCTATAAATCCAATGAAGTAGGTTTTAGAGGTAGAGGAGCACTTCTTGACAGTGTTTTTTTTTTTCTGCTTGAAGATTGAATATGCCCAGGGCCCCCAGGAGAGGAGGCCATGCCTAGAGGATCTCTAGACCAATTGAAGAACCAGAAGAGGCTACTCAGGGGTTTATGGATTCTCTGAATCCATTGGTAGCTTATATTTTTTTTTTTAGAGAACATCTTCAAGTTAAAATTGTAGGTTGAACCAGGAGGGTGTATGGATCATTCATATATTGAGCCAGTTCTGGGAGGATTTTGAGATGGAGATGATTTTGCGGAGATCTTACAACCTCCATATGTTTGCAGAAGTAGCCTTTGCGGCAGTGATATACAATTTTTCTCATCTTTTCCCTTTATGTGTTTTAGAGAAAAATATTATTTATGTACTTACATTTATTGAAGTACAAATTTTATGCTCTTTCATATTTGAGTAAGGGATCTTGGTAATATGCCCATGTGTTGCTGACAGTATGTGTATGGTAAAGGGACTTTGCAGGAGTTGCTTCTTTTTAGGAGAAACTTACCATTTCAGTTCAACACATTGATGTACTCTTCATTTTTAATTTGGAGCATAATAAAAATGGATCATGCCTTAGAGATGATTCAAAGAGATGTAGCCTGGGCGAGGTGAACTTTTTAATCGAATAGCTTGTGTTTAGATGTATGATTAATTTTCCTTTCATGTGCTTAATGGTTTCATGTATATAACATACTTATGGAATTACATATTTAAAGACAACAAAAATAAATCCTTGTGATCATATGAAAGCTTAGTAAAATTTCTACGCACATAAGAAACACATTTTTAATACTGATGAGGGAGCTTGCATAGCATTAACAAGTTTTCCCAAATTTAGATCATATCATGTTTTGCAATATTTTTAGTATGTGTTTTTTGTAGAGAGTTTAGAGTTACCACCTCATAGGAAAGTGGATTTTTCTATTGAGTTGGTACCAGGGGAAACACTAGCATCAAAGAAACCTTACAGGATGAGCACTCTAGAGTTGATGGAATTGAAGTTGCAGCTTAAGGAAATTATTTATGAAGGATGCATAATGAAAGTGTATCATCTTGGGATGCATCAATGTTGTTTGTGAATAATAAGGATGGTAATCTCATATTCTGCATTGATTACAAGAAGTTGAACAAGGTGACCATCAAGAACAGGTATCATTTGACACAGATTGATGTTTTATTTGACTAGATGAAGGGAGAAGTAATATTCTAAAAGTTTGATCTAAGATCAAGATGTCATCAAGTGCACATAAAAAAAGAATATATTTACAAGATTTCATTTTGTACTAGGTATGTGCATTATGAGTTTGTGGTGGTTCCTTTTGGTCTTACTAATGCTCAAGCCACTTTCATGTGTTTGATGAAAAATGTGTTGCATCCCTATCTGGATAATTTTGTGATAGTGTTCATTGATGATATATTAATCTATTCTAATAATGAGGAATAGCATGTAGAGAACTTGGAAGTAGTCTTGATATTATTGAGAGAGAATCAATTTTATGCCAATATCAACAAGTGTAGTTTCCTTCAGACTTAGGTTCATTACTCGGGGAATGTTGTTTCCAAGGAAGGTATAACAGTGGACCCATAAAATAGTAAAGCTATCATGGAGTAGCCATCTCCTACGAATATGGACGAGGTCAGATAATTCATGGGAATAACAGGAAAGAAGTTTGATTGAACCAAGGAGTGTTCAGTTGGCTTTGAGTATTTGAAGAATTTTCTTACAAATGCTCCTTTTTTGAAAATTGTAGATCCTGATAAGGATTTTGTGGTATGTACAAATGCGTGCAAGAAACCACTTGGTGGAGTCGTGATGCATGAAGGACATGTGGTATCTACGAGTAAGGGAAGTTGAATGGGAAACATCAAAACTTTGTGACACTCGATCTTCAGTTGAAATATATCATTCATGCCTTGAATATGTGGAGACATTATCTTCTTGGAAGTAGATTTATTTTGATGAGTGATCATAGATGATTGGAGTATTTGTCTTACCAACATAATATGAATTCCAGACAAGCTAGATGGTTGTATGTCCTCAGTGAGTTTGACTTTGAGATTAGGTACATCAAGGGAAAGGAGAACAATATTGCATATTCTCTCAGTAAGAGAGTGTGGATGAATCATATTTTATTTGTGAGCTCTTATGGGACATGTTTACATGAGAAAATCTTGCAGGAAGGACATCATGATGACAGGAATAAGAAAATGAATTAGAGGTTGCAACAAAGTGGTGAAGGTGATAGGGAGGAGGTGTATCACCTTTTGGAACATGGCTTGGTCAGATTCAGGAATATGAATTATGTGCCAGATAACATTGAGATCAAGAAGCTTATCTTAAGGAAATTTCATATCAAGTCTTATTCAGTTCCCCTGGGATATTAGAAGACGTTGAAAATAGTTAAGAAGTTCTATCATTGGTTTAACTTGAAGGAGTGTTGAGCTACATCTTTGTCCAAATTTTTATGATTTTTTATCAAATAAATACATGCTTGTACCTGGTGTTTTTTTTCATTTTAATTAGTTGATGATTAGAGGCATTTAGAGACGACATATATTAATTTATGAATTCTTCTTATTAGTTAAATTGATGGGTGTTTTGTGTGTAAATTTTATTAATAAATGCCTCCTTGGTGGCAAGTGAATAAGTCTAGTACAAGACTACGTTCAAATACAGATCCATGTATAAAAGCAACAGCTGGGTAGTTGAGTAAGAGATTGTTGTAGGTGAAAATATCAATTTTGCAACCAAATGGAGTAGAATATCTAAATTTTGAGACATGGGTTTTGTTCAGAGCACCATCTTTCATAAACTTTGAAATCGTTTGGCAAAATTTGGCTTCGTGAAGGAATTATTTTCGGGGGAATATTCCATTGGAATCCCCATGCTTTATATCTTCAAGGAAGGCAAATTTCTTAGAAGAGGAAGTCCTATTGGACCTTTCGAAGCTGGATTTTATGTTGTTACGAAGAATTTGGCTCTTTACAGGAAAAAACTAGATGATATGATACACTGATGTTGTGAACAAGCGATACAGAAATGTAGTACAACCCACTGCCACAAATCATTTTAAGCTTCCTCCACATCGTTTAGTAGAAATTCAATGCTTCTTTGAGGATTACAAATATTAATGCCAGTTATTGCAATCAAGCATGCATGCACGAAGGTTGCAATTGAGATTTGGAATGAATTTTTGAATGTTGCTATGAATGATTTTCTTCCTGCATCTACTGCTTGTGAATTTATCCAACACTCAAGGGACTTGTATGCTACATACATCGCCTTAGCAAATGGATCAACGCTCTAGTAAATGAGTTAGCTCCACGATTTTCAACACCTAGCATTGAAAGGGTTAGCATCTCATCACATTGTGTGTTAAGGCACCAATGCCAACATTTTCGATGCCCCAGCTAGCTGTGCGATGCCTCTGCCAGTAGTGCGTGAGGTCACATTCTTCCAGAAGCTGGATCACACTAGCTCAAACTGAAATTAGAATTCAAATCTTATTGTTTTGATTCTGTTTAATTTGTATTGATGAAATATCCTAAAATTGTATCCCACATAACCATCAATCCATATAATTAAGAGTGTTGCTGCTATAAAAGGCAGAGGGATGCACACTAATTAATTAATTAATTTCTCAGATGTAGAGGGGGAAGAATTTCTCAAATGTGAAGTTGAATTTCTGAGAGGTAGAACTGGTATCGAGTTTCAGAGAAATGTAATATAGATAGAGGAATTGTTGTGTGTAAACCAGAATCGGGTGCCTGATTTGTGCAATCGATTTCTCAATGTTATTTTAAATATTTGTATAAACCGCCTTCATGTTGTGAGCAGTAGCATTGTTGCCATGATCCATTTTGAATTCAAGATTTGATGTATTAAATATTTTCCTCCATTGTAGTAAGCCAACTTACTCCAGGCATGGAAGGGCCCACCACCTCTGGAGCTAAGCTTGATCCATAACATAGGCTAATTAGATGTGTGCGATTTTAATGTTTCATTTTTCTATGTGAATTCATGGTTCAGTTTCAAAGAATTTCAGTCATCTTCCTATTACGCAAATCAATGGAATAATAAATTTATTGTAAACTCGGATCCATTACATAATCCGTGCTTGAGTTGGAATATAAAGCTATACTCTATTTCTCTTATTAAAATCGAATGTAATGGAAGCATAGGAATACACAGATTTCTAAGTTTGATAAGAATTAGAACATATTTTAGTGCTTTGAATTTGAGTATGGATTGAGAACAAATTTTAATGTTTTGAATTTGAATATGTTAACACTGCCATTTAGAATATTAATTCAATGTTTGCATTATGTAATTTCTTTGAATGTTTGCAGGTTTTAATTCTCATTTAATTAGTTTATGCATCCCTGGACTTCGCTTAATAATTAGATTTCTTTTTAAATAGAATCATTCTTGTTTTCATAGTGTGATCATTTCCTTATAAGAGCAAGTTTGAGTGCAGATTTAATTGTGCAGGTTGAGTGATTTCATTTTCATTATTGAGTTACATGGTTTTGAATAGTAAGCTTGTTTTTTTGGATGATTCATTTAATCTATATTAGAACCTTTGAATTTAAAGGTTATCATATATTATTTGCAATGCCATTTTTAATAGGATATTTTAAGTGATGTTTTGCATGAAGCTGAGTTGTTTTATTTTAGAAATAGTTAGAATTGGCTTTTGTTACTTTGGAATCTTGAACTTGTTATCAAGAGCAGTTCTAGTTAGTTTAAGGTTTGAAGTTATTATTAGGATAATGTGTGTGTTTTGGTTTCAAGTGCTAGTTTCAAGTTAGTGAAAGGAAAAAATACATTAGGGTTTTCAAGATATCATACAGATTTTAAAAGTAGAATTTGAGTGTGAGAATATTATGTGATTGAGGATTTCTTTGTATAGCCTTAAAATTTAATTGCAGTATGGAGTTTTCAGTGAATGAAATTGGTTAATTAGGTTCCCTTTTCAAGATTGTTTATTTTCTAGTAAAGGTGTGTTTCATTCAAATACCTAGTTTATCATTACAAAGGAATATATTTATACTCTGACCATTAAGCTGAGAAAATACGCAGTACAAATTGCATTTATGACTCCCATAATGATGATTAATATTGAGAGGTTTAATCCGACAATTAAACCACCCAAAATTTTTGTATCGTTGCCGGGGAGTTTTATTTTGGCTCAGGTAAAATTTTCTACAGATTTTCAAGGGTATTGCAGGACGTCAGAGGGAAGAGAGTGTACGGTAAGACATGAGTGAAGAGCCACGCATCCACTATTGTGGGGTTGCTCCAAAGTCTGACAATCTTGCTTATCTCTTGAAATTTTATTTCCTTTCATGTAGAAGCAGGCTTTAGACATTTAATTCCCAAATTTCTTTGCTTTCAATAGATTAAATATTGCTTTGATTCAGCATTTTCCCCAACACGTAATTTCCTTCCTTTTATGCAAATTTATTTTTTATGCAAGTGAGGTGAGGTTTATTTCAGCCAATAGCTTTTAAAATTCATTTATCTTCATAATCAAATCTTCAACGTTATATCATTTTTGGGGTGTTGTAAGAACCCTTGTGTACTAATCCATGTGATGACATAATGTGCCAGTTGACTTGTTGAGAACAATAAAATGGTATTTTGAGGAATCATTCTGTTAGTTCTGAAATCCACCTTACGCTGAAATAAGGCAGAAGAAGGACAACACCAAACCATGCTCAGCCTCATAGCTAGCCCTACGAGGACAGGAGAGGGCTCTCTCCGGGTCAATCTCAATGAAAATATTCAAAGGGGCTTGAGATGACTAAAACAACAACTGATCTTAGGCTAGATAAACAAATAGGAGGGTTTGATTTTGATTTTTAGGGGTTTTTTGTTGAAAAAAAGGGAAAAACAATTTTGGGCTTGGGGATGAGGCCAAATTCTTGCAGAGTTCAAGTTGGGGTGAGGTAGGCAGCGGCTTTGATGTCTTAGATAAAATGAATGGATTGAAAAGACTGCCGCGGAGCTGAAGAGGGCAAGAGAGTGCAAGGATCCTCTTCAAACTGACGAAAAACACGTAAAACTAAACAAAAGTTTAAGGCAGAGCACCAGCAAATCAATGAATTCTACCTCAAATACTCATTTGTTTAATTCAGAAGCATAGAGAAGGGAATGGCATACATATAAAATTAATGAAACTTACAATAACATGAGAAGAACATCATCAAAACTCAGAAGCCACAAGGATCCCAACAAGTGCTGCAAAACTATGGTCTTTCCTTTGCCAAAAATCTGAAATGAATGTACAATGAGGTGCCAAAATTTTCCCAAATATCCAAACCTGAAAATGACTGATGAATTACATGATATATACCATCCTAAACCATTCCCATGCCTCTAGGGGTCGAGCTCATCATTCTAGGATTTGTTTCAACCATTTTCTTAAAAATAGAATCAGTTATATTAAACTTGGGCCGAATTTTTGAAAATAGGTGTTGAATATGAACTCATATATCCTAAAACATAGAACCTGTTACAAAACTGAAAGAGGTTTTTGTAGATAAGGTCATTTTGGAGAAAAACCTCTCTCAAATTTGGGAAATTCGTTTCCAGTTGCTCGCAATCTGTTCCGAAAAATCATCTCTAAAACAGAAAATCATTAAAAATTTAAATCTGTGAAAATAAGCTGTAAAGATCTAGTCACATATCCCAATTCATGACACCTTTGAATAAACTAAAAGAGTTTTTGCAAAATTACTTTCCATCTTCTATAAAATGGCCTCGCACTAAAATGACTAAAACAGTAAAAAAATATGAAAAATTTGCTTTGTTTTAATGTAGGCTCCAAATATCATTGTATATCTCCCACATAGTAGCACCTGTGCATAAAATGAAGGAAATTTTTTTTATTTGGTATGTTATGAACAAAAACCTCTTTCACTTTTGAAAAATTCCTTACCATTATTTCACAAACTGATTTTTTGCTAAACTTGTCATTGTGTGCAGCAACTGACCTCATAACCAAGAATCACTCATTCATTTCGATCATATCTTCTAATCCGGGAGCCGGTTATGGGAGTGTGATATACCGTTGGAAATTTTTTTCTGAGCTGCTTCTGATGGACACACTTGTGACATGTTTTGCGCTGAACATCATGTGCAAAACATCTAACAAAACCAGACATAGTAAGAGCTCATGCTGATCTCTGGTGACAGGCTGCGAAGACTGACACTAACACATTCAATGAGGAGTTTTGATGTTGCTACAGAGACAGACAAGTCATATGATGAAGAATTCACAAGTGCATAATTTAATACTTTTCTTGAACATAAATTTAATATAATTAAATCTTTGATTTCGAAATTGGATGATTTGCGGGAGCAAGAAAATGATGAAGAACCATTGATTATCCTTTATGCCAACTTTCGAAAGAAACAATGCCTTGGAAAGTGCCCACTTAGTGGTCTAGAAGTTTGCAAAATTTGTGAGGTTGGTCATGCAATTGAACATTTCCCATCCCTTCCATGACTACTAAAGGTACTCAGGGAATCAATTAAGGAATCGAATCAACCGCCAAGTATAAATCAAAACCCAACACCATTTGATACTTGGAATAATTCTTATTTTCTTGAGCATGTTCCTCAACATGTTTATAATCCTGCAGTTCCATGGAAAAATTTTAATCCTCCTCTAATTGAATACCCTAATTCATGGCCACAGTGGCCCTCTCCTTGGTTGTCATCCTCGAGCTAGATATCTCCATGGCCTCAAGCATCGTTTGGATCCTTCTCTCTAGGGAAATCTCCCATGAAAATTCAATCATATGAGCACCAACAACAACCACAATTTCTTTCCAATGCACCATTAATTTATCCTCTTCCATGGTCCCAGCCGTATGTGAAACCTTACCCTAACCCTCATCCATACCCTAGTCCTAATCAAAACCCTAATACACACCCTAGCCCTAGTCCATACCCTAATACACACCCTAGGCCTAACCCTAGTTCTAATTTAAAACCTAGACCTAACCCTAGTCCAAAGCCTAACCCCAATCCAAATCCAAATCATAGGCCAAGCCTTAACCAAAACTGTACCCCAAACCATCTTTTAAACCCTAATCTAAACCATCAAGTTGCACAACATTTTCAAACACCTATTCTGCCTGTTGATTCCCATGTTGAACCCAATGCTACATCTTCAATGTTGGGAAAGGGAATGAATCTAGAAAATTCCTCCATTACCGTAGAAAATTCACCTTGGGAAGATGTAATTCAAAGACCACCAGAGGAGAAATATTTTATTGGAACTTGTTCTGAAAATGTTGTGGAAACTCAAAACCCTAGAATCTCTCTCAACCATTCTTATCAATTTGAAAAGAAGATATTTGAGCTTGAACTTGAGGGATTTATCTTTTCTCTTTCACCAGATTCTTTGTGCCTCCAGGAGAGTGAATATCAAGTTGTGAAAGATTTGCATCGGTTGGAGAATCCTAAATATGTGGATTCCATTGAATCATGGTTTCGAGCAGTCATCAAGCCATCTTATTTTCTCAACATTCGGAAACTCTTAGTACCATATCAATTGAAGCAATTGGTTTCTCATGCTTTCATATGTCTTGAAGTCTATTCTTTAAAACTAAGTGTGAGTATAATCAGAATTTTGTTACGCACATGGCTTCATTGGAAGTACTCTTATACTTAAACAAGAGTACTCTTTCGCCTCTTAGGGTAAAATAGGGTAGGAGAATAAATGAATAAAGTTGTTATAATTCTTTTAGGGTTTTGAATTTTAAATCATGCCTGTTAAAACTACTTTTGATCCACATTAGTTGTTAACACACACATTTGTGACAAATCTTGTTGAGTACAATTCACTCTAATACCTTGTGATTTTTCAAAAGTAACCATGATTAATCACTCTAATAAGTTGTCGTCTTGGATATTTATTTTCAGTTTCCCTTAGAAGGTACTATTGTAAAACCCCCTATGGTAGACCACTCTTGTAAATATCATAATGAGCTATTCTTAAATCATTCTTAACTCAACGAATCTTTCAATCATTGTCTAGGCTATCTTTAACGAGTATTTAGGGTAGAGGAATTAGCCACCAATGATTAGTCATTAAAAAATTTTCACACCATCTTGTACTCTTAAGAAGTGGATCTGTCTCCCCACTTATTAAGTAACCTTTAAGGTTAATCATAATCAGAGCTTACAATGATTTAGGGAAGGATAGGAGGTCTCATGATGAGTCGACATACCATGATCATGAGGCCTAACATGCATGAGATTACTTCTACTGGTCACCAAACCAGAGTAATGTCTTTCAGCCAAAAAGCTAGAATACGGGAGGTCTCATCACGAGCCGGCCTGTTCATCCATGTTACTTCTTATGAGTGGCACTGCCATCAGCTGGTTACCAAGCCAGGATAGTGGCCTTCATCTAAAAATTCAAATAGTCTAACTCTGAATCCATGCCTAGTAAGTGGGACACAAAAATTTCGATGGGTCAAAATACATCCCTACCAAGGTTATGGACACCTACAGGCAGCAGGGCCATGTCTGTGGTATTAAAGTTAATAGCATACTATGATTTTATTGGTTATCCTTTTATTTCCCTAAAACTCATCATTTTTCTTGAACAATGGTTTTAAGATGATTTTAACATGATGCTTTGAGTTCTATTTTTCAAAGATCATGAATCTTTAATGAAGTGGTACCCTTAGTGAAGGTAATTCTTTGTGCTAGATTAAGAGGAAAATTATTTTTGAATCCGGATAACAACAAAATTTCAAGTGTTTAATAAAGAGGTTGCTGATTGGTATCATAACTCATTATAATTTTCATAGTACTTAGAGTGATGAATTACTCAATGATGACTATTCACAAGGTGTTGGTTGCCATCAATGTGTATTGATTGTTATTGCCTCTAAATATGTGTTGCATGACCTAGGTACAAGATTGTTATAATAGGTGTAGGAATCTTGTGTTATTCCTTTTGAAACTGCATTTTTTCAACAAAATTTGATTTTCATCATAAGACTTTGGGTAGAAACAAGATAGGGAATTCACTTGGGGCAAGATAACAAGTTTGTGCAACACTATTTTCTCCATAAATGTTACTTTTTGTACCTGATCTTGTTTCATCATTTCACATGGTTTTAGCTGCTAAAGTAATAATAATGCCAATGTTGTGGGATAATGAATACATTACAATATTAAGCATCTTCATGCTTACTTGCTAAGATCATTGCTGACATTTTCCCTACCTTATTTCATCATCTTATAGTTTTGGCTTGCACGAGGACGTGTAAGAAGTTCAATGCGAGGGAATGTTGAGATGCATCATTGTACACATTTTTTATTATTTTTTATCAAATAAATACATGCTTGTACCTAGTGTTTTTGTCCTTTTAGGTTGATTATTAGAGGCATTTAGAGATGATAGATATTAATTTATGAATTCTTCTTATTAGTTAAATTAACGGGTGTTTTGTGTGTAAATTTTATTAATAAATTCCTCCTTGGTGGTAGGTGAATAAGTCTAGTACAAGACTACGTTCAAATACAAATCCATGCATAAAAGCAACAACTGGGTAGTTGAGTACGAGATTATTGTAGGTGAAAATATCAAATTTTTGACCAAATGGACTAGACTCTCTAAATTTTGAGACATGGGTTTTGTTCAGAGCACCATCTTTCATATAACCCAGAAACCGTTTGGAAAAATTCGGCTTCGTGAAGGAGTTATTGTCGGGGGAATATTCCACTGGAATCCCCATGTTTTATATCTTCAAGGAAGGAAAATTTCTTAGAAGAGGAAGTCCTATTGGACCTTCAAAAGATGGATTTTATGTTGTTATGAATAATTTGTCTCTTTACAGGAAAAATCTGGATGATATGATACACTGATGTGTGAAGTAGTTATATAAAAATGTAGTACAACCCACCGCCACAAATCATTTTAAGCTTCCTCCACATCGTTTAGCAGAAATTCAACGCTTATTTGAGGATTAAAAATCTTAATGCCAGTTATTGCAATCAAGCACGCATGCACAGAGGTTTCAATTGAGATTTGGAATGAATTTTTCAATGTTGCTATGCATTATTTTCTTCCTGCATCTACTGCTTGTGAATTTATCCAACACTCAAGGGACCTGTATGCTACATATACATCGCCTCATCAAATGGATCAATGCTCCAGTAAACGAGTTAGCTCCACGATGTTCAATGCATATCATTGAAAGGGTCAACATCTCATTGCATTGTGTGTTAAGGCACCAATGCCAACATTTTCGATGCCCCAGCTAGCTATGTGATGCCTCTGCCAATAGTGCATGAGGTCACATTCTTCCAAAAGCCGGATCACACTAGCTCAAACTGAAATTGGAAGTCAAATCTGATTGTTTTGATTCTGTTTAATTCGTATTGATGAAATCTCCTAAAATTTTATCTCACGTAACCATCAATCCATCTAATTAAGAGCGTTGCTTCTATAAAAGGCAGAGGGTTGCGCACTAATTAATTAATTAATTAATTTCTCAGATGTAGAGGGGGCAGAATTTCTCAAATGTGAAGTAAAATTTTTGAGAGGTAGAACTGGTATTTAGTTTCAGAGAAATGCAATATAGATAGAGGAATTGCTGTGTGTAAACCAGAATCGGGTGCCAAATTTGTGTAATCAATTTCTCAATGTTGTTTTAAATATTTGTATAAATCACCTTCATGTTGTGAGCAATAGCATTGTCTCCATGATCCATTTTGAATTCAGTATTTTATGACTTAAATCTTTTCCTCCATTGCAGTAAGCCAACTTACTCTAGGCGTTCAAGGACCCACCACCTCTGGAGCTAAGCTTGATCAATAACATAGGCTAATTAGATGTGCGTGATTTTAATGTTTCATTTTTATGTGTGAATGCGTGGTTCAATTTCAAAGCATTTCATTCATCTTCCTATTGCGCAAATCAATGGACTAAAGAATTTATTGTAAACTCTGGTCCATTACATAATCCGTGCTTCAGTTGCAATATAGAGTTATACTCTATTTTGCTTATTAAAATTGAATGTAATGGGAGCATAGGAATACACAGATTTCTGAGTTTGATCAGAATTAGAACATATTTTAGTGCTTTGAATTTGATTAAGGATTGCGAATAGATTTTAATGTTTTGAATTTGGACTTCGCTTAATAATTAGATTTCTTTTTAATTAGAATCATTCTTGTTTTCATAGTGTGATCATTTCCTTATAAGAGCAAGTTTGAGTGTATATTTAACTGTGTAGGTTGAGTGATTTCGTTTTTATTATTGAGTTACATGGTTTTGAATAGTAAGCTTTTTTTTTTGGATGATTCATTTAATCTAGATTAGAATCTTTGAATTTAAAGGTTATCATAGATTATTTGGAATGCCAATTTTAATAGGATATTTTAAGTGATGTTTTACATGACGCTGAGTTGTTTAATTTTAGAAATAGTTAGAATTTTCTTTTGTTAATTTGGAATCTTGAATTTGTTATCAAGAGTAGTTCTAGTTAGTTTAAGGTTTGAAGTTATTATTAGGATAATGTGTGTGTTTTATTTTCAAGAGTTAGTTTCGAGTTAGTGAAAGGAAAAAATACATTAGGTTTTTCAAGATATCATAGAGATTTTAAAAGTAGAATTTGAGTGCGAGAATGTTATGTGATTGATGATTTCTTTGTATAGCCTTACAGTTTAATTTCAGAGTGGAGTTTGCATTGAATGAAATTGGTTAAGTAGGTTCCCTTTTCAAGATTTTTTATTTTCCAACAAAGGTGTGTTTCATTCCAGTACCTAGTTTATCATTACAAAGGAATATATTTATACTCTGGCCATTAAGTTGAGCCAATACGTAGTTCAACTCACGTTTACAACTCCCGGATTGATAATTAATATTGAGAGGTTTAATCCGAAAAATAAACATCCCAATAAGGAGGTGGTTGAGTTTTTTGTTATATGTATGGATTGTTAGTAGGTAAAATCAAAGTGTAAGCATCAAGCCAGTTTATGGCAGCTAATTCTGATTCTAGAGTGGAAATTTTAGGTCATTATCTTGGACTTCATTACAGGTTTTGCAAGGACATCGAAGAACATGATTCCATTATGGTTGTGGTTGAAAAGTTGAGTAAGGTATCTCACTTCATTGCAGTGAAGTATACAAATTCAGTTAGTGAGGTAGCTCTGATATTTATCGGGGAGATAGTGAAATTGAATGGTGTTCCCAAGAAGATCATATCAAACAGAGATGCCAAGTTTAGTTCCAGGTTTTTGAAGGATTTTTTTTTAGGCTTCAAGAGAGAGTCGGATTTCAATACAACTTATAATCCATAGACAGATCAAAAGACAGAGAGGGTCAAAAAAATTATTGAGGACATGTTGAGGATGTATGTCATGCATCAATAAAGGAAGTGGGAGGATTATCTTCCACTGGTATAGTTTTCTTATAATAATGTATATCACCAATCCTTGAGGATGAGTTCATTTGAGTCTCTTTATGGGCGAAGTTGTAATACTCCTATTGGAATAGGGTGTTGATTGGAATGAATATGTTGATAGAGATGGAATAGTAAATGTAGGTTATTAAGAAGAATTTGAAGGAAACACAAGACAAGAAAAATATTTACGTAGATTAGTAGAGAGCGTTCAAGGAGTTTTAGGTTGGCGAGCATGTGTACTTGTGATTCAAGCCCAAGAGGATATCCTTGAGCATTAGATCATGTGCCAAGTTAGCACCTCGGTATTGTAGGCCTTTTGAAATCCTTGAGAGGATTGAACCAGTAGTCTACAGACTTGCACTTCCACCAACAATGAAAGTTTGTGATGTTTTCCATGTTTCATTTCTTATGATATGTGTGACAGAAATTGATCATGTCATTGATTGGTTTGTATTGTAGATGGAACTAGAGGGTGAATTCCAGCCAGAAACTTAGTGCTTATTGCAGTGGAAACAACCCAGGCTCTGGAACTGAGCAATAGAGCAATTTAAAGCATAGTGGAAGCAATTTTTTCCTAATGAAGTCACATGGGATATGGCTGATCAAATGCGGTCTTTGTATCCTTCATTATTTACTGGTTCAAGAAAATGCATTTTTGGTATATATATATATATATATATATATATATATATATATATATATATATATATATATATATATATATATATATATGGTTGTAAATATCACAATGAGATGTGTTATAAAGATTTAATAATTGGTATGCTTATTTCTCTTTCAACAGAACGTCATCTTAAATATTGCATCAAGCTATGTCATAAAGATCCATAGGAAATATTTTTTGTTTTCAGTAGTTTGATAGTCATAGGTGTCATAGAACATTGAGGACGATGTTCCCCTAAGTGGGAGGGGTTTGTAACAACCTCATGTTAAATATTCATGTAATAAAGGATAATAAAATAAAAATAAGACCAAGGTCACAATGCACACATTCCAACTTGAATGTTTGGAAAATAATTTACTGGGCATCACTTTTGGTTTATTTATGGATATGGAAATTGGAAAAGGAAAAGAGGAAATAATTGACATTTAATTATAAGAAATAAAGGAAAATAAGAGAAAAGGAAGGTGAAGAGACACAAATTTTCATGCTAAGGAAATTATAGGAAAATGAAGGAAAATGAAGAAAAAGGAGACTACAGTGATAAAAAGGCATCAGAGAAACATTTCACAGTTTGGCACAAATTTTTATTAGTTTTGGCTTGGACCAGTTTCAAAGAGACGGAGGGATATCTAGAGGAGAGAGCAAGCAAGCAAGCAAAGAAAAGTAAAGGAAATCAAAGGAAGGAAAAGGAAAAGCGAAGGAAAGAGAAGGAACACAAGGATAATGTTGGATTAACAACTTCAGCAGGAGGATTTTGTAGGTAACAGGTTTCGTGTGTTATTTCCTAGATGAGGTGTGAATGCATGGTACATGAATTTATTTATTTTCATTGGCATGGGTTTTTCCTGGTTTGACATTGGTTTAAGCCTTACCTTGACATTTCTTTGATAACCATGGTATGATGGGATTCATTCTTGGTTAAGCTTTGGATTACGAGAAGGTTTTGGAATTGAGTGAGGTGGTCTCAGGAAAATTACCAAGCATTAGGGGTGGAGATGGTTTTCTTCAGAAATACCTTGACATATGGGTGGAGATAGGGAAATTCCTAAAATTATGGTGATTATGGAAATTCAAGCTTAGTTTGGTTTTGTGATCTTAAGACCAAATATGTGAGATCACGGTAGCTTAACAGTGGAGGTGGTTTAAACTTTCAATTTTCTAGTTGATTATGTATTGGTTTATCCCATTTGATCCCAGATTCATGCTTGGAACATGGAAAAGGGGTGTTTGGCTAGAAGAAAGATTTGATTATGCTCAATCTATGGTGAGGTGGTATGTGGAAGTCCCCGACTTGGTTGGATTTTGCGCAAATTAATAAGAGTAATTTACCTATTGTGATGCATGATCACTTGTACGTGTTATTATGTGGATTCTACGGTTTGTTTATCATGGTTAATATTCTAGTTATATGCTGGTTATAAGCATAGTTCTATGATGTGCTCTAGCTATGGATCTTGTTCATGATTTGATATGTATTTGAATAGTTGATGAATTCATCAGACAAAAAGTGTTATTGTAGCTAATTGAGAGGGAATTCAACATTCTTGATCATTCTCAGATGAATTTCAAATATTTATGATCATATGTGCATTCATGACCTGTAACTTATATGTTTACCATATTTTTGACAAAATGTCTAATGTGTACTAGGTAGTATAGGTCAAGTTATTGCTTCAAGTTTGAATCTTTGGCATTGTTATCATCTTAATCATGATCCTAGAAAGTTACATGTAGCTCTATCTAGTGGTATGAGGGCCAGCCTAGAAAAGTGGCTCATATGTTAGAACCACTAGGACATAACAGATTATGTATGGTCATAACCACATGCAAACAAAATTATATAATGAGTGCAGCAGGAGCCTCATAACTGCATGGATGAAGTGTTATGGTTTCATTTTGGGAGTTTATCTTGAGAAAAATAGTTCCAACTCAAGGATTTATCACCTAGGGAGGTTTTCAAGCTCTTTAGTGGTCTATATTCCCCGAGGGAGGTCAACAAGTTATAGGTTTGAAGGCACTAGTTTCATAACTAGAACTTGGAGGTCGGGTCATGTCATAGTAGCACTCAACTCACATTTACCCTTGAGGGTCTGTGCAAGTGGGTAAATGCAGGGTGGGTGGTTACAAAAGCAAGTAAGTTGGCATTGTGAGTCATATGATTGCATTGTATATAAGATACTTTTAGACAAGGGAAAACATAGTGATCCTATAGAAGAAAGGTAATTGAACTATCCTAAAATATACAAACAAGAGCATAAAAAGAATCACTAGTTAACCTGAAAAGTAGTTCACAATTTAACACTGATCATAAAATCAAGTAACAATGCATATTCAACAAGATACATACTAAATCCAATGAAATAGTTTATTTTCAATGGTATGTTTTAACATAAACATACACCACAAACAATGAAATACTAGTCTCATAATCATTTACAACATATGCATGAAAGTGTATCGTCTCTGGCAGATTCATATATTAAGTGAAATTCCCAAGATATACAATTACAATGCTTCCACACTAGCCCCAAAAGTGGAACATTAAGTCACTAGTTTCTAATCCAAAGAAAGATAGTCTCTCCTATGTCAAGCTAGAGAAGCCAAGGTGAAAATTCCAAAGTCCAAAGTCCACACTTCTTGATCTATGAGGGTGTATATATTATTAATGAGGTGACTCTCAACCTCCCATGTGACTCTTGACCTCATTCATGACTCTTGAGCTTCTACAATGACATTAAAATTCTTGTGTGACCTTTGAACTTCTAATGACTCTAAAAAAATTATGTGACTTTTCACATTCCATATGGGACCCTTAGTATTCCATACATTTTAAATTTTATCTTTTTAAAAAATATAATAATTACATTCCACAAAATATGTGGAAAAATACATTGACACATATGAATTTTTGATGAAACTTGGATAAGCCATGACCAGACATTGCTTACATGGAAATTTATTGTGATGTGTCCAGTCCAAGCCTTTATCCTTGCTGCTATGAATTTACTTTTTGATGATGGATATTTTTTTTCCTGTTATCCTCAGAAGTGTGTTTTTGCATGATTTCCTTGGAATAATCTTGAGCATCATCCTATCATGTCAAGATACATTACCTATAGATGAAATTCACTCATGATAAGATGACATCAGTTATGAACTATCATATTTTAACTTATTCATGTAATTCACTGATTAGATTAGAGACTAAATGCAGGAATGAGGAGGAGGCTAAGGGATTGCACAGTGCACGGCTCCAAGAGGCAGTGATGGATGTCTAATCACTATGAATATGTAATGCACAATGGCTAAGGGACTGGGATAAATAACTGCGTAGTTAAGGGAGACATTGATAGAGTAAGGCAATATTGTTCACTACGATTCCGTGATGAGAAGTTCAGTGAAGAAATAGCGATAATATTACGTAGTTGCACAATTTATGGAGGAAGTTAGGCTTGAATGTTGACTGAAACTGCACAATGCATAGTAGAAGATTGGCTGGGAGAAAGAATTCTGTATTTTCAAAGGAAAGGAGGCAAGTTTTGAGCACTATGACTATGCGATGCGAATTCCTTGGAGGAAATGACTACATAGTGCACATTTATAGGAGTAAAGGATGATTCACAGTGAGTTAATACTGAATAATGCACAGTTGCATAGGGAAGAAAATTTCAACAAGTTTTAAAGATAGTGAAATCTCTGAAAAGACTAATTGTGGGATCAGTCAAACAGGAGAGAAAAAGACATGTAAAAAGGGATAAAACCATGAGATTTCACACTCAAATAACATGAACACATGCCAAATGAATTATCAATACCTAAAATAAAAAAGCATACCATGAAATGACAATAAATCAACACCTGTTTCGAAGTGTGACAGTTGAAATGTCACTTTATGACACTTAGAATACATGTTACTATAGGAGTGTCGATTGTAACCAGAAAGTGTGTTGGGATATGATAGAGTGTATAGCATGATTTCTTATGATATATGTGGTCAACTAATGTAGAAGAGTGTGTTATACTACCTCTAGTGATGCACTAAGGTGTGACACTTGCAGGAGTGAAAATAGTTGAAAGTGACAGTTGCAACAATAGGTAAAAGTGAAAATGACACTTTCAAAATATAAAGAAAGTGAAAGTGATAGATGCTATAGTTAAGAGAAATAAAAAGCACCACTTGTGAAAGTTAAAACAAGTAAAAATTATAGCTATGAAAGAAAAATTGACACAAATGAAAACCAAATCGCACAAAAGTGACAGTTGAGAAAACACACTAGGGTGATGATACACTTACAACAAACAGTGAGAAACCTTTCACCTTTGAATTTTGCACTGAATGTCCACATGGATTGCATAATCTCTATCTCCAAGAAATGCTTAATCATTATAACCAGATATTGCACAATGCACTATATTTTTGGACTGGAAAGTCATCATCCACAAAGAACTGCACAATCACTATCCTTAAATATTACATGATAACTCTCTTGAAAATCTGTGCAATGTCTACAAATAGGGATTGCATAATGATTTAATATCTAAGGTACTGATTGAATGATAGGCATGTTGGAAAGAAAAGCACTTGTAAATGCATTAAACGTTGAGCATGTGTAAGAAATTGACCTAAATAATTAGAATCTCATAGGAAAATTATCAACCAATCATGAAGTGAATATGAAAAACTTGAGGTGATGGTTCATGAGATTATAAGTAGGCTCCAAAATTAAGGTGTAGCAAAAATATTGGAGGGTGTTTTTCGTGCTGACAACAATATGATGTTGCTTGTATTGACTTAGAAGTGTATTGTGAGTCAGAGGTATAATAGGGTTTGGTTATTGTTGAGATGTTGTTGGGTTCATGTCCTATGAGTGTGTTTTAATGATTTGATTGTATGAGAATATTTGTTTGTGTGAGCTTATGTGATTGAGGTTGAGAATATGTTGTTCATGATTTTGTTGAGGGAGAGTTTGTTTGTATTTAGTGATTGAGAAAATAGTTATTGGTGGGTCCAATGTGAAAATATGATTAAATTAGGCCTACAATTGTATTGAGTTGATTACTATATCCTAATTTGAAAATGTATGAAAGGTGGTACACAATATCTTGAAGTTTGGGACATTCAGTGGGAATGTTGTGGCTTGCTGACAAATATAGACTTGTTAATTTAGGGAGTGGTATCTTCCTTTGGGTTGCAGCCAAATAATTTTGTGAGTGGTGGCTTTTCTCTGGTAGTGGCCAGAGAAGCTATTGGGTTTGGGGTATCCAAAAGATAGTGGCATGCAACGACGAGTGACTTGCATAGTTCAGGGAGTGGTGAATTCTAGTGGGTGGTGGCCTACAAAGTTCAGGAAGTGGTGGCTTCCATCAGGTAGTGGTATGAAAGGAATGGTTTCTCATATACATTACAAGTTGGGGTTTGCACACTAGTGTTGGTCAGTGATATGATGCATCAGAAATATTTCAATAATAATAAGAATAAGAGGTAGATGCATATGGTGTTTTTTTGCCCAGAATGGTTTCCACCTTATATCATATGCTCAACATGTGTTTGATGGTGTTTTATGTTCCTTAATAATTATATGTTTCTCATAGTTGATGCATGTGTTCTCTTCCTGTTATATTGTGCATGATCTATTTTCTTCAAATTCATTGTGATATGTTGCTAATCAATGAAAGATTCAATGTTCATAAAGAAAGGGTAAGATGTTGTAAAAAGTGATCAATAGAGCCAATACTAATTCACCCCCCCCCCCGCCCCCCCCCTCCCCCCAACCCTCCTCTTAGTATTAGCAAGCTCCCAACAACTAGTATTAGAGCAAGTTATTTTAGGTGCATCTTGACCACTCGAAAGTAGATTTGAGTAAATATTTGTTTTTATTTTTATTTTTTATTTTTATTTATTTATTTATTTTTCAGAATGGATTATCAAGGAGTCTCTCTCCTCACTGCTGAAAAGTACTATGTGTGGAGAGATAAAGTTAAATATTAATTTTTAGCTTATGTATATAACATTTGGAAGTTAGTGTGTGAATAATATGGTCAGGATTCCCTTTCAACTAAAGTGAGATAACATAATGGTTGAGCCAAGTGCATGATCTATGAAAATATTCATAATGCATATCTAGAAAAGATAGTGCATTTGACATCTGAAAAGAAGATTTGGGAAAGATTGCAGGTGATATATGGAGGAGACTGAGATAAAAGTAATGGAGAGAAGTAGAAGTGTAAGAAGAATAAAAAAGAAAAGGGGCTCTCATAACATAGAAGCTCAGCTCCAAGGGATCAATCCACCTAGTTTGAATGAAACAATAGATCATTATGAGGAGAAATTGGAAGAAAAAGGCTCTAGATCCAGATTTTTTGCAGCAAGGTAAATATAAATGTAATGATGATCATGATTCATTTCTTAATTTCATGTTATATGGATTTGATGTTAGCCATGTTGAGTTACATAGTGAAGATGAAAATGATTTTATGCTTCCCAAATTTGAATATGAATAAACCATGGTTGAAATAGAGAAACTTACTATTGAGATAAGTGGACTAACAACTACATGCATATATCAATAAAAGTTGTTGTATATGTTTGATGATAAGGAGGTTGATATTAAAGAAGAAATTATTAGTTTGAAAATACAACTACAATAAGATAAAATAATTGAAGAGGTTATGAGCAACCAACAGAAGAAAAGGAGGGCTGAGTTGAAGATCTTGAGGGTGAGGTTGTGTCTATGAGGAATTAGCTTGAAAAAAAGGAAATAATATTAAGAAGGATAAGAGTAAGAGGCTCTTGTATAGTATTATTAAGATACAAATCCCTCCCAAGAATATATATGGTCTTGGTTTTCACAAGGGAGAGTCTAGAACACAAGAATACACAAACAATAGTGGAGCACGTAAAAGGCCTATAGTAGAAAATGGCAGCAGCAAGAGCAACACAAGAGGAAAGAACTAGAAAATATAGTCATAGAGGAGAGAACCTCAAGGAGAAACTATGATTATAATATCACTCACTCATAGATTTGATGTTTGAATATTTAAAATCAGGATTCAAAACCCCTTTACTCCTTTAATGGATGAGATCAAGTCTTATGTTTGCCACAATTATGGACATGTTGCAACCAACTGTAGAAGAAGATTGTACATATCTAATCAACAATTTTTGAATCCAGAATAATATTGGAGATTACCAGCCATTAGGTATAGTAGTTCATTTTATGTTTTTTGTTTCTCATGTAATATGTTTAGTCACAAGGCAGTTGATTATGGATCTCATGCAAGGAGTAGTCGCATGACCTATGTAAAGTAAAGATCTCACATGTTTTGCAAGAGATGTGATCCTCTTACCTACCTTGGTCACATGAGATGACATGCATGTCACGATTTCAGCTACATGGAGAGATATTATAAGTTGTTTTTTTCTTCAATAAATATTCAACAAAATGAGCAATTGATTCAAATTAAGCCTAACTGAAAACTAGAGGTGAACACACATATTAAGAACCAACCAACTACCACATTTTCGGTGACGAATGAGGAGAAACAAGTGAAGTGTTGTATTTACTTATGCATGTTTTATGATGATGAATAACGGTACATTAATAGTGCTTTTTACCATCATATGTCAAGGGACAAGAGCAATTTTTTCTCCTCAAGGAAGACCAAAGATGGCCATGTCATTCTTGGAGACAATTCACCTACTAAGTTGTTGGGAAAAGGAAAGGCTAATCTTGGTGATGATAAGACTAATTCATCTGATGTATTGCTTCTTGAATGGTTGAAGAACAATATATTAAGCATGATAAAGATGGTTGATGGAGGCAAGAAAGTGATATTCAACTCCAAAGGGTGTTGCATCCTGAAATAGAAGTTAAAGAGAGTGGTTTCCAAAGGAATATGGATCTCTCACAATGTCTACATGTTGAAGGGAAGAGTGAGCATAAGCACGATATCGAGGAAATTCTCCTCCTCTTCAAATTTTGAGTAGGAGAAGAATGTCTCCATTGTAGTTCATTATTCTGATATTTACACAAGAAAGACTGTAAAAGTACATGTGAGGCCTACATAGCCTCAGGAAGAGAACATGGAAGCAGTATGGAAACATGAAGCATTGATGTAGATGAGTAGGAAAAACACAATAGTGTGGTTGAGAGCCTAAATACACAATCAAATCCATATGATCAAAAAATAAAACAAGAAGGTATAATGAGATCAATGGGATATATGCATAACTTTAGGGTTTTAAGGGTTGTATAGTCATTAATGAAGGTGTGAACATATTCATTAATCAAATTATGGTGTTAGTGATCGAATTGTCTCATCGACCTTGTACAATAGTCAGTTAAAGTGGTTATTTGATCTATTCATGCCTTGATATGGTCCAAGTAACATTGAGATGGCCATTGATTTAGATGTTAGTATTCAATGTAATATTCCTAAATTAGCATGTAGCTAATAGGAATATTGATTTTTGCTTTTGTCACCTAGTAGATGAATAAATGGGTAAGGAGGCCCATACATTTCTAAAATGGGAATAAAATCCCTCATGATGTGAAAAGGGGTCATTATGATAGCTAGATTTCACACCCTCGTGTGTGAACAGGGGCAATTACATGTGGACAAGGTCAAGTTTGACCAAGTCAACAATGCTGGAATGAAAGGTGGAGATCATCGATGGAGACAACGTAGTGATAGTGGGAGGAAGATTCCTTGGTGGAGGAAACCCTAATTTGCGGGGCCCAAGGTAAGAAGGCTCACACTTGTTTATAAGGAGGGCAAGGTAGCCATAGTAAGGATGTTATTGATTATCGGATTTGTGGTCTGTATGACTATTGTGCTTTCTTCAACTGTTTAGTTGAGATTGTTGTGTTGCTTAGCACAAGGCATTCCTATTTAGGAATTCCTTCTCCTTTCTTGAGAGGCCTCTTGAGGGAGCTTGCAATTCATTTCTCCACATTCAGGCTTGAGGCCAAAATACCACCTTTAGCTACAACACAGTTTCTATTTAGAGCTGGGTT
Organism: Pinus albicaulis; assembly: GCA_034641835.2. Lineage (NCBI taxonomy): Eukaryota > Viridiplantae > Streptophyta > Pinopsida > Pinales > Pinaceae > Pinus > Pinus albicaulis. The sequence continues at coordinate 289,492,934 of CM076584.1, read as the reverse complement.
GTGTTGCAGGGTGTTGCAGTGGAGGGTTGAGAACACCACTTCTAGAGCTATTTCTTCAGATAAGGAAGCATTATTCCCCTTGGGAGATCATTGAGGAAGATTTTAGAGCAGATTTTACATCTTGGAACTTGGCCAATACATTTTCCATCTCCTACAGCGCAGTCCCTCTTCTTGACTGCGTTATTTCTGTGACCATTTGCAGTGAGGGGTTGCAGTGTTTGATCGGAGGGTGAGATCTTCAGTGTTAGGATCATCCTTTCACTTGGAAGATCCATTGGAGGAGAATTATTCATATTATGTATCATATTCAGGCATCTCCATCTAGTTATTGAGTTGCACCTTCTATTCAGTGCTAGGACTGCATTCCAGCATTTTGCACTTTTTGCATATTTCAAAAAATCCTTTCTGGATTGTCTTGAAATTGTGTTTGGGAGTCTAAATATTTAATGCAAACATTGTATGAGCCATATAATTGTTGATCCATGTATTGAAATTCTTTAGCTACAGTTATATCTAATAGAACTATGTTGTCATAGCCTTAGGCATTTGTGTGTAGCAGTGTTCTTTATATTTCATGTACATGTTCTCTTGAGGTTATTTTTTCCTATCGTGAGTGACCATTCTCTCTGGGGCTTGTATAAATTTTTCTGTTATGATCGTAATGTGATGGATATATGATATTCTTACATTACATGTGTTGATTTATCACTGCTATTTCTAGTTTTGTGTTCATGTATTGCTGCATCCCCATTTTTGGATATTACAGTGGTATCAGAGCATAATCTTGGCTCAACCTGTGGATCTCATCCATTATGCTATCAGGAGGAAAATAAGAAGAATATATGTATAGAAAAGATAGAAATAAGACCCCATTATTTGGAGGAAGGAAGGAAGAGAGGCTCTCCAAGCTTCTTTCTCAAACTATGTAGAGCATTAAGAGAGATCTCAAGAAGATGAGAAGGGAGATGTGTGGAGAATCTCCAAGAGAGTTTGAATCTGAAGAAAACTCTATATTTTCACATGATGAGTGTGAGAATGCAGCTACACATTATGATTCACAGTGCATTCATATGCCCAAATTTTCTATGAGGGAGATGAAGGAAGAAGAAATGCCTAGGAGAAAAACTCTTAGTGATTTTCTGCAAGAATATGAATCTCAAACTAAAATGTTCAGAGATCATATCACCTTCCAAGAGTTTTGCAAGATCAATGTGGAGAGGAGCAAGCAGCATGACATGGGTATATTTTTCCTATCTACTTTTGATGGTTCACCAAAATGTTCAACTAGAGCTTGGGTGGAGGAGCTAGACACCTATTTGCAGCAGCACCAAGTTTCTGAAGATGAAGCCATCAAAGTTGCAGCGCTGCATTTTCGAGGTAAGGCCTATGATTGGTGGATATTTGAGTCCTTTTCATTAATAAATGCAAATAATTCTTCTTATGCAAAGTTCACTAAGAGATTAGTGGAAAGGTTTGACGGAGAACATTTTGAAACACATGTGGTGGAGCTAAAAAAACCAAAACAAATAAAAACTTTGCATGTGTTGGAGGAACCTATAAACTCAACTCCACTAGAGGAAAGATCTCTATCTCATATAAAACTTTTGAGGAGGCTAACATCTTGCATAATACCTTGCTAGAGGAAATATCTCTATCTCATATTTTTGAACAAGAGGGCATGGAGATCCCATTTTCAAAAGAGGATCCAGTTATTGGGAGGTTGCCCATTCATATTGAAGAGGAAGAGAAGGTTGGGGGCAACAACGCTGTCATATCTAGTGCTTATCTAGCACCTCATGCAAAGGAAGAGGAAGCACTTTCTCCAACAAGAGGTATTCTTGTGTCATTTCAAGGAATTCCATAGGATCTCATATGTGGAGGTCAAGGCACAACCCATAAGCAACATGTACCATTATTGATAGATTGTGAAACCATGAAGATAAAAGGAGGAGGTAGGGAGGATGACCTGCATCATATGATGGGGAGCACACACCCTTATCTATTTCAGAGGGTTGATGCATAGAGGAGGCAGACTGGTTTGTGCAATAAGGGCAGGGACAAGGTTGTCCATTCATATATGCAATCTACTCTTGATATTGATGTCTCATTGCATGGAGGCATTTCACTGGGGAGACCACTAGATCAACAGATGGTGAGGGATGCTTCAGATTTGGAGGCACCACTCATTGATTCCAGAGGGGTGAAGACCTTGGAAGAGCTTGATACAGCGTTGAGAGACTTGGGTAGACTCAAGGAGAGGAGAGGAATTCTCTCATCATCATCATTACCCACTCTCATTTCAGATTCTGTGTTGTGGCAAGAGCAACATGGGAAGGATAACAACCTTCCAACTTGCATCTTTGGCATGGGATATGTCAAAGAGGAGGAAATACATATGACACATGTTATTTGTGATAGATCATCATCGCTATCACTATGGAGGATAGATCCATATTGGAAATCCCAGCTATTGGTGGATTATTCCAAGGATCTTTCTACTTGTATGATATTGGATGACCAGTTGCATGAGGAGGGATATTCAGTCAAAGATGAGGTCATCTACTATCATGGTAGGATATTCTTATCTAGATCTTCCAAGCTCAAGGAGAATTTACTACAAGCAACTCTTAAGGATTTTCTCTTTAGCCACACTTATTCTATGAGAGCATATCACACCATCATGGAGGGGTATACTTGGGAAGGCTTTAAGGAGGAGATATATCAACATTTGAAGAGATGCATGGATCACGTGGAGATGGAGGAGATGCATAACTCTTTGGGGGAGTTATCATATCCACCTCTTTTCTCTTTGAGAATGAGAACGGATTTATCTATGAGCCACTCCATTTGCATGAGCAAAGCATATGGTAAGGGTATTGTTTGGTTGCATAATGATTTGTATAATGAATATGTGCATTCCTTAACCATATATGTGCAGGAAATTTCTCCAAGAAGGAGCATTATTTCTTCTAGAATTCATGGTCTACTTGAGGCCATAAGTAGTATTGATGATGGCCACTCCCTAGGAGGTCTTGGGGAGATGATATCTTATGCAGGACATGCTCACTTTGCACCATACATCATACACTTTCTCCAAAATTGTGAGGAGATTGGGGCAACAAGAAAGTGGTTGAGAAGCCACACACCATGTCATTTTCTGATGCAGTTAAGAGTAAAACTGCACTGGTTGCATTTGAGGGACCATTGTCATTCCCCCTTGTTACATATGGCAGCTAGTATGATTCTCATTATGGTTCCCTATGTTTTTGTTGTTCTTATCTTTATGGGGAGCATGTTGGGAGGAGAGACACATTGGCTAGATGTGTCCATGGGGAATGAAAATTCCCACACATTTTATGTTCCATGCTTCAATAGGAGTATGGGAGATGACTTGCCATGTTATGTTTGGCAACAACAGTTAGAAAAAATGCGATGTGACCACTTGGGAAACTGTTGGTACCTTCCAGCACTACATGAAACCTTCAATATTCCTCTCATTTGGATGCCATATGATGTTTATTTCCTATTCATCATATATGGGATGGTTTGGGCCACCATTATTCATAACGTTGGAGGGAATATCTTTGGAGATCTAGTCTTCTTCTTGCCACTTGAAGGCAACATTATTGTAGCCCAAGATCAGTATCTACTCTACACTTATCATCAGTAGAGAGAGGGACAACATGGGGTAGGCTATTTTGTCTACCATGATTAGTTATTCAACCCACCTACATTGCAGGAGCCAAAGGTGGAGGAGGATTTGCATAAGTTACCATTTTGGAGGGTGGCTCATTTTGTATGGATGATGGCTTGGGGATGGAGGATCCACATGGGAATGATGGTTACCAATGCATTTCAGATCCCATGCTTCAAAGGGACATCTAGAAAACACCTTGTTGCCTCCTTGAGTATTTTAATTCTTCATGATGATAGCTATTTAGCTAGCTTGCATGCTTGGCAGGGGAAATATGGAGATTTATTGATGAGACAACATCTTATTCCTTGGAGGAGTTTATCAGTTCTATCCTTGCAGATTCTTGAAGACAAGCAACATTTGGGAGGGGAGGATTGTAATATTCCTAAATTAGCATGCAGCTAATAGGAATATTGATTTTTTATTTTGTCACCTAGTAAATGAATAAATGGGTTGGGAGGCCCATACATTTCTAAAATAGGAATAAAATCCCTCATGATATGAAAAGGGATCATTATAATAGTTGGATTTCACACCCTCATGTGTGAACAGGGGAAATTACATGTGGACAAGGTCAAGTTTGACCAAGTCAACAACGCTGGAATGAACGGTGGAGATCATCTATGGAGACAATGCAGTGATAGTGGGAGGAAGATTCCTTGGTGGAGGAAACCATAATGTGTGGGACCCAAGGTAAGAAGGCTCACACTTGTTTATAAGGAGGGAAAGGCAGCCATAGTAAGGATTTTATTGATTATTGGATTTGTGGTTTGCATGACTATTGTGCTTTCTTCAATTGTTTAGTTTAGATTGTTGTGATGATTAGCACAAGGCATTCCTATTTAGGAATTACTTCTCCTTTCTTGAGAGGCCTCTTGAGGGAGCTTTCACTTCATTTCTCCACATTCAGGCTTCAGGCCAAGCTACCTCCTTTAGCTACAATGCAGTTTCTGTTTAGAGCTAGATTGTGTTGCAGGGTGTTGTAGTGGAGGGTTGATAACACCACTTCTGGAGCTAGTTCTTCAGAGAAGGAAGCATTATTCCCCTTGGGAGATCAATGAAGAATATACTGGAGCAGATTTTACATCTTGGAACTTGGCCAATACATTTTCCATCTCCTACAGCGCAAGCCCTCTCCTTGACTGCGTTATTTATGTGACCATTTGAAGTGAGGGGTTGCAATGTTTGATCAGAGGGTGAGATCTTCAGTGTTAGGATTAGCCTTTCACTTGGAAGATCCATTAGAGGAGGTTTATTCATCTTATTGAGTTGCAGTTGCTATTCAGTCCTAGGACTACATTCCGACATTTTTCACTTTTTGCATATTTTAGGATATCCTTTTCGGATTGTCTTGAAATTGTGTTTGGGAGTCTAAATATTTACCCCCAACATTATATGAGCCATATAATTCCAGATCCATGTATTAACATTCTCCAACAGCAATTATATCTAATAGAACTGCGTTGCCATAGCCTTGGGCATTTATGTGTAGTAGTGTTCTTTATATTTCATGTACATGATCTCTTGAGGTTGTTTTTGCCTATCTTGAGTGACCATTTCCTCTGGGGATTGTATACATTTTTCTGTTATGATCTTAATGTGATGGTTATATGATCGTTTTACATTACATGTGTTGATTTATCACTGCTATTTCCAGTTTTGTGTTCATTTATTGCTACATCCCCATTTTGGGATAATACATTCAATTTGGTTGATTGAGAGAGTGCTAGGAATTGCGATTAAATATAATTGTACATATCAATCCAAAAGTTCAAAAGAGTGAGAATTGAACCATAATCAAGGAGGATACCATGTGTAAATACACTAGTCCAGAGGTAATAATTTTTTGTGGTTAGATACAAAGAGGTTGGATAGTCCGATTTCCAGAGATATTTGTGTGCATGAAGTAGAAGATTTGAGACAGTGCATGAGTTATGAGTTGGAGTGAAATTGGGTGTGAATGGTAGAGGTTTGAAGATTGATTGTTGATGTGTCATGAAAGAGATCAATTCACATTTGTAATCAATAGAGGTATGAAATGAACTTATATTTTGCACTTTTGCAGATACTCTTTGCAGAGCATGTTCTCCAAGTGCAAATGGAAGAAGGCTGATAATTAGGTGTTAGAAGTGCACATATGAAGAGACAGATCACATATCTTCTATACCTATTCAAATTCTATAAGTAAAGGTGGGTATGAAGAGCATCTAGACATATATTAAAGGTACCTACACATGGGTTAATAAATTTTTTGGGTAAAGTGCACATTGTGCCGAGGAAGTGTGACTTTGGATTCAAAATATTGCAAAATATTGTTTGAAGAGTATCTGTTGTGTGCTAATAGTGTTGTTTCACGTGTTATTGTGAAATGTATGTTGATGTAGTTTTTCCATGTATATGATGTTTCTTATATTGACTGATAGGTGTATTGTGAGTTACAGGTATGATAGGGTTTGGTTATTGTTGAGATGTTGTTGGGATCATGTACTATGAGTGTGTTTTGATGAGTTAATTGTATGAGAAAATTTGTTTGTGTGATCTGATGTGATTGAGGTTGAGAATATGTTGTTGGTGGTTGTGTTGAGGGAGAGTTTATTTGCATTTAATGAATGCGTAAAGAGTTATAAGTGGGTCCATTATGAAAGTAGGATGAAACAATGCCTACAATTGTCTTGATTTGATTAGTGGATCCTAGTTTTAAAATGTATGAAAAGTGGTCCATGAGAGTTTGAAGGTTGGAGCCTTTAGTGGGCGAGTTGTGGCTTACCAACAAGTAGTGGCTTGTTGATTTAGGGAGTGGTGGCTTCCTTCGAGTTGAAGTTTGAGAACTTTGGAAGTGGTGGCTTCTCATAGGTGTGGTTGGAGAAACTATTGGGTGTTGGGGAATCCTGTAGGTATTGGCATGCATAGTTGAGGGGGTGGTGGCTTCTAGCAGGTGCAAACCTGCAAATTTCAAGAAGTGGTGGCTTTTGTCAGGTAGTGGCCTAAAGTGAGTGGTTTATCGCATGAATTGAAAGTTGGGGCTTGCACATTGGTGATGGGTAGTGATATTATTTAACATGAAGATTTTGATAATAAGAAGAAGAATGAAGCAAAAACAAATGGCATTTTTTTCTCCTGGAAGGGTTTCTACCTTATATCAAGTGTTCACATGTGTTTGATGGTGTTTTATGTTTCTTTTTTATTATATGCAATTCATATTTAATGCATGTGTTATATTCATATTATATTGGGCATGAGTTAGTTGTTGCTAATACATTGTGATATGTTGTTAATCAATGAATGATTCACCGTTTGTAAAGAAAGGGTAAAAAACTGTAAAATCTAATACATCGATACAATACTGGTTAACCCCACCCCCCACTCGGTATTGTCAAGCTCTCAACAAAAAATTGAACATAAATTTTGTTAAAATTTTAAAAACATTTCACTTGTACACTTATCATTAATTTCACCCAAAGGCTCTGTGTTTTACAATGAGTAAGTTGACATATTTAGTACATAATGTTAACTCATTTCCATCTTTTAGTGTATATGAGGTAATTAAATATTGATATTATTTTAAGTTATATTTCTTAGATGTTGTAGTTTACTAGTATAGATCCAACTTAACGAGTGAATTGAAAAACTGATTCCATGTTGAGAAATTTGATCCCTCTTGGCACCTAATAAATTCATGGCTAAGACACACACACACATATATCGCTTAAAATTGCAATCCAAAAAATGCTTTACTAGATTTCAAACAAATTGACCACAAAATCTACCTCAAAAAAAAAAAAAATCAAAATGTAAAATAGTAAGACTAATTTTTTTTTAAGCATAAAATTTATGTTTTTCCATTGCTTTATATAATATATACATAGTATTTTGTTTAACTAGAAACTTAGTTGAAATTAAATATTTTAACTAATAAGAACATTGAAATAGTTTGTTTTTGTTCCCCATTGCCTTTTTTTAAATTAATATTTTCTAAATGAAACATATTAATTTTATGTTAAGAATTAAATGAATTACATATCTATTTTTATTTAGTAAAAAGTAACTAAATTTTTCTACTTTCCAGTATATTTTTTTGGAATTGAAATATTTTATTATGCTAAACATTAAAATAATTTGTTTACTACATTTTCATGTGTAAAAGAAGTTGATATCAAAATAAATTAGTTAATGTAGATATTCAAATAGTTTATTATTATTATATATATATATATATATATATATATATATGAAGTTGAGATTGAAATAAATTAGTTGATATGGATATTTAAATAATTTATTTAAGTTTGTATTGAAACATTTTTAAAAGGTATAAAAATTATACATCTTCTTGATACTAAAATATTAAAAAAATATATATATTTTTTTATTTTTAATTATTTTATCTCTCTACTGCCGATATAATATGTTACTTCACATGCATATCTAAAAAATACATATTTTATATATATCTAAAAAAAAATTCATGTTTTCTTCATATTGAATTTTAATATTTATCATGAGAATGAGATTATTAATGCTTTATATAGTTCTTTTGATTAAAAACAATCACATATATATTTATAATTTACATTTTTGTTTTTTTCAATAGAAATCATGTCGCAGGGTAAGAGCGAGCGTCACATGTAGTCATTCCATTAATATTTATCATCATCATGTCACTCCTAGGGAATTGAACCTAAGTGGAGGAGATAACAATCACTTCCCCCAACCACTCAAGATACCCCAAGTCATAGTCTCAATTGTTTTTTTTTAATTTAGAGAATATGTTTTTTTTTTAATTTTAAAAGGGATACATGTCAACTCGAGGTTGAAGACAAAATAAATTATATATCTCTGTCGTACTAAACTAGAAAATGTACCTTTTTAAATAATTATAAAATAGATGATTTATATAGTTTTTTACATAATTATAATTATAAACTATTTTTTTTGTTTAATGCTTGACTCTGTATTACTAATTTAGAACATTAAATTGGATATGTATTTGTGTTAATGGCCACACTGAAGGGAAACCAACCCAAAACCACAAATTGAGTTTCATCAAATTGCAAATGTTTTTTCTGATAAGTCCTTCAAAAAAAATGAACGAGTGAGCTAAGATGCTTATTGCTATGTCACAATGTACAAGAAATATGGCTCTGTTCTACAAAGCAACTTATATAATACCAAAATTTCAAGACACTATTCATTGCCAGCTAAAACAAAAAAACATGCCATAGAATAACCTAGTTCCCTATGTGTTGGGGTTCCCATGTTTTGGCAGATTTGGAAATACCAAAAGATGAGACAACATCAAACCACTTTGGGGCCCTAGGATCTAGCCCTCCTGGACCCGGAGAGGGATCTCTCCAAATAGAGCAAGGATGATACATCTTCGAAAGCTCAAATTGAGATATTGGGCTAGGTATGAAGCACAGATGGGGGTTTAAATGATTTGGTTGGTTGGTTGTTGGGTTGGTCAGGAGATCATAGACTGAGAAAGCAATGGAAGGAAAGGAGCAGAGCAGCAGGATGTTTCAGCAAAGAGGATAGGTCAAAACTGTGCCATCCATTCGGCTATGGAGTCATGAAAGGATAATTACTTGCAACCACTAGCCAAGGCTTTCAAAGGGAAAGTCATCTATACTAAAGGATCTTTTAGATAGATGATGGGATGAAACATTAAGGAAAGAAGGTGGAAGAAGGAGAGACAACCAAATTTCTGTCTATAGATCGGGTCAGAGGTCATTTAACTCCAGACCTGCTTGGACATACTCAAAGGCAGCTCTCAAAGAGGGACAAAGGGGCTGCTTATAGATCAGACCAGAGGTCATTTAACTCCAGGTATGCTTTAGCAACTCCAAGGGAAAAAAGAGATAACAAAGAAACATCCAAGAAGTAAACCCCCGAGTTCATACATCAGCCAGCAGGCAATAACATCCACTCCGCTGGTTAAACCACATGGATTCACTCTTAGATACCACATAAAGCAGAAAACATTAAAAGTAGGGAGAGCAGGAAACATAGGGCACCTAACAAGGGTGAATCCTATGTTTTACTTCTGTTTCCTACCAGAAGAACATGAAACAGTATGAAAATTTGATATACAGAGTTAGAAAAAACATCACCAATAGTAATAGACCAGGATCCTGTGAAATGTTCTTTGATTAATTGATGCAAAACCAGTCATGTACACTGAGCTCAATGGCTAATACAGTCCAGACTTTCTCCTCCTAGCCTATTACATACAACTACTCTGCTACTCCCTCCCATGACTGTTCTAACAGTCAAGAATGAATCCCTCTAACAGCAATTGCCACAGCAAGGCAACAACAACAACAACAACAAAAAACTTTACATTATGTTCTCAGGGATTCTTATAGGAGAAGAGGAGGAAACAGAAGTAGGTGAACAATTAAATGAGTCACATTAAGACGGAATGGTGGAGGAAACCGAGTCCATTCTACTTAATGGTGTTGTGCTGTACTCTGTAGATTGGTTGGAGACATTTGTCAGGTCGAGATTGACCTTTGATATGTTGTTTTAAGTCCTTACGGTGGTATGGAACTCTGCGTTGCCATTCTGGAATAAATGAACTGGATGGGAAAACTGCAAGACCACTCCATACCTCCATAACTACTGCTTGACTGTCTTAAATGAGCTTCAGTCAGTGTAATTAATCGTTTCAGGGCTTGAGGAGGCATGGAGAATGTTGTAGGTAAACGTCTTTCCTGGAGGAAATGCGTTCTGCTGATATTAAAACACGGATATGACCTTTGCGTGCTTAAGTCTTCAAACCATGCCCTTTCCCTTTGAATGCGGGGTTGAAACATTAACTTCATTAATAACAGGCACCAACCCCCCTTTGAATTCCTTCTGCTGGTCCACTAACAAATGCTGAAACGACCTCTCTGTGTTGTCTGCGTAATAAAATACACCTGTTATAAACCTGGGCAGTAGTGGTGGAGAAGTGCTTTGGAGGTCCAGAGGAATGGTGGCAGAACAGTGGGAACAGTGGAAACAATGAGAAGTGGCGGAAGAAATGATATTAGTGTAAAACCAAAAGGTTAAATGTTTGGGTGAATAACACAGGGAAATAGAGAAAAAAAATGGAGTGGAGCCACAGAGGTGGGACTCGGGCTAAATCGCAATCGGGAGACGGAAGTGGAGCGGAATGATAAGCGTGGGATTTGCAATGCGATGGGCAATTCCTTTGCAAATTCAATATATGACCAATTTACCGTTTACAAAGGAAAGACCCTTTATTTATATGAAAAGGCAGAAGAGTAGTACGGTGGGCCCGGGGGTAAAATCACAAATCGCAAATCGCAATATGGAATGGGGTGGAAGGATTATCGCAACGCAGAGCAAAGAACTGCGATTGCGATATTGCGATCGGGCGGAGTTGCAATGGAGGGCAGTGCGATGGGCAGAAAGTGTGACAGTATGATATGCGATCAGGGCGATGTGCGACATGTGATCGGGGCGATGTGCGACAGGCGGAAAGTGCGATGGGGAAAATGCGATGGCGGAAAGTGCGACAGGAAATCGCATCGCAAATATTTGCGATGGATCAATTGAATACATATAATGAAACTGCGATATGCGATAAGTGCGCTCTGCCATGAGTGCCTTAAGAGGCAGCGCTCATTCACAGCGCTCAGTTACGTGGGGACGGGGCTAGCGGAAAAAGGGGCTAAGCCTTAGTATAAGGTCGGAAGTGGGTTTGGCCCATTCCGATGTGATTTAAAGGTTTAGAAAGGGGAAAAATAGAGGGATAAGGGTAAATTAGCCCAAATGGGGGATATGGGTAGAATTCAAAGGGGATTTTAGGGGAATTTGAAGGTTAATGAAGGGAAATAGAAGGGGGGACAAGGGGGATAAAATTAGGAGCTAAGAGGGGGGTGAAATAAGAGGAGAAAGGGGCCTTTAGGTGTTTCTTCACAAACAGAGGGGCTTTATAATGGGAATCAATAGAGGGGATTTTATCAAAGGATAAACGACACATGGAGGCTTCAAGGAGACTATGTTTTCAGAGGAAATGCATTCCTTGAAGGCTCAAAAACAATTTAGCCCCTGTTTGCTTGCCAAAAAATTTATAGGGGGGGCTAACACTATGTACTCCACGAAGTTGATGTGTTGAGGGAAGCTACAAGAGAGAAAAATCAAGACAAAATTCAACAATGGAGCACAAGATTTTATCCCATGGAAAAGTGTCCTCCTTTGAGCCATGAACCAAAATTTATGAAGCCACCTCAAAGCAGGCCCATGAACCTTCATACAAATTCCCGTTTTTCTTGGTAGCCACCTATTCCCACATTGTCCCCAAAGGCTACCTGTTATTAACCATGGAGAAGGTAATTATATAAATGAAATGCCAACATTAGAACATATGCTAGAGTGGGCCAAAGACCTGAGTTTACATGCACTAGGAAACAGAGGTTTGATCCCACCATCACAATGTTTCGTTTGGAAGTTGTTTTTTTAGTGGAGAAGGGTCCTTATTTAGCCTATTGTTTTTCAACATTCGAAACTGAAGTTAACAGGAAGAAGTGAATTCCCAACCAAAGATGGAAATACCCTCAAATTGTGTTACTGAAGCCTATGAAAGGTGATTAAAAAAATGATGTTCTAAGAGGGTGTCACCATGATGGTGAAGTTGAGTGGTTAACTGAAGCTCCTTGTTAGGTCCCTATAAGACTAGTGTATCATCGTATTTTTATTGTTAGTGTAGCCCCCTTATCATTATTTTTGTACCCATGTAGTCCCCATATTATTATTATTGTGCTTCATAGAATCCCACTATTTTAATTGTTGTTCCCTTACAATATTATTTTTATGTCGGCTTTGATTATATTGTGACCCCTTAGACCCCTATATATAGAAAGGAGGTTTTTTCATTTTTATCATACAAAAATTATTCATTTATGTAATGTAGAGGAGGTTTACCCCTTGAAGAGGCTAATTTATAATTTTTTGATCTATCTTTTCTTCTATTTTGTGAGTTGGTTGCATAACATTTGGTATCAGAGCTTTGGATTCTAGGGTTTCGCTTCTTCAAACATGCCATCTTGGAATTTTTTCTATAAAAGAATTTTCTGCAAAACTTCAGAAGCTAAAATTTAAACCACGTGGAGTCTAAATAATTATGAACCTTGTGTATGAATTTCAGATCTTGGTTCTCTCTATTTTCAGAGATATGATCTGAGGAAGTTAGGGTTTTTGCAAGATCCAAAATTTCATCTCAAATAGGTGACCAAGGGAAAATCATCATAAATTTCATTTCAAGCATCAAATTTTAATTTTGTAAAAATATGCTGAAATTGTATTGACTTTTGTTTCATGTGTATCAATTTCAGGGCCAAAGGTCTAAATAGTGACACGTGGTATGCCATACAAGTTTTTTCTACTGAACTAATCCATAATTAGGTCATTTTGAGAGATCAGGAATAACTTTATCTTAAAGGATCCAAATTAGTTCTAACCTATGGAATTAGAAATAAGACTGATAGAGATACTATAGAACCAAATTTAAAATATTGGGGATTTAAAATCATAGAGATACATCAGGATCAATATCAAACTCCTCGAAATAAAGAAAAATATGTGTAGTCTTTTTTAAATTGCATAACTTTTGTTTGAAAAATCAATTTGAAGTGATTCCAAGGGCATATTGAAGTATTTATATTAGTATTGGGTTATAAAATGCCTCCAAAAAATAATTCCAAACCCATTAAGCCCTCATAAAGCTCTACTATTACACATGAAGTGGAATAATTGCAACATGATATATCAAAATTACTAGACCAAGTGCAACAAATTTTTCTCTTGCAAAGAGTAAACATAAATGAAATGGAAGCTAAGATGGATGGTATGGAAGCTAATATATATGGTAGGGAATATAATATGGTTGGTTTGAAGAGTGGCATGGAAGCTAAAATCGATGGCATGGAAGAAAAACTTTAAGTGTTGAAGGAAGGTTTGACAAAGTTGCTACAAGAAAATATTCCTAATGGTGAAAAGGTAGTAGAGGAGACTCATGAGGAGAAAAAAAAAATGTTAATACTTATTTCATAGAGTCTAACATTGGATTTAATACCCACCATATCCCTATTGGAACTGGTCCATTTTTGAATACTTTTGATTATATTTAGTCTAGCGCAGGGGTCTTTGGGTGGGTCAAAGCCCCGAAAGCATTGTACTGGCTAAAAGGGTAAACCAGGGGTCCGAAAACCACAGTTTGCGGACCATAGGAAAGTCTAGGCTAGATTATTATAAATAGAGGAACATTTTGTATTGTAAGGTAGGCAATGAAGGGCTATTACTGTGAATTGTGGTTTAATTTGTCTGTTTGGGTTTTTGGGGAAAATGACTCATGTTGGCTGTGTGCGCGGAGATCCAGAGTCTAGCTGTGTGTGGACCTTGCTGCTGTGTGCGCAGGTTGGGAAGGGGATTGTAAGAAGGAACTGATGAATTGATGAATAAGAAAGGTTGATAGAGAACTTGGTTTGTGAGTACTATCTGTGTGAATCATTGGTAATTACTGCATTATGCGCATTCTGTATTTAAGCTGCGAAAGATCTGTGTAAGTTTGTTTTCTGTATCTGGATCTGTTATACGCAATATTGTGTTACTGTCATAAAAGTATATAATTATAGATCTAGCGCACGTGGATGTGAATAGAGACCTCCTTGGCCCTGCACGAAACAAGGCGATCTGTGTATCTCAAGGCCGAACGTAGCTCTTCTTGCCTTACCTATCCTTTCTCAGGGTGCGGAAACATGGTTCCAACACCCACCCATACTACTTCAGGTCAGACTTTGGCCCGCACAAGCAGGTAATTGCTGAAAGGGCTAGTAGCATAGGGGTTTGTTGGCAAACCTTGAACTCCGAACCTGGGTCAAGACCGCTCGAGCCAACAAATGGTTCTGTTGCTGGCACTTGGAGCATTTTGAGAAAGGGATTAGGTAATGAAAAGAAAATATTGGAAGCCTAAAAGAAAGAAAGTTGAGGAATGGTTCGAAAAGCAGATCCATGAATTCGTGGTAAAAGAAAATATCAGTGAAATGTTAATGGTGGAAAGGTGGAAAAATAGCTACATTCTTACAGAAAGTTACGAAATATTCTTTGTAACATTTGCGGGTGAGCTTCAGGAGTGGCTATCCAGACTCTTAGAATTCTAGAAGTGTTGGAAGGATGAACAAGTCACTCAGTAGACCCCAGAGCTGATCCACTAACTAGAAAGAACTGATAATACTATCACGTGCACAGTAGATCACTGGGTGGACAGTGTGCTAGGAGGATTTGTGACAAAATTTTACATTGATTATTTTTTCGTGTACTCTGAGGCCAAACAACGATTCTTTAAAGGGTTCCGGGGAAAATTTCTGAGGATATTACCATTTCTGATTAAAATATTACTATGTGAAAAGAGAATTCTGTGTAGTCATACTGAATGAATGACCTCAGATCTAGACAGAAGCGCGACGCACTGTGGTAAATACTATCAGACCAACCTTGACAGTGGGAGATCCACCTATAATCTATTGCAAGAACCAAATGTGCAAGATCCCCTGGCTACACCACCACCCAGGAAACACAAAGGTAAGAACTCACCCATACCACCACCCCCGCTGGACAGCGATATGGATGTGCACCTGAGACTAGCTACCTTCAAGGGGGTAGGGGATGAGGATATGGACAGATTTTGGCTTGTTGCAGATTCCATCTGGACTACGCAAAATGTGGCAAACGATATGGTGAAAAGGGCACAGCTATCCCTGGCGTTCGAGGACAGAGCACTGGACTGGTATATGAGATACATTGCCCAGAATGGGAGTGCATCTATTCAAGATATCAAAGACGCTTTGAAGAAACAATTCTGAAAGCCAAAATCTTACTCTCAATTGGTAGCGGAAGTAAAGGACTTCAAGTAAGGTGTGTCTGAATCGGTATGGGAGGCTTTTCAGCGATTGAAGGGAGCAATCAGGGAAGGAGGATTCAAGTATGACGATAGACAACATATGGAATGTTTCATCGCTATGTTGTTACCTCATCTGCACACGGCAATGAGTCACTAAACCTTTGAGTTGTAGGAAAAAATTGTGGATGTCGCTATGAAATTAAATTTTCCCGGAGAGGATCTACGTCGATGGGGTCAGGAAAGAATTAGGGAACAACTAGAGCTATATATGAAGTGAACACAAAAGGAGTGAGGAAAGGACACCCGCGCAGATCTATGGTGCATATAATGTCAGGTATCTGGCCATACAAAGGATCAGTGCCCTCTACTAAAAAATTACATGCAGGTGGGAGGACCTAGTCCGGTACGCCTAGGAGCAAGTAGGGAACCCATCCTATTCCGACCAGGCTCAAGAAAACCTGTGCTATGGTGCGACAACTACCTTGTAGCAAGAATGCATGATACGAACCATTGCCCTCGACTAGGTGTGTATGTCCTAGAATTGAAGCAACAATGGTGCAGATTCTGCGGGTCGGTGGGACACGATGAGAATAACTGTCACACTTATGACTTGATGATAGATCATGGGAACTTGTATAGGGTACAATCAGACCTTGCGTCGCCAAGAACTTCCGCGAACTTCAGAGGCTCCCCAACCAGGGGCAGAGGAGGTCAGGGGGGAAGCATCGAACGAGGACGTGGGCAGCTAATCTGTTATAACTGTGGAGAGGTAGGACACTTCGCCAAAGAATTCCCAAATCCCACTAGTCCATCGTGAAAATATTGTAGACAGTTGGATCATGTGGTTGAGGATTTCCCAATCTTAATACCCAAGATACAGGACAAACAACCCACCCCTACGCAGAATGTGCAAAGAGTTAAAACTGAGTTAAGGAATGTAGACTCGAGTGTGAAAGTCATGACACGTAGCAGGATGGTCACCCAGGGAGCAAAGGAAGTGCTTGCCTCTCGGGAAGGATTGAACATCCAAGAAAAAGAACCACTAGAAACCCCCACGCAGCTGCCGATACACCTCAAGATAGAGGAGGGGGTTGAGCCCTTTTTTCAGGCATGTCTGAAGCTGCTACGTAACCCATAGGCCGTAGAGAACCTTCAAGCATTAATGAATAGCTACGCAGCTTAGCCCAATCTGATTCCTAGGACCAAGGATGTATGCAAACTATACATCCATATAAAACACACCATAAGAGAAATGCGGTTAACTGCACAGATTGGTGACTACGAGATGGATCAAGTTATCTTAGATCTTGGATCAGATGCAAACATATTACCAAAGCAGACATGGAAATGAATGGGAGAGCCTAAATTGGAATGGTCCACCATCTAGTTGCGAATGGAAAAAAAAAAAAAAAAATCATCCCTCTAGGAAGGTTGCCAAGAGTCATGGTCGATATCGTAGGGGTAAAAGTTCTGGCTAACTTTGAAGTAATAGAAATTGGGGAAGATGTGGATCCATACCTTGCACTCCTAGGACTGGACTGGGCTATAGACATGTGGGGCATCATCAATCTAAAAAAATGCATCATGGTGTTTGAGAATAACGGTACACGCGTAATAGTACCACTGGATCTCGTAGAAGGTGCGCGGTATACTGAGCCAGCACGCGACGAGGAGGAATTAGATCACATTTACAAATTGACTACGAAGGTTGAAGACTATATTAACTCCACGGTAGAAGGAGTACTCTGATGGGAAAATGACAGTGAATTTATTTCCAACTCTGATGAGGAGCTGGAAAATTGGCAAGGTCAATTGCACGAGGTTTCGGTGCTACCATGTCTTTGGGTCACTAGGAACTTCTACCGCATCTCTGCCAAGGTAAGAGACCTGCCCTACCTTGATGACGTAGGTAAAAATAAGGAGATTTTACGAGCATTTGAAGCTAAAGTTCCTGAGGAACGCAGGCTAGAGACTCTTCCGCTAGTCCTTCGTGGACCACCTGCACATTGGTGGGATACGCAGGGACCGGTATACCACACTTGGGAGGAGTATCGGGATAAGATTTGCTTGTGACTTGGAGCCCCAGTTGGGATATGGGTCTCGAGGTTCTTTGGGTCAGAGGACCCACACAGATGGTTACTGGCCTGGGAAGCACAAGGGTGCGAAAGAACCCTGACCAGATAAGCTCACCAGGTTACCCATGACCTAGGCTTGCGTTCGACTGCATGGTATTTAGATATGGAGCTAGGCCAACCCAAACGCAACTGGGAGAGTTTGTGGACTGAGTCTTTGCAAACATTTTAGGTGTCAGATAGCACAAGGATTCTTGACACAGCCCTACTGCACATGGACACCCTGACCAAGGGAAAAGCATGCCTGTCAAGAAGTATGGTGGCCAAGCTGCTGGAATGGTACCTGAACCGTATTACAAATCACCTGGCATTAGCTTTAATTCGGGGTACGCAAACAGCATGTAGGCGTCATCCAAAGTCTAAATATCCATGGGAAAGCCCTCAGGTACAAATAATGACCATTAGACCACCGCACTTTGGTAGGAAGGGAACCTTACCGTTACGCAAAATGGGTGGCTGGCCATCAATGTGGAAATTTATGGTAAGTTTGTTCTAGATGATCGATGGTAAGTTTCAAGTAAGGGTTACTCTTCCATTAGATAGCTCTGGATAGTATACGGTCAACAGGATAACTTCGCAATGGGCTCCATATTGTCTCTGCACCCTACCTCTGTTATCGTCCTGCTGGATTATTGGGATTGTTGACGTTTTCGGGGAAGCCTATCCTTTTGTTGCTATGGTGATCCCTAACCCGTCGAACGCTTTGGCACCTACCTGCTCAACACCTACAAGGGGAATTGACTTTGAACCCTACGCGGAGAGGCCCACAGCTGCGTGACGAGAATTCCTGACCTTCACAACCTGGGAACGGTCGCAGGGCCCAGCCAGATGGCCTTGGGTGATACCATGAAGGAGGGTACGCAATTGCCCCGGTTTGCCACCAACACTGTCGTAGTCAAGTCACAGCTATTCCTACGCAAGGAAGGAACGAAGCGATATAGGGATATGTTACGACTTCTTCGCAGTCCCAGATTACCGACCAGCGAAAGCCATATTTGTTCTCTCCCTCGCACTGTCATAGTTAACGACCATGCCCTAGTAGCCACGAACCTGAAAATAGATTTGGCGCAGCTATCTAAAGAGGTGCTACAAGGATTATACACCACTATGTTGGAGGAGATCCGTCACCTTGGCTGGACTGCACGGAAGTGGCATGAAATACCCCTGGAAGTTCGGGAACAACAGGTTGCATGGATCACAGAAACAACGAATATTATTAAGGAGCAGCTTACTCAGAGCGCTCAGTTGGTTGAGAAGGGTACGCAGCTCTAGACATTGATCTGGTTCCACCCCATGCTTTTGCTTATCCAGGAAGACTTACGACAGATGGAAGCTGCTTTCGATCAGGTTGAAGCTACCTTGCCCTCCCACATCTTTGCGTAGTGTTTAGCCTTCATGAACACGATTGCGGATCTCCACCACGCCAAGCATGTCGTTAGGAAATTATTGAAACCATAGGGCGATACCACCCTCCAGATCTCCTAGGATACTCATACCGCCATCGCATGCCTCCACCGGATGTTAGAACAGGTTACCACGGCTTTGGAAGGCCCTGCCTCCATGACGCTTGTCAACATCACATAATGAGCTACTGCCCAAAGTCAGGAAGTGCTCCCTTTGCTCCTCATCACTCTCGATACCTTGCATACGTAGATAGTAGCCGCACCACCACAGTGACTCAGGATGAGCCACAAGATTGTGTTGGGGGACTATTGGAACTAGGTCTCCTACGAGCTGCAAAACTAGTCCATTTTTGAAAATTTTTGATTATATTTAGTCTAGCGCAGGGGTTTTCGGGTGGGTCAAAGCCCCGAAAGCATTGTAATAGGTAAAAGGGTAAACCAAGGGCCCGAAAAACATGGTTTGCGGACCATAGGAAAGTATAGGCTAGATTATTATAAATAGAGGAAGACTTTGTATTGTAAGGTAGGCAATGAAGAGCTATTGATGCGAATTGTGGTTTAAGTTTTCTGTTGGGGAAAGGACTCATGTTGGCTGTGTTTGCGAAGATCTAGAGTCCAGCTGTGTGTGGACCCTGTTGTTGTGTGCGCAGGCTCGGAAGGGGATTGTAAGAAGGAACTGATGAATTGGTGAATAAGAAAGGTTGATAGAGAACTGAATCTCTGAGTACTATCTGTGTGAATCTTGGTAATTACTACATTCTGCACATTCTATATTTAAGCTGTGAAAGATCTGTGTAAGTGTGTTTTCTGTATCCAGATCTATTCTTTTCTGTTTATGCAATATTGTGCTACTGTCATAAAAGTATATAATTGTAGATCTAGTGCATGTGAATGTGAATAGAGACCTCCTTGGCCCTGTGTAGAACAAGGCGATCTGGGTATTTCAGGGCTGAACATAGCTCTTCTTGCCTTACCTATCCTTTCTCAAGGTGCAGAAACCTAGTTCCAGCACCCACCCATACTACTTTGGGTGAGACTTTGACCTGCAAAATTAGGTTATTGCCGAAAGGGCTAGTAGTATAGGGGTTTGTTGGAAAACCTTGAACTCTGAACCTGGATCAGGATCCCTCAAGCCAACAATTCCAAAGATCGGTATGAGTAAGTTTTATGGAAAGGATCCTATAACATGGATACTACAGATAGAGTAATATTTTGATCTCCATAATGTGCAAAACACACAAAAGGTACACATTGCAACTTTGTATTAGAACCAAATCAGTTTCAATGGTATCTATGGATTTTTTCTCGTAAACCACTTCTCACTTGGTCAATTTTTATGGAGTAAATGATAACACATTATGAGGATACAAAGAGAAACACCTTCTTTATCCAATTCATAAATCTCAAACAAAAAGGGTCAATGGAGAGCACATTGAGGACTTCCAAAAATTGAATATTAGGGTAGTAGATATTCCAGGGCAGTATAGGATTGATGTATTCATAGGGAATTTAAAGTATAACATCCAAAATGAGGGTCTTCTTTGGGAACTTGATTCATTGGAGAAGGCATTCAGGATAGAAATAAAAGTTGAAAGAAAAATTATGGCAACAAGGAAGTCTACCAATCACAATTATAAAGATGGAAATGTTGCTGCTCATATCTTTCCACAACCTACAAGGCTGAAACCACAAAAATTGGAGGAAAAAATAACAAAAGGGCCTTGTTATTTTTTTGACGGACAATACATTAAAGGTCATAAGTGCGCTGATAAGAAATTATTTTACATAGATTGTGAAGAGGAGGAAGAAAAGGAACAAGAACACTCAAAAGAGGAGGATATACACCAGGAACCAACCCCAAAGAAGGAATAAATGAATCCAACTATATCTTGTAATTAATTGGAAGGAATTATGACTCCTCAAACTCTCAAGGATATATTAAGAAAAAAAATGTAATAGTGCTGATTGATTCTGGTAGTATCCATAATTTCATTCATTGTAAGATAGCCAAGGAATTTAATTTCTTCCTATATCTAGCACCAGAGTGTTAAGTGATGGTTTCAAATGGAGGAACTATAAATTGATCTAGAAAGCTCCATAATATCAAGCTAACCATGGGGGAATATGTATTGAATATTCCAATACTTTCTATTCCAAATAGTGGTGTTGATTTTGTACTAGGAGTCCAATGGTTACAATATTTGGGGACTATAGCTTTTAATTTTCAAGAAATTTTCTTGAAATTTTTTTGGGAAGGAAAGGAAGTTGAGTTATGGGGTATTGCAGGGAAACCAGGAAAGATAATCATCTCTAATTTCATGACAAAGCATTTGAAGAAATAACAATGAGGCGTAATTTTACAATTATCCTCACTACAGGTTCAAACTTCAAAATCATATATTTCTCCATATCTCGAAAAAGTCTTGGACAAACATTCCAAGGTGTTTGAGACTCCCAAAGGCCTCCCACCTATCTTTGATCATGATCATTCTATTCATTTTATTCAAGGAAGTGTTCCTCTAAACATCATGCCTTATAGATATCCTTATGCCCAAAAGAGTGTGGTTGAATGTATGGTTGTAGAAATGTTAGAAGTTGGTATAGTTCAACCTAGTCAAATTTATTTCTCTACTCTAGAAGTATTGGTGCACAAGAAGCATGGATCATGGCACATGCATCCCAATTATAGGGATCTCAACAATCTCACAATGAAGATCCTAGTACATACATTAACTGGAAACATGATTCATTATGGTACAAATATCGCTTATATCTTCGTAAGAATTCCTAACTCAAACAGAATATTGTTTTGGAATTGCACACCTCTCCCCTAAGAGGGAATTCAAGATTTTTAAAAACTTACCACATGGTTAAGAATGTAGAAATTATATAACTTATGTGTTATATTTCCAAGATTCTCCTGATCTCACACTATTTTAACTTCATGCAAAATACATAATCTATTCCACCATTGATCATTTGCAGAAATTAAATCAAGATTGCAATGCACACATGAAACAATAAAAATTCACACACATTAACACAATTGTTTAATGGGAAAGCCTGAAGCTGAAAACCCCAACTATCTGTATATAATATATGTCATAGAGATCATGTAACAATCCTCATACAAAGCTGATCATATCAAGCTCTCAGTACAATACAATCGCTACACACTAATCAAGCTCGATCTTGCAAATCCATGCACCGATCTTTGCCACCTGCTAGCCTGCCTCTACTGCGCAATCCCTGCTGAAGAATGGCTCTGAATGAACTCGAATTTCTCCAGCCTTGCTCACGCAATCCTCATTGGCATCTCCACTGAGTGTTGGATGCAATCAATGCATCACTATAGACACAACTGATAGTCACACTTGCTCTTTCACCTATCTCTCCACTGGTCTCCACTGAAACTGCCATGCACTGTAGTTAACTGATGTATTCTTAAGTTGATTAATGAGTTATTATTTAGTGAATTAATTAACTAATTAATTCACACCACTCTCACTAATGTATCAATCAGTTAGACTAGATACAACTAGCTCAACTGAGTCTAACTGAGTTAAACTAAATACAACTCCACCAACTACTTCTCCAACTCCACCAAACTCTGTCACATGAGTTCTAACTGAAGTCCTCCATGCAATAGCTCCAGTAAACCCTCAGGAATAGCGTAATTTCTTTTGTCAGCTGTTGTGCCACATCTGTGCACTTAATTGAAGTGCTCCAAGAGGAAAAGATAATGTTTAGAGTCCAAATATTATTAAGATCTAATAATATTCGATATATCTATTTTTAGACTGGCAATCTAAAAATAGACTCCGCCCAATATGTCTAAAACTAGAAGTCCATCTATTTTTCCAACTTGACCAACCATCCAAAAATAGCATCCTGCAACTCATAGAATATGATCGACATGTCTAAAAATAGACATAGTCTAAAAATAGACTTTGCGCCAAAAATAGCTTGCGGGCCCACTTAGTGAAGGCGACTCTTTTCACGAAGCTCATCATCTTCTTGAATATCAACACTCCCTCTCAAAAAGATAGGGATTATCTGCCACCCAGATCCTGTCTCTATGGTATTCGAATTTTCTCCTGGTGAGCACCTTCGTCAGAATATCTGCATCCTGATCCTCTGTAGGAATGTAAGAAAGCAACATGATCTTCCGTTGCACACAATCTCTGATATGATGGTACCGGATGTCAATATGTTTAGATCTATCATGAAATATTGTATAACCGAGAATTTAATGCAACTCTGATTATCAAAATATATCATAGTAGGATCTAAGTGAGAATTGAACAAACCGACCAGGATCTTCCTCATCCATATAGCCTCGCATGCAGCCAAACTTGCTGCCATGTACATGGCCTCCACTGAACTGAGTGCCGTGGATCTTTGTTTCCTGCTATACCAAGAAACTGATGTAGATCCAATACTGAAAATCCCTCCAGATGTGCTCTTTCTATCTGTTGGGCTTCCTGCCCAATATGCATCCATGAAGCCATGCAGCTTCACCTCATCCGACTGTCTGTACCACAATCCATGCCCGGATGTGCCCCTGAGATATCTCAGGACATGCTTTCCTGCCTTCCAAAAGAGCTTGGTAGGCTTCACCATCACTTGTGAAAGATGGTTCACAGCATAGCATATGTTCAGTCTTGTATTGACTAAATACATGAGCGAACCAATCAACTGTCGATAAACAGTGGCATCCACTACCTCTGCCGATGTAGCATCCTCTTTCCTCCAAACACCAGGAAGAGGAGTGTCGGTAGGCTTGCAGCCTTGCATGTGAAACTTCTCCAGTATCTCTCAGGAATACTTGCCTTGAGACACAAACAGTCCACCCTTCCGCTTCCAAATTTCCAATCCCAAGAAATAATGAAGGAGGCCCAAGTCCTTCATCTCGAACTCCTTTGCAAGATATGCCTTGCATGAGTGTATCAAAAGTTCATCACCCGTTAGTATTAAATCGTCTACATAAAGCACAATGACCAAAATCTTACCCTCCACCACAATCTGGCATAGGTTAGGATCCGCCTTACTCTTGGCGAAACCAAGTCCGGTGAAATAACTGTCTATCCATGTGTACCAAGCATGAGGTGCTTATTTTAGCCCATACAACGCTCTTTTGAGCCTGCACACATGCAACTCACTGCTGAATATTTCGAAACCTTCAGGCTGCTCAATGTACACCTCCTCCTCAATGATTCCGTTGAGGAATGCAGTCTTCACATCCATATGATGAATATGCCAACCCATCTGCACTGAGAGAGAAAGGATGGTCATTATGGAAGAATACCTTGTGACAGGTGCAAAGGTTTCTTCATAGTCAATCCCCTCCATCTGTGAGAAGCCCTGGGCAACAAATCTTGCCTTATACTTCTCGACACTCCTATCAGTAGCTTGCTTCACTTTGTAGATCCATCTCGAACCTACCACTGATTTCCCTTCCGGCCTTGGGACAATCTCCCATGCACTGTTTCTGACAATCGAATCATACTCTTCCACCATGGCATCTACCCATGAGGGATCCTCCATAACTTCCTTGTAGGAGGATGGCTCCGTCACGATACACTTGCTCATCAGAGCCATGTATCCAGTAAATCGGTCAGGTGATTGTCTTTGTTTCTGCTGTGATGTAGAAGCTCCTACATTCTGCGCTGCATCAAGATTCAGTCGCTCAGCTTCTGTAGTGCGCTTCCACCCTCTGATGTTTGGCGCTACATGAGTGGTTTCTTCCACTGCATGAACCTCCTCTTATGGTTGATCCACATCTTGAGGCTCATCTTTAGGAACAAGTAGCTCCTTATCTGCATGCAAGTGTAGCTCCCTTTCAAGCAACAACTTCATGGCTTTCTCCTCATGAAATTTGATATCCCGTCACGCGACAATCATCCGACTGTCTGGAAAATACACACGATAATTGTGGGGTGTTTCTGTGTACCCCAAAAATATCCCAACCTCTGCGGTTGGCTCCAGCTTCTTCCTAGCATCCTTTGTCACATGAATGTAAACAGGTGAGCCAAAAATCTTCAAATGAGAAATATCAGGCTTCCTACTAGAAAATGCCTCTTCGGGTGTACTCATGCCAAGTACTCTATGAGGACAATGGTTTTTCACATAAACTACAGTGTTGCATGCCTCAGTCCACAAGTGTATGGGAATGCCTTGATCTTGCAACATCGCCTATGCAACACCCACAATCATTTTGTTCTTTCTCTCTGTGACCCCATTCTGTTGTGGGTTATGAGGCACTATGAGTTCTCTTCGAATTCCTTCTTTGCTGCAGAAGTCTTTGAATTCGCCAGAGATGTATTTAACACCATTATCGCTCCTTAGAGATTTCACCTACTTCCCTGACTCTTTCTCAACCAGCACCTTAAACTCACATAACTTTGAGTATGTCTCGATCTTCTTCTGCATGAAAAAGATCCAACACTTACGAGAAAAGTCATCAACAAATATCACATAATACTTGTGCTTTTCTATTGAAGCAACCGAGAAAGGTCCGCACATGTCTGTGTGAATTCTCTCAAGGATCGTCGAGGCGTGACTATCCTTCTCATGAAAAGTGGTCTTCACAAATTTTCCCAAAGTACATCCCTTGCACTGATCTATCTGCGCAATTGTACCCTTAGGAAGCCCGGTAGAAATTTACTACAAAATTTTCAAAGCGCCATGGTGAAGATGGCCCAATATCCTGTGCCACGATTCGCCCTCATCTCAGCTCACCACACCTTCTGCTTTGCCTTCCATTACTGCATAGCCATCTACCTGCAATTGATAAATATTCTTAACTTGAATCCCTATCCTCCTGGTTTGACCAGTTGTTTTACTGTGCAGGAAAGCTTTTCCCTTGCTAAAAACAACATCATAACCCTTATCTTCCAACATCGCCACAGAGATCAAATTCTTCTTCAATCCTGGAACATGCATGCCATACTTCAAGATGAAAGGTTTACCGGACTCCCTCTCAAAGGAAATGGTCATGATACCACTCGCACTGTATCTACCATCATCGCCCATCTCGATGTGCACTCCAAGATCCTTTTCATCCAGATCACTAAACAAATATTTGTCTCCGGTCATATGGAAAGACACGCCACTGTCAAGAAACCATATACTGTCAAGAAACTATATGTATATAATATATGTCATAGAGATCATGTAACAATCATCATACAAAGCTGATCATATCAAGCTCTCAGTACAATATAATCGCTACACAGTAATCAAGCCCGATCTTGAAAATCCATGCACCGATCTTTGCCACCTGCTAGCCTGCCTCTACTGCGAAATCCCTGCTAAAGAATGGCTCTGAATGAAATCAAATTTCTCCAGCCTTGCTCACACAATCCTCATTGGCATCTTCACTGAATGTTGGATGCAATCAATGCATCACTATAGTCACAAATAATAGTCACACTTTCTCTTTCACCTATCTCTCCACTGGTCTCCACTGAAACTACCATGCACTGTAGTTAACTGATGTATTCTTCATTTGATTAATGCGTTATTATTTAGTGAATTAATTAACTAATTAATTCACACCACTCTCACTAGTGTATCAATCAGTTAGACTAGATACAACTAGCTCAACTAAGTCCAACTGAGTTAGACTAAATACAACTCCACCAACTACTTCTCCAACTCCACCAAACTCTGTCACATGAGTTCTAACTGAATTCCTCCATGCAATAGCTCCAGTAAACCCTCAGGAATAGCGTAATTCCTTCTGTCAGGTGTTGTACCACATATGTGCAATTAACTGAAGTTCTCCAAGAGAATAAGATAATGTTTAGAGTCCAAATACTATTAAGAGCTAATAATATTTGACATATCTATTTTTAGACTGGCAATCTAAAAATAGACTCCATCCAATATGTCTAAAAATAGAATTCCATCTATTTTTCAAACTTGACCAACTATCCACAAATAGCATCCTGCAACTCATAGAATATGATCGACATGTCTAAAAATAGACATAGTCTAAAAATAGACTTTGCGCCAAAAATAGCCTGCAGGCCCACTTAGTGAAGACGACTCTTTTCACTAAGCTCATCATCTTGTTGAATGTCAACAAAGAAGGAATTTTTTTTGAGATGGCATTAAATCTGATATTCAAAATTTTGTGGCAGAATTTTGGGTTTTCCAATAAAATAAAGTTGAGACAATTAAGACCCTGGTTTTGTTACAAACTTTATCCATTCCAAGTAAACATTCGGAGGAGGTTTCAATGGATTTTATCATGGGTATACCCAATACCGAAGAAAATAGTGTCATCATGGTGGTAGTTGATATACATACCTAGTATGAACACTTTTGTGCATTATCGCATCCATTAAATCCAATACAATTTCTACTGAATTTATGAAAATAATTCAAGAGCTATATGGAAACCAAAATATTATTTAAGTGTGAGAGATCCAATTTTCAATGGAATTTTTTGGACAAAATTATTTTCTTGTCTCGGTACTGAATTAGCTCATAAATCATCTTATCATCCTCAATCTGATGGGAAAACTGAGATAGTGAATAAATTTTTGGAAGGATATCTTTGTTGCTTTGTATATGATAAACATACACAATGGGTCAAGTAGTTAGCTTTGGCTAAATGGTGGTATAACACTTCCTTCCATACTGCAGCAAAAATGACCCCATTTATGGTAATTTATGGATATCATCCACGATCCATCAAATCATATTTAAGAGAAAATTATAAGGTTCAAGAAGTGAAGATCACATCAAGAATCAACAAAAATTTCTCCAACTCTTAAAGGATAACCTCACTTTGGTGCAAAATCTAATGAAACAATAGGCAGATCAACATCAGAGTGAAAGAAATTTTGATGTAGGTGACTGGGTATTTTTATGGCTACAACTATACAAACAAATGTCCCTCAAGCAAGCTAAGAAGGATAATAAATTATCACCAAAGTATTATGGTCCTTACAAGGTGTTGCAAAAGATTGGTACTACGACATACAAGTTGGAGCTTCTAGCATCTTCCCGAGTGCACCCATATTTCCATGTTTCATGCTTAAAGAAGGTTATAGGTGACAAGCTCCCAGTTGAAACAATATTACAAAAACTTGATGAGGAAGGAAAAATCATATTAGAACTTGAAGAAATCATGGAAATAAGAACTTGATAGCTACAAAATCTATCAATTTCATAGTATCTCATCAAGTGGAAGAACCTACCCGCTCAAGATTCCTAATGGGAGGATGAGAATTTTATACAAAAGCATCCAAAACTACTCAAGCATTGAGGACAACACTTTTTTGAAGGAGAGGGGAATGTTAGGTCCCTATAAGACTATTGTATCCCCTTATTTGTAATTTTAGTGTATCCAACGTATTGTTATTGTTGGACCCATGTAGTTCCCATATTGTTATTATTGTGCCCGAGAGAATCTCATTATTTTTATTGTTGTGCCCTTACATTATTATCGTTATGGAGGCTCTGATTATATTGTGACCCCTTAGACCCCTATATATAGAAATGATGTTTTGTCATGTGTATCATCGAAGAATTGTGCATTTAGGTAATGTAAATGAGGTTGTCCCCTTGAAGAGGGCAGGAAACCATGATGACAAGAGGATCATGAAGGAGTTGACCTGGGAATTGGCAGGGCTACTCATCCTTGTAGTGACCTATATAGTTTTTGTTTTAGCCTTCTCGTAGCTTTCCACGGTGACGGTGGTTTATACCATGGCCTCAATGTACACGGGAAAGGAAATTTCGTATGGGAGGGTTATGAAAATTGTTCCTAGGGTTTGGAAGAGCCTCATGGGAACTTTATTCTGGTTTTTGATAATCGCCTTTCCCTACTATGTGGCCTTCGTGTTAGCATGCTTATTGTTCATGTTCACAACGATAGTGATCAAATTGAATCTGGAAGTCTTTAATTTTTGCCTCATTTTTATAATCACACTCTTCTTCTATGGGTATGTGTATATAACCATGGTGTGGAATCTCACCTACGTTATATCCATCTTGGAGGAAAATTATGGACTAGGTGCCATGATGAATATCAAGGATCTCATCAAGGGAAAGTGGATCACTATTTTGTTGCTCGATATTCTTGATCTAATATTTGACACAATTATTGGATTGTTTTTAGAGTATGATGTCATTCAAGGTGTGGGGAGTGCAAGGAGAGGTGTGTATGTGGCACTCTTTGTAGGGTTGTTGTGTTTTTTTAACTTGATAGGGCTATTGACATAGAGCATGGTTTACTTTGTGGGAAAATCTTACCACCATGAGAGCGTCGACAAATTATCTTTTTTGAATCACCTGAAAATTTACCATGTCGACTATGAGCCTCTAAAGAGTAGCAAATTAATCAACTAGAAGGACTACATGCCTCTGTATAGTCTTAACTCTCATCGTGGTTTGCTTATGGTTGAGATTAATGGTATTATATTCTTCTTCTTCCCCTTTCAACTAACTGAAGTAATACTCCTAGGACAACGATTTTTATCTGTAACATGGTGTACAACATTTAATTTCTTCTAATAACTCAATAAGATTGTATATCAATGATAAGTAACTGTTAAGTTAGCTCAATTCATCTACGGTTATAGCAATGGGTTATGAAATTGAATTATATTTCTAATTTCAGGTATAATTAAAATTATGTAATATTTCAAATCAGTTAAAGTAATTCTAAAGGTAGAGTTATTGAAAATAAAGAACTGATATACCATATAATAGTTATTTTATCAAAATTGATTGGTATTCTACTATATCTTTCAGATTTTGAGATTTTGAAAATAAGGAATCGATATACCATATAACAGTTGTTTTATCGAAATTGATTGGTATTCTACTTTATCTTTCAACTTTTGAGAATTTGAAAATAAGGAACCGATATACTATATAACAATTGTTTTATCGAAATTGATTGGTATTCTACTATATCTTTCAGCTTTTGAGAATTTGGCATATAAATCTTCCCTAGATTTATTCTCTTTCATCTCATAATTTATGTACTTTGGCTATAATCTTTCAGCTGGTATTTTATGTACTTTGGATATAATTCCTTTGGTGTAATGTTTCCTTTACTTTTATTTATAGCTGGTCTAAACTTTCGGCCTATTAAATTTTGATTTTAAACCAGATTTGTATATACTTATGGCTGTAGATTTGTATATGATGAGGGCACCCATCATTTTATTTATTTATTATTTTTTTCATATATATATTTTATTTCAAAATTATAGTTATTTGTTTTGAAAATTATGGTTAACCATTGAATTTGTGTGGCATTCAAGGTGGACTATCTAAACAAATGCCTCCAATAAGTGTGATCTATTATCAATTCAAATATTTCTTCAATAAAGAAATTCTTCCACATTTTCAAGGCGTGGATGAAGACTATCAACTCAAAAGCTCACAAGTTGTAGAATCTTCTTATATTCATTCACCTTTCTTAAATCATAGCTTATTACATGCCCATTTTGCATGAATACTTCTATAATGCTTTACTTGCATGCATCAATTCTTACAATAAAATCCCAATTTGAATCATCGATCCTTAATATTGGTGCACTTATTAATAGAATTTTCAAATGTTAAAATACCTCAAATTTCACACCATTATTTTGGAAAGAAGTGATATGTTGTGTTACATTTTAGAACCCCTTAATAAATCTCCTATAGTTATTCATTAATCCTATCAAGGATATTACCTCTATCATATTTTTGGGTACTATCCATTCTTTGATAGTTCTCTACAACCATTGCCACACCTTCCTATAAGATGATATGATCTAAATAATAAATGTAAATTTGGTAAAATTAACATTTAATCAATTTGACATAAATTTGATGCTATTTGAGTACTTGAAATATCATCCTCAAATGATTCCCATACACTTTTTTACCTTTTGATTAAACTAAGATGTCATCCCAAAACACAATAACAAATTTGTCCAAATAATTCTAGAAAATGTCACTCATAAGGCACATAAATATACCTTATTCATTGGATAGCCCGAGTGGTACAAATATGAACTCTTAATGCCCATATAAAATTTAAATTTTTGTCTTATTGATGTTATCCCACTATTTGTTCTCACTTGATAGTGCCTTGACCAAACGTCAATCATGGAGAAGAACTTAACTTCCCTTAGTTGAACAAAGAAGGCATCTATCCTTCATAAAGGATGTTTATTTTCACTCTTTCCTTCTTCCATTTCCTAAAATATATACACAACCTCATTGTGTCATATTTAGTTTTACCAAAGAGCACTAACGCACCACAAGGAATCACACTTGCGTGTACGATCTACTCCTTAAAAAATTGATTTGGCTGCATTTATGATTCCTTAGTATTTGGTGCCTTAATTGTGTATGGTGTTTTGGATACTATGGTAGCTCTAGGAACCGAATGTATAAAATAATCAATATCCCATTTAGGTGGTAAACCTAGGATTTCAACAATTACATCTTCAAATTTTTCAAGTACCAAACTATTTTCAATGACTAATATCTTATCCTTGGATGTGTCTTCCAAATGAGATACATGAGGTTGGTGTCCTTTTCAAATATTTCTCTTCAATTGAATGTATAGTATTTTCCTAATAGAAACCAACCTTGGAATACCCTAATATTATCTTTTCTACCCTTCTTCATCAGGGAAAATGAAGGCATACAACTTGAGTGGACCTAATGGTTAAGAGCATGTGTTTCCTCCTAAAAGGTCACAGGTTCAAAACTAGAGGGGGGTAGAGTATGTATTCCTTTGTAGAATTAGCAGTCAAATCACTATGCAGAGGTGGGTCCCTTGTCTCTCAAACAAGGGGGTCTCATACACCAATTTGGTGTTTGTATTGGTCGTGACCTTAAAATTGGATAATAATAATATAATAATAATAATTAGAATAGACCGTGATAGGATGGTGATTTTACAACTAATAAATACTCGTTATGCTATCATATGTACCCAAATATATAATGCCTAAATATTTCAATTGTACTCAAACCATTCATTCCAATTTGACAATTGGTCATTAAATTAGCTATTTGTATTTTAACTCCTATAGATAATTGAACCGACCAATTTATGCCATGTTACATTTTCTTCAAATGAAATATGTCAACTAGTTTATGATCCATATAACTATGGATAGCTCTATATCAATTAAAATAACAATGGCATGATTGTTTATTTACCTTCAACTTTGAACATGTGAGCCTAGTGATTATCCTACCTGTTATCACTGGAAAATCGCACAAGTAGAAGACATTAGGAAATGTCAAGAAGAAGGTACAAATAAGGATTTACATGGAAGGAAGACATTACAGGATTTAAAAATTTTAACTTTTCCTAAGGTCAAGTAGGAAAATTTATCAAATAGCACACAGAAAACACTGACCCTAAGCGATCCGCGTGGCCCTTTCTTTGATAGCAGTGAAGATCGTTGTGACTATCCCTCAGATAACTGTGTGGTCCTGGGCGCGAGGAAAGTCACTATTCGGGACCACTTAAAACACTTGAAGAAGAAGATTCCCACTCAAGCTAGCCAAGTACAACCACCTTGGAGCCACCTTGAGGCCTTAAGTGCAGCAGACAAATAAATCAACCTCCCACTCTTGTGTCAACATCCATGTTATACCAAGAGAGGGAGGGAAATTTTGAAATTTTCCTATATAAGACTGCCATGGGAAGAGGAACATGAGAACACATTCTTATACTAGCCAAATTTCTTGAGATAAAACTAGCATTGTGTTTTCCAAGCAGCATGGAGTGGAAGGATTTAGTTGTTGGCCATCCAACACCTCAATCCAAGAGAAGAAGTTCACGAAGTGTCTGTTATTCTACCATCCGTCGAGGAGAGAGAGAGAGGCTTATAAGAAACTTAAAGGGAAGAGACCCCATTGCCTTGAATATTAGAGCTCCATAGCTCTAAGGATTCATTGCAAGTGATTTAGTATCATATTCTCTTATACCATCAACAAATAATAAAAGGGGAAGAGTTCTCCCTTTGGATTATTAGTGTGTTTGACTCGATTGAGCTTGTTATTGTACATGAGTATTTTATTTCTCTTTTCTTCTTTATTGTAGCATGCTATGTTATTTACTTATTTTACTACATGTTATGTTGTTCCATTAAAAATATAACAAACCAATTGACCTGTTACTTTCTTGTAGGAAAGAAACTTCCCCTATCAAGAAAAATGTATTTAGTCTGCCCATGCATCGAATACACTACAACAGGAATGACAACTCCACTTCTTTCTTTCTTTTAAGCTACTGTTTGTTGATTGTGGGTCCTCTCTCCTGCCCAGACTTGCTGCAAGATTAGTCCTTCTTCCCCTCAGCACTTTTCAGTCACCCTCAGTAAGAAATTTGGCTCAGATAAGGTGGAGTTTTGGGACACTAAAAATCCGAGCGTGTTCATCCCAGACAGATGCGCGAACCACACGCCTGTGAGAAAATAAGCCACACGAAAGACAATGAGCACATTTTTCACTGATTTTTCTCATTTTTAGTAGTTGTAAAGTGACTGGAAACCCATAATAAATTTTCCATCATTGTGTTTTGGTGTTTCATGACTGGTTGGGACACTTTTTGCCAGAGTTTAGCTTAGCAAATAGTTTGTTCTAATTTTATTTTTTTATCATCGAAAATCACACATTGTTTAAGTAGGGGTGAGTAAGTGGCCTTCAATCCAAAAAATATATCCAAACAAACTATTTGTTGGTAAAAGACACAAAACACACAGGATAGTTAGAAAAACGTAAGTGGCCCATGAATCCACACATCTTTAGCTAGTTTTTGTTTTTTCATTTTTTTTTGCATTAGTTTAGTTCATTTTTTTGCATTATGATTCAGGACAAGGACCAAAATATTGAAAAGAAGCCAAGTAATCTCTGCCACCCTTGCACCTCTCGGTGAGCCTGGGTATGCATATGAAAGCTAGCTTAAGATAATTTTCCATATCCCTATAGCGCAAAACTTAGTCTAACTAGGAAAAGTGTAAGCGGCCCATCATCCACACATTGTTTACTTTCTGCAACAAAAAATCACACATATTGTAATTAAAGAAGGATTGTAAAATATTAACATATATCCATATCTTATAGCATTTGTGATTGTACAATACAAAGCACACATGAAGCATCAGTAAGCACCAGACCAAAAGGCACCTAGTGTGTTGGCACCTTTGTCCTCTTCTTACGGTTGCTTCACCAATGCACACCTTAAAAAAATTAAGACTCTCTGAAACTAATGACTAATTGAAATCACTAAATTCTCCCCACATGGGTCACAAAATAAATTATAGTTCAGGTTAGGACCATCAAGGGTAGGCATCTAGTAAGCCACCATGGTCATTCTACATTTTGAAACATAGATGTTGACTTTTTAGGGAGCTTAAAATCCATCTATCTTCCCATGGAACAAAATTCGCGAGCGTTACAAAGACCTGTTTCAGAGGGGGTTAAGCTTAGGCCCAAGGCATGTGGTACTCTTTGGGATTGCCTAACCCATCTAGTGCTTAGTACTATTAGCTGAATGTGATAAGCTCAAGACTCGAACACTCACGTGGGACAAAGGTACTTTAGTGGCCAAATCTAGGGAATCCTTCCCTATAGGTGATAGTGCAAGCAACACTAGATCCTCATACCTTTACCTTGGTCGATTCTTCAACTATTGGAAGTCGTTGCCAGTTATTTCAGGATGTCAGACCCAATACCCATCAGAAGATATCTTTACAAAGCCCAATTATATTTGAGAGTGTGAGGACGATTAGGTATTTTTAGGATTTTTTATTATGATATGCAAAACAACCAAAACCATATTTTTTTCTTGCTTGATCACATAACATTAATCCAAAGGAAAAAATGAACTTTTATTTTTCACTTTGTTTTATGTATGTGATCATATTTTCTTTGGTAATAATCTCCCTCCTCTCAGAAAACAAAAAATATTTCCAAAGTTAACCGAGTCAACACCATAACGGACCTAACAAGACCGCAACGATCTAGATGTTTTTTGGACCTCCCCCAATTAAAAGGAGGAGTGCCAAGTATTTCACCATTTAGTTGTCAAATATGACACACTGCCACCATTATTGGATCATCCATTATCGGGTCATATTTAGTTGGAAACCCCCTAGGGTCACCCAACACCACACCCATGGAAACCCAAATAGGGTTACCACACACAACTACTCCCACAACCCCTAGAGGGCAGAGGTGTGCTACCCCTCTGGGGAGCGAGTAGAATGCACAACAGGGTAATATTCCCTAGACATCCCCCATACATCATCACACTTATATTCCTGTGTTCCCATAGTACATGATGGCAATCAATACTCAGTTACATTTTTTAGCACTGTTGAACCTCGCAGATCTATCCATGAATCTCCCCTTGGACATTTGAAAATTTGAAGGGAAGCAAGCGGAGGACCCTGGAAATCAGATTATGAATTTCCACCTATGGTGTTCATCCAACAATAATATTGATGATACTATTCGACTAAGATTGTTTCAACACACCCTAACTAGACCTGTCACAAAATTGTGTGTGGAGCAACCTTCTGCCTCGCATGGAACCTTTAGTGCCCTCACTACTGTGTTCATCACATATTTTCAGCTACCCATCTTGCATGATTCATGGATGGAGTTATTGACTCATTTTAGGCAAACACCAGTTGTCCATATCTCAAACCATATCCACGAATGGCAACAACGTCGTAGTTTGTGAAAATCTAAACTCGATGATAGAGTCTCACTGCATATGGATTAATCAGGTCATTAACCCAAGGTCACCTAGGCAGCAATATCTAGTACCCAGGTTATTCACATGATTGTAACCAGAACATCACGCAACCTGGATACCACGAGAGTCACTTTGGACCTCTACAGAATATGACAAATAGGGTGTCATCATACCACCATCAATAGGGAGGATCGTACCATCCCTTGCAGGGAACGTAGTACTCAGCTAGGAACACTGATGGAAGAGATCACCCCTTGCATCCATACACCAACTAGGGACAGGAAAACCAATATTCCCTTTCCCCCACAAAAAACCCACTACAGCAAAACAACGGGCCGATGAAATTTGTGCAACCTTCTTAGGCTCAACTGCGCCAGTCTTATGACTAGGAGAATCATAGTAATCCTCCTAACACTACAATAAAAAAGCCTAAGAATAAAGAAAATGGAGACTCTGGCAGGGGGGTAGTAACCAACAACGCCCGTTGTGATCTCAGGTTGGGGGCAACCCTAATCGAAATCAAAACCTAGAGCCAAAAAACAACTCCCAATGGTAGAACAAGAGGGATATTTTGTGGAAAAACCATTCTTGTGTTATATGTGGTGAGTATGACCATTACACTCATCACTGTCAAAGCTCCCTGAACTAAAAAAAAATTAGGGTAACCATGCACAAGGGGGACCTACATAGAAAACTGTTGCAATGCAAGAGCCCTTTCCCCATAAAGGAGTGGTTAATACCCAAGAGGAACAACCACCCCCAAATGATTTTGGGAATAAAAACCACAAAATTTATATGACTAGTGAAGAAATGTTCTTCCAGACAATGATTCGAAACTACGGGGCCCCCCTAGACACCAACTTGTCAGGGGAAAGCACGAGTGCACCTACAACATCATTAAAAATATCCAAAATACCTATCAAACCCTTTCCAAAGATGACTAAGGGGTCAACTAAGAGTGTAGGACATGTTGAAAATGCAACAAGATGATGGAGCCTAGTGAAATGAAGTCGCCTTCACTAAGTGGGCTCGCAGGCTATTTTTGGCGTAAAGTCTATTTTTAGACTATGTCTATTTTTAGACATATGGATCATGGTCTATGAGTTGCAGGATGCTATTTATGGATGATTGGTCGAGTTGGTAAAAATATATGGACCTCTATTTTTAGACATTGGGCGGTTTCTATTTTTAGACTGCCGGGCTAAAAATAGAACAGTCAAATATTATTAACCCTTAATAATATTTAGACTATAAACATTATATTTTCCTCTTGGAGCACTTCAGTTTGATGCTTGGATGTGGCACATGCAGCTGAGAGAAGGAAATACACTTTTCCTAAGGGTTAGTTGAGCTATTGCATGGTTGACTTCAGTTAGAACTCATGTGGCAGAGTTTGGTGGAGTTGATGAGACAGTTGGTGGAGTTGTGTTCGTTTAACTTAGTTGAACTAGTTGTATTTAGTCTAATTGATAAATACACTAGTGATGAGTGGTGTGAATTAATTATTAATTAATTCACTAATTATTAACTCATAAATCAACTAAAGAATACATCAGTTAACTGCAATGCATGGACAGCTCAGTGGAGACCAGTGTTAGAGGTGGGTGAAAGGGTGAGTCTACTATCAGTTGTGACTATTGGTTGTGCATGAGATTTGCACACACATTGATGGAGATTGCCAATGAGTATTGTGCAGTTGGAGCTATTGGGATTCGAACTTGGATCTCATCATTAATCAACTTGGATTGCGCAGTAGAGGCAGGCAAACTTGTGGAGGAGATTTGAACCTGTGACTAGTTCACTTTCCATACTAGTTTTGTGTGTAGCATTGAGATAGTGCTGAGAGCTGTGAGAGCTTTGTGCTATGTATTTTTACATGTTCTCTATCATTATAATATATAGATAGTTGGGGGTTTTCAGCTATTTCTTTCCCCATTACATCCTGTGTTGATATGTGTGCTTAATTATGTTTTAATGAGCGCATGCGACTGCTTTCTATTTCCGTATATTGATGATAAATTGTAGAAGAGGTTATGTATTATGCATGAAGCTTAAATAGTGTGTAATCAGGATAATCTCGGTGAATAATTCAGCTATTATTAAAATTTATACATGGTATCGGAGTGAGATTGATCATCGAATTTATTACAGTGATTACAATTATTTCGGTAGACAGAGTCTGTAACGGGCTAGGTAGCCTCTGGATCCATCCTTTCTTTGAAAGGCGATATATCTAGTAAATTCCCCTACAGTCGATCTCTGTGCTAGAAATATTTTTTTCTCACAGATCGGAAGCTGTTAAGTTTTGAGCTGGTGGAATTTGAATTTGCAGCAGAATTTGGAATTCGAATTTGCAGTAGTTTTCTTGGTGTCAAAGTCAAAATGTCTTTCAATGGATTGCGACTGGAATATGCTCTTGAGGGTAGTTCAAATTATGTTGCATGGAAGGAAATAATGGAGGCGGTATTAGATGATAACGGGCTGAAGGAGTTCATAGATGCTGAGATCCCAAAGCCTACTGATGCTGCTCAAGTTGAGGGTTGGCAAAAGAAGATGGAAAAATGTCAAAGAATTCTATTGGAGGGTGTGAAGGATCACATTGTATCCAGCATGGATGGAAAAGCTTCTCCATATTTGATGTGGAAAACATTGATAGATTTATTCCAAAGCAAGAGCGACCAGAGGAAGTTGGCGCTCAAGGATAAACTCAGACACATAAAGATGGAGAAAGGCGACAATATGCCCAAGTACCTCACGAAGCTCATCCCAATGCGAGGATGAGCCAGGAAGTGTGGGGGTGACTTAGATGAAGAGGACTTGGTGAGCTTGGCTCTCCTTGGTCTTCGAAGAGTTGGCATTCCTATCAGACTCAATGGTCGGGAGAAATTGCCGGGATGGGAGCGACTTTGGTCGGATCTTGTGCAAGAGGAGATAAGGCGGAGTACCGGGGACGGATCTTCATCAAAGGCATATGATGAAGAAAATTGCTTTGGCCCAAAGAAAGAAGGGAAGAGAAAGCTTCTCATCGGTGTGAAAGGCAAGAAGCAGACATGTCCAAGGTGAAGTGCTTTCACGTCACCAACACATTATGCCACAAATTGTCCCGAAGAAGAAAAATAAGCGATTTGGATAACGGAGAGGCCTTAGCCTCGATTTTGAGTTGGATTTTTCGATCGCATGCTTGGTCTCAAGTGTGATGGGATCGTATGGTTCTTGGATAGTGGTGCGTCTTTTCACATGACGGAGATCGAGATTTTTTCGATCTGGATGAGAAAGATCTGGAGTGCACATCGAGATGGGCGATGATGGTAGATACGCGACCGGTATCGGTACCATTTCCTTTGAGGGAGTCTAGTAAACCCTTCATATTGAAGGAAGTGATGCATGTTCCAGGATTGAAGAAGAATCTGATCTCGTGGCGATGTTAGAAGACAAGGGATATGATGTTGTCTTCAAGGAAAGGCTTTCCCGCGAAGACAAGCTGAGAGACTCAAGATAGGGTTCGAGTCAAGAACCTTTATCAATTGCAAGTAGATGGTTGGCAACAATGGCATGCAAGGCAAGGAGTGGTGAGCCGGGATGATGGCGATTGTGGCACCGGAGATTGGGCCACCTTCACCATGGAGCTTTGAAGATACTATGATTTCTCTTGGGCTTCTAAGGCACTCTTGCGCGTATCAAGGGGTGTACCTTGGGAAAATTTGTGAAAGCCACCTTTCACGAGAAGGATAGTCATGCCACGACGATCCTTGAGAGAATTCACAACGTGTGTGGACCTTCTCGTGCTTTACAAAAGCACAGTACTATGTGATCTTTGTTGATGATTTTTCTAAGTGTTGGATCTTCTTCATGCGGAAGAGCGAGACATACTCAAAGTTTGTGAGTTCAAGGCGCTGGTTGAGAAGAATCGGGGAAGCAGTGAAGGCTCTTAGGAGCGACAATGGTGGTGAATTCATCTCTCGCGAATTCAAGGACTTTGCGCGCGAAGGGATTCGAAGAGAGCTCATAGCACCCATAACCCAAGAACGGGGTTGAGCGGAAGAATAGAATGATCGTGGGTGCTGCACGGGCGATGTTGCATGATCGGGGCCTACCCATTCACTTGTGGGCGGAGGCATGCAATTTGTATATGTGCAGAACCGTTGTCCTCACAAGATACTTGGCATGAGTACAGGAGGCGTTTTCCGGTAAGAGCACGATATTTCCCATTTGAGGATTTTTGGTTCACACATTCATGTGACGAAGGATGCCAAGAAGAAGCTGGAGCCGACGCGGAGGTTGGGATATTTGTGGGGTACACGATACGCCCACCCCACAACTATCGTGTGTATTTTCAGAAGTCGCAAGATGTGTGACGGGATATCAAATTTTGGAGGAGAAAGCCATGAAGTGTTCGCTTGAGAGGGAGCCACACTTGCATGCAGATGAGGAGCTATTAGTTCCTAAGGATGAGCTTCGGATGTGGATCAGCCACAAGAGGAAGTTCATGGAGTGGAAGAGACCACTCATGTAGCGCCAACCATCGAGGGCGAAGCGCACTACGAAGTTGAGCGGCGGCTCAAGATGCAGAAGGTTGTAGGACCACCTACGGCACGCGAAGATAGTCACCGGACCCAACCGGATACATGGCTCTTGTGAGAAATGTGTCGTGACGAGCCATCCTCTTT
The DNA here is from genome assembly GCA_034641835.2 of Pinus albicaulis. Lineage (NCBI taxonomy): Eukaryota > Viridiplantae > Streptophyta > Pinopsida > Pinales > Pinaceae > Pinus > Pinus albicaulis. The sequence continues at coordinate 289,452,389 of CM076584.1, read as the reverse complement.
CGAGGAAGCTGTGGAGGACCCCGCATGGGTAGATGCCATGGTGGAAGAGTATGATTCGATTGTCGAAAATGAATGGGAGATTGTCCAAGGCGGGAGGGAAATCGGTGGTGGGTTCGAGATGGATCTACAAAGTGAAGGGCCGGAGTGTGGAGAAGTACAAGGCAAGATTTTTGCCGGGCTTCTCACGATGAGGGGATCGATTATGAGGAGACCTTTGCACTGTCGCAAGGTATTCTTCCATACGGACAATCCAGCTCTCTCGGCGAGATGGGGTGGCACATTCATCGGATGGATGTGAAGACGCGTTCCTCAAAGTCATTGAGGAGGAGGTGTACATAGAGCCAGAAGGTTTCGAGATCTTCAGCAGTGAGTCGCATGTGTGCAGACTCAAGAGAGCATTGTATGGGTTGAAACAAGCACCTCGTGCTTGGTACACATGGATAGACAGTTATTTCACCGGACTTGGATTCTCCAAGAGTGAGGCGGATCCTAATCTGTAGCAAATTGTGGTGGAGGGGAATTTGCTGATCATTGTACTGTATGTAGATGATCTGATTTTGACGGGTGATGAGCTGTTGATACTTTCATGCAAGGAGGATTTTTCTAGAGAGTTTGAGATGAAGGACTTGGGCCTCCTTCATTATTTCTTGGGATTGGAAATTTGGCAACGCAGTGATGGACTATTTGTTTCTCAGGGTAAGTATGCCCGAGAAATATTGGAGAAGTTCAACATGCATGGCTGCAAGCCTGTTGATACTCCTCTTCCTAGAGGTTGGAGGAAGGAGGATGCTACTTCGGCAGAGTTAGTGGATGCCACTGTTTATCGACAGTTGGTGGGGTCGCTTATGTATCTGGTCAATACACGACCCCATATATGCTATTCTATTAACAAAATTTCGCAAGCTATGGTTAAGCCTACCAAGCTCTTCTGGAAGGCGGGCAAGGATTTATTGCGTTATCTTAGAGGCACATCGGGATATGGCTTGTGGTACAGACAGGAGGATGAAGTGAAGCTGTGTGGCTTCACGGATGCAGATTGGGCAGGGAGCCCAACGGATAGAAAGAGCACATCTGGAGGGATCTTCAGTATCGGGTCGACAACAGTTTCTTGGTACATCAAGAAGCATAGATCCATGGCACTCAGTTCAGTAGAGGCTGAGTATATGGCAGCAAGCTTGGCTGCATGCGAGGCCATATGGATGAGGAAGATCCTGGTCGGGTTGTTTGGTTCGCACTTGGAGCCTACTGTGATTTATTGTGATAACCAGAGTTGAATTAAACTCTCGGATAATCCAGTATTTCATGATAGATCCAAACACATCGACATCAGGTACCATCATATCAGAGATTGTGTGCAACGGAGAATCATGTTACTTTCATATATTCCCACGGAGGATCAGGATGCTGACATCTTGACGAAGGCGCTCACCAGGAGAAAATTAGAATACCACAGAGGCAGGATAGGGGTTGCAGATAATCCATATCTTGTTGAGAGGGAGTGTTGAAAATGCAACAAGATGATGGAGCTTAGTGAAAATAAGTCGCCTTCACTAAGTGGGCTCGTAGGCTATTTTTGGCGCAAAGTCTATTTTTAGACATATGGATCATGGTCTATGAGTTGCAGGATGCTATTTATGGATGATTGGTCGAGTTGGTAAAAATATATGGACCTTTATTTTTAGACATTGGGCGGTTTCTATTTTTATACTGTCGAGCTAAAAATAGAACAGTCAAATATTATTAACCCTTAATAATATTTAGACTATAAACATTATCTTATCCTCTTGGAGCACTTCAGTTTGATGCTTGGATGTGGCACATGCAGCTGACAGAAGGAAATACACTTTTCCTATGGGTTAGTTGAGCTATTGCATGGTTGAATTCGGTTAGAACTCATGTGGCAGAGTTTGGTGGAGTTGATGAGACAGTTGGTGGAGTTGTGTTCGGTTTAACTTAATTGAACTAGTTGTATTTAGTCTAACTGGAAAATACACTAGTGATGAGTGGTGTGAATTAATTATTAATTAATTCACTAATTATTAACTCATAAATCAACTAAAGAACACATCAGTTAACTGCAATGCATGGACAGTTCAGTGGAGACCAATGTTAGAGGTGGGTGAAAGGGTGAGTGTGACTATCAGTTGTGACCATGATTGTGCATGAGATTTGCACACACATTGATGGAGATTTCCAATGAGGATTGCACAGTTGGAGCTAGTGGGATTTGAACTTGGATCTCATCATTAATCAACTTGGATTGCGCAGTAGAGGCAGGCAGACTTGTGGAGGAGATTTGAACCTGTGACTAGTTCACTTTCCATACTAGTTTTGTGTGTAGCATTGAGATAGTGCTGAGAGCTGTGAGAGCTTTGTGCTATGTATTGTTACATGTTATCTATCATTATAATATACAGATAGCTGGGGGTTTTCATATATTTCTTTCACCATTACATCCTGTGTTGATATGTGTGCTTGATTATGTTTTAATGAGCGCATGCGACTGCTTTCTATTTCCGCATATTAATGATCAATTGTAGAAGAGGTTATGTATTATGCATGAAGCTTAAATAGTGTGTAATCAGGATAATCTCAGTGAATAATTCAGCTATTATTCAAATTTCTACATGACACCACTCAAAAGTTGCCCATAACTACAGCATCGTGGACGATTTAGAAAAATCTCCCCCTTCGATGTCAGCTTTAGAGGTCCTACAATCTTGCCCAAAATAGAGGAAAGCCTTACTTTCCGCATTAGGTGCAATCGACCCTTATGATTCGTGCCTAATTTATTTTGACTTAGACAAAGCCACCCCTAGGCTTCCTTCATTACTTGTCTTTAAAATATTGGTGTTAGTCCAAAATGACACCATACATCGATGTATCATCGACGAAGGTGAATCTACATGCATCATGTCCAAGTCCATTTGGTAGAATTTGGGATCACCTAAACTGAAGCCATCCGACATCATGCTTAGAGCATACGATGGGTGCCCTTTTGCTTCCATCGGTCTATATCAGAATTTCCCTATTAACTTAGTCAGAAAAACGGTACTCATATACATTGAAGTATTCAATGCTCAGCTTGACTACAATATACTCCTTGGGTGGAGTTATATGTATGCCATCACTGCCATAGCCTCCATTTTTTGAGTGATGATGCTTACCCATGAGGATCGAATCATCACCTTTAACCAAATGGCATACTATAATAAGGAACCCATGACGACTACTGATGTCATGCTACTTTATTTAGACACAACTATAGAGTCTCTCATGTGGTACCAAGAATATGGACCCAGTCAATTCAAACCATCATCAATCCTAGGATCGTTCCTAGGAGATCCCCCTATCATACCATAAGCAACCTTAGATATCATAGGGGTACTGGTGTGCATGATTTCATCATGATACACCAAAACCAACCCAGAGACGGAGACTAGTAGTATGGAAACCGAGGCCACTAGAGCAGCTTTTCTACACTACACCATCTCCCAAACCCCATTCTTATACCCTCCACCTGGTTTTGTGTCACAAAAATTCTTGGAAACTGTAACATTTCCAAACATGTCTTTCAAAATACCTATCTGGTATTTGGTCCCACCTGCCATGCTGGGAAGCCCTAGCATCGCTTCGACAGGGATAACCCCTATCACTCCTCAAGAGGCGACATTGGTTAATGAGACTCCTGTAGCAATGCTAGTTAAAGTGACCAAGAAAACCAACAAAAAAGGGAAGAAAATAGAAAACCCCATCATACCATGGGCACTGCAACCTTGTGCATTATGTGATATCATAGGCCATCCTACCAATATTTTTCCAGAATTAGATGAATTTAGACCTCTTCTAAGCGCCAAAAGAAATGTCGCGGCCCCAAGTTCACATAAAAGGGAACACGCCACAAAAAATCAAGGGAAATCATTACACACCAACAACGTGTGTGCAATCTGCGACTGTTATGGGCATTACACTCATCACTACCCAAATATGTCATGATATAGGGATGCCTTACACACCCTAGAGCAATCATACCAAGAGGATCCCTCAAATCCCCCCCTATAGATGGATGAGGGAGAACCTCGTATCATACTATACCTACAAGAGGCAAGGAAATCACCTGAACGACCACCTCCTATCCAATTATGTGCACTCTGTGATTAACACAATCATTTCATCGCTGACTGTGTAGCCCTAGAGTTGTTTTAGAGATGGTATATAGTTGACCTCGTATACTATGACAGCCTACGAGCAATCCAATATTCATGTTGGGTGTGTTTTGGTGACGACCCGGTTCGTCGTTTCCATTATATCCCCCGATTCCATTCGATGTTAAACAATTTACACATGGCCATAGTATGCCTCTTCCTAGCAGATGGATCAGATACCTAATCCATGGAAATCTCGACAACACAAAAGATGTGAAAAGTAGGTCTATTATCTTCATGTCAGTAGTAAAGTAGCCAGTCAGGGGGCACATCATCACCCCCAACCACCCTCCACAGATAAAACCAACCTGTGCATTATGCAATGCACGCAACCATTTGGTCGCCCAATTCCCAGACTTAGAATCGCTCCGTAAATGGTATCCAATCACTTCAGAAACCCAGATGGAAGGGAGTATTAAAGAAAGATAGTCTTGTTTGGTCTATCAAGGCAACCTCTAGACTTGACACTATACTTACATCTCCCAGGTGCTCCCTCTAATAGACAGCATACACTCGTTTAAGAAAAAAATTTCTTGGCTCATCATCATGCTTGTTCGCCATGCATGATAACCACAATAACCTCGCGGGAAAGTTTATTTTTCCGCGTATTTCACGCGTCCCTTCATTGATCGCCCAGGCGATCAAGTCAAAAAAGAGTTAGGTATCTATAAAAACCTAATTTTTATGGACCCCCCCCCCAAGCCAAAAATGGAAAATTGAATTACAGGACGTTCAGGGCCCTAACTGGCACTGACGGTGCGACTCCCGGGTACATAAGCTAACCGCAATGGAAATAAAGGCTCAGCAGTAAGGGCTCAAATTTGACCTCAAAGCTCTCAAACAAAAAAAATGAACTGAAATGAGCTATATTGACCCATATATCGCCCTTTTCTCATTATTCGATAGACCATAACAGGAGCTCAGAATGACTAGTTGCAAAACCAAAAGCAACACAGTGATCAACACCTCCTCATGTCCGAAGTCAGCTTCACACATCCACACCTCAGAAAAATTCATTTTTTCAGTTACAACAGGTATGCCCCCTCTTAAACTTGGGGTATTGGTTGCAGGTGTTACAGACACGACAAATCACTTATTGTCCCAACCACTGAAGGTACAAGAGTAGGTATCATTCTACACCCAGCATGATAGGCTCTCCAAAGAAGCTTTGCATATCCTGACATCATTTCTTCATAAGAATCAACCATAGGGTCTAGTCACCCGACCATGTTTATCATCACCCCACCCTGCACATGATAAAAATTCTTGTTGGTCGGTAGAGCCTCACCCTCCATAGCATCCATCACTCAAGTAGGTCGTACATCAAAAACATGGTGTCATGTCCACTACATCCAAGTCTAGGAAGAACTTCATGCTCATTCATTCATCATACATCAATTCAAGCTTTACCATGTCATGATAAAACTCCTTTCCCATAATTCCATTCACATAAGAATATCAAATATGCACCACCACATCTCGCACTTGGCCTACCACACCCCCATCAGCATAGCCCATCTACGGAATTTTTCATCTGCTTCACCACCCTCACACCGAGACCAACTAATGGGGCCCCCACCCTTAACAAAAAACATCCTCCTCACACCATAAGTGAGTGATCATTTTCATGTTTATTGGGGCACCCATCTTTGTGCTTGTACATCCAAGCCCATTCTATATTATTTTGGAAAGTGTACAAATATTTTTTAGGAGAACACTCCCACCCATCCATCCACATTTCTCACCTGGAAGTAGTCCCTAATCACCCTTTTTTAGAGCTTCAGATTCTTTACCCAACCCAACCATGACACTCATAACAACCACATACCCACCCTAGACATCCTACCAACCCTAGGGATTCCCTCACTAGAAATTATTATGACTCTCGTTTCTTGCATTTACAAGCTCCGACCTTGGGCCACTAAACTTCCATCATTACTTACAACCATTTATCATCATCATGCCTACATTAACCTATCACACCCCGTCTATTAGATCAGAGACCCTGGTCCCTTGCATTAGTGCATCTCTTGATCGGTTGAGGCTTCCTTCTTGTCAACTTTAACAACCATCTTCCAAGGAGGCAGTACCTTAGATGGCTCCTCACCTCAATAGGGGAATTCTCGAATGGAACTATGGGAGTCATCATTTCCCATTGATGTCATTGATCCTCTTGACATTTGACTACAACACAAGCTTTCATGTCAAGATGGTATCGTATTCACAACCATTGCACTCTGTCAGACTTTGTCGAAGACCCGTGCCATCATAAGCATCTCTTTCGGCAATGGTTACACGGGAAGGTCCCCAATTAAAAAACCCATGCATACAATTATAATTTACTCTAAAAAACATACCATACAAATATTATGCATGTGGGCACCACATTCAAACTAGTTTCAAAGAAACAACACCCTGAGGGCATCAACAACCGTCGTTATCAACCAACTAGTAGGTCACTACCACACAAGTGACATAGACAGAACCTTTATCTATAAGATAAGCTTTAACTAGCTAGAGCATCACGAGCATGGGACATGCCCGCCTCGTAGAAATATTGTACTTATTTTATCTCTTGCAGGTTTCCACCACAGCATGGTACCTCTTTTACCCATGGCAAGGGGTCTGTTGGGGTTCCCATGTTTTGGCAAGGTCGGCAATACCAAAAGATGAGACAACATAGAACCACTTTCAGACCTTAGGATCTAGCCCTCCTAGGTCCAGAGAGGGATCTCTCTATGATTATCAAAGGATATATGTCTTTGAAGCTCTCAATTGTGATTTTAGGCTAGTTATAGGCTCAAGGTTGTTTGTTTTATTGTTTGAGTTTGGTTGTTGAGAATCGGGAAGGAAGGTTTCACCATAAGACAAGGATAGGTAAAGAAGGAAGCTAGGCAAGGATAGATAACTCAGGGAACATCAAGGCCATTGGGAAATGGAGTCAAGAAAGGATTTACTTATGTTCAATGTGTAAACTTCAGTTGGGCTAGTCATCTAGAGCATTTGGATCTCAAAGACTGATTGGTGGGATGGAACATTAAGGAATGAGAATGAAGGATGGAGAACCATCTGATTCCGTCTATAGATCGGGCCAGAGGTCATTTAACTCCAGGCCTGCTTGGACAAAACCATAGGAAACACAAGGGATCTTGAAAAGGTTTATATGGAAGGGATAGGTTATGAAGAGGCAGAGACAGGCTTCTAAACCTCCCAATGTTCCTAACCTCTTTCAATTAAATCTTAACAAAAACATCTGAACATTGATTCTATTAACTTTCACATCAGAGAGCAGGCAATAATCATCCACTACACTGGTTTAGTCAATTAAAAAACAATATTCAGATACACATATGAGCAGAAAACATTAAAGACTGAGAGAGCTGGGACATAAGGTACCTAACAAGGGTAAATCTTATGTCATGCGTTCAGATGCCAGTCAGAAGAACATGAAATGAAATGGAAATAAACGCAGAGATGAGAAAAACATCACCAACTGCTATAGATCAGGATCCAATGAAAACTGCTTATCATGTTAAACACAATACCAATCAGTACATCACTTCCCAAAGCTTTTACATTCAGCCTGAATACATCATATTTCTCAGCCTATCATACAATCATTACACAAAGAATTTGGCTCGGGACAAAAATGCTTGCAATTCACTGATAATGCATCAACAACCATTACAATGATATCCTTCTGTGCTTTATAGCAGAAGAGACACAGAGGACCGATTGAGGAGGTAGGTGAAATTTAAATGTTACATTTAAACACAATAATTAATGCAGGGCCGAGGCCCATTCCGCTTGATATGTTGTATATTTAATCTTTGTCATCTCCCTGGTGCAATAGAGATCTGCTTCGAGTATGATTTGACCTTTTGGCTGTAGTACTCCAGGTGATTTGAACAAAATGAAAGAAACTGCTAAGAGGTCTGCCTCATAGATGTTAGATTGTTTTAAACTATAGCTGGGATGAAAAACTCCTTCAGGGACACGGCGCATAATAAAGACTGTATGGGAGACCTGTCCTTTGTGGAAAAACATTTTGCTGATAAGAAAACCTTGATATTACCTCTTATTGATGTTCAGGATCTCCAGATCGATCCTCGGGGTCTTCAAAATGATGCTTTGCCTCTTTAAACCTCTGGTTCAGAGCTCAAGATCTTCGTTGATGTGCACTAATCCCTCTTCTCTGTACTGAAACTCCTTGCTGCTTCATTACTGCCTCCGTCGAGCTAGCTTGAGCTTTAAATGGCGCCGACATGATTTTCAGCGTTTGAACTCTGCTCTCCATTAATGTGAGTCCTGACGGCCCCATTCCTTGACTTTTTTATGGTACTAGCTCATTAGATTTGATCCTGACTGCGCCGCTCGCCATTGAGGTAGTACATTGAACAGCGGCGGTCCTCTTCCTCTAGAAACTCTGCAACACAGCAAACTCATGAAGAAAACAGTGGACGGAGCAATGGATGCAGGGTGAACGAAATGGTAGAGCGGCGGTGGCGGAAACAATGCTATTATGTAAAAGAACGATGAAAATGCAGTGGAGTGGTGAAACGCGCGGACAATAGGGTTTGGTGTAAATATGCAGCGCAGACCATTGGATTCAGGCCTGGAGATGAAGATCGACGGCGGAGATTGACTTGCGGGCTGACCTATCAGACATAAAAAAACCTTAGACTTTGGCGAAAACGTATGGAAATGCAAACAAATGCAACTAAATGCATGTAAGAATTGGGAACCAGCGAAGGCGGAGGGCGATTAGATCAGAACCGTCGGATCCGGGGAAGATCTATGGCCAGGATCCAATTGGCACCATCGAAATCAGAGGTCGGAGCGAGCATCAATCGCAACACATATTCAAAAAGTTCCGATTGCGATTAGAGGGGTGTTGCGATTAGACACCAACCGTCGGATCTGGGATCAGATTGACGGTCCACATTTAATCGGAGGGAGATGGAGAGGGGCGGCAGGGTAGAAGGCGATTAAACCTGAACCGTCAGATCTGGAAAGAATGAACGGCCGAGATTGAATCGAGCAATCGCAATTGGAGGGGGACAGGGGTGACATACATTGAAAGTTCCGATTGTGATTGGGCGGAGAAAGCGCTGATCGTTGGATCGAGGGGGGGATGGACGGTGGAGATTTAATCGGGAGATAGTGGGGAAGGCTTGCGATCAATCAGAGGGCACATTTGAAACATTGCGATTGCGATGGAGCGATTGGCGCTGGACCGTTGATCTGTGGGAGGAATCAACGGTGGAGAACGCGATCGGAGGACTGGGAGAAGGGCTTGCGATTGACGATCGGGCGAAGGGTGCGATTGAGCGCTGGCCGTCAGATCGCGGGAAGGATGAACGGCCCTGATTGAATCGGGAGATCACAATCGGGGGCAGGAAGATAAGACTTGCAATTGATCGGGGATCGCGGCGGAAGACTTGCGATTGCGATGGGCGGGGGGCTTGCGAGAAAGGGGCTAAGCCCTAATACATGGTCGGAGAGTGGTTTTTTTTAACCCATTTAAATGGATTTTGGAGGTGAAGGAGGGGAACGATAGAGAAATAAAGGGGGAAGAAGGTCAGTAAAGGTTAGGGGGGGACTTTAAAGGGGATTTTGGGAGAATTTGAAGGGTAAGAAGGGAAATAGAAGGGGAGAGAAAGGGGATAGAAAACAAAGGATTCGGGGAATGAAATAAGAGGGAAAAGGGGGCCTTTGGGTATTTCTTCACCAACAGAGAGGCTTCATAATAGGAATCAGCAGAGGGGGATTTATCAAAGGAAAAAAGGCACATGGAGGCTTCAAGGAAACTGTGTTTTCAGAGGAAATGCATTCCTTGAAGACTCAAAAACATCTTAGCCCCCCATTTGCTTGTCAAAAATTTCATAGGGGGGCTAACAGGGTCTTCGACCTCGAGTTTCATTCAAGTTACTCTCTTTCTCTCTCAAACAGATTATAAAAAAGATAAGCTATAATGTATTTCGACTATACAATTTTTCCTAGACCTCACACATTAGGGGGAAATTATTATCAGTGGAAATCGTAGAAGCAGAAGACATTAGGAAATGTCAATAAAAATGTACAAATAAGGATTTACAGGGAAGGAAGACATTACAGGATCTAAAATTTTTAACTTTTCCTAAGGTCAAGTAGTAAAATTTATCAAATAGCACACAAAAAAAACTGACCCTAAGAGATCCATGCAACATTTTCTTTGATAGCAGCGAAGATCATAGCGATTATCCCTCAGATAGTCACGTGATCCTGGTTATGCATAAATTCACTATCCGGGACCACTTGGCACACTTGAATAAGAATATTCCCGCTCAAGCCAGCCAAGTACAACCGCCTTGGAGCCACCTTGAGGCCTCAAGTGCAGCACACAAATGAATCAAAATCCCACTCTTGTGTCAACATCCATCTTGTACCAAGAGAGGGAGGGAAAATTTAAAATTTTCCTATAAAAGAATGCTATGGGAAGAGGAACATGAGAACACATTGTTATTTTGGACAAATTTCTTGAGAGAAAACCAACATTGTGTTGTCCAAGCAGCAAGGAGTTGAAGGATTCAATTGTTGGCCATCCAGCACCTCAATCTAAGAGAAGAAGTTCACCAAGTGTCTGTTATTCTACCATCCATTGAGGAGAGAGAGAGGCTTGTAAGAATATTAAAGGGAAGAGACCCCCTTTCCTTTAATATTAGAGCTCCATAACTCTAAGGATTCATTGCAAGTGATTTAGCACCCTATTCTCTTATACCATGAACAACTAATAAAAGGGGAAGAGTTATTTGTTTGGATTATTAGTGTGTTTGACTCAATTGAGCTTGTTATTGTACATGAGTATTTTTTTTCTTGTTTCTTCTTTATTGTAGCATGCAATGTTCTTTACTTATTTTACTACATTTTATGTTGTTCCACTAAAAATATAACAAACCAATTGACTTGTTGCTTGCTTGTCGGAAAGAAGTCTCCCTTATCAATCACAGTGTATTCCGTCTGCCCATGGGTCGAATACACTACAACACTACATATTGTCCAATGATTTTGATGGGACCTTGACATTTATGCTTAAAGGCCCATCTATAGCCTCTACCACCTTGAAAAATAAATCATTTCTAACCTTGTTCATTATGCATTTTGATGATTTATATGTTATGCCTTGTGTTAAGTGAACAATTAAATGATTTGATCATAATGATGAATTGTGTGACCTTTGGTAGCCTTAGAACATTAATTTGAATAGGTTTTGGATATCAAAAAGTTCCCTTCTAGCAACCTACCATAAATATAGGGGTATTTTCCCCTCTACTGCTAGAGTAAACCTCTAGGACTACTTCGAATCTAGGCCTTATCAAAAGTGAGGGTGAGATGTGGCTATGAAACAATCCCAATGAGACGAACTACCCATAATTTAATGGATTTTTGTAGGTGAAAATATTCTCATGTTATTATGAAAAACTGGTACACTCATTTGCACACAATAAATTTCACTCAAAGTCAGTAAGAAACGTGTAGAAAGGGCACATTTCTGACTGAACCATATTATGAAAGGAAAAAATTAAAAGGTTCTCTTAAATATTATTTAAAAACCAACCCTAGGGGGGGCTCCAAAGAGTATTTGACATACCCTCATGGAATTTTCTTTGATAGCCATGAGGGTCACAAAACACATAGTCAACACCTTAGGAGACACATTGCTTGAATTAGACTCAACTCCTTGACATGGTAAAGATTACAAATCTAGAATTGAGGATCAAGAATCCTTAATTGAATGAGTATGGCTCCAATTTCATCTATGAGAAAAGGGAGGGAGGGAGTGTTCAAAAATTATTTAAATGCAAGATGATGAAGATCCAAAAACAAGAAGAAGTTGTGCATTGCTATGCTACCAAAATTTCCCCAAGAAATTAAGCATTGTAATGCTAGGAGGATTCCACCATTGAGAGAGTTTCTTCTTGGATTCTTTGGGAAAGCAAGAGCTTTCAAAAGAGATTGAAAAGGGAAACCTTTATTAAGATTTATTGAGAACCATTTCTCAAAAAACACTCTTCAAGTGTCTTTAAACTCCATTTGTAACTCTTCCACTTCTAGTAATCAATAAAGACAACCATTTCCCCATTACTTTGATGATTTGTTTTGCTTCGTTTTATTGTTTAAAGTTTTTTAGTTTTGTTATGTTTCATGCATTGTTTCCATCTACTTAAATGCTTTTTTTGGTCCATATTTAATCACTAATAATATTCAAATTCTGTTTATATTTTTGTAGGATTCAACGAGATGTAGGATAACATAATTTAGGGCACTTGTGCTACCAAATCAGTAAACAAATTTGTGACTCTACTTTATTTTATTTCTTAATCTAATTGGTTATTTGCGAGCCTTTTCTCACTATTTTTTCCATTTGGTTTTAGTCACTTAATTTTTGCATAGCTTTGCAGACCTCCCTTAGACCTACCCTCAACATTAAAGCCTACGTTTTTAATGTTTTGGGCCGCCCTCTTAGCTATAGTAGAAACAATTGCAAGTTCTCCTCACTATGTAGACCATAACCCATGAGACACATAGAGAACCATTTTTCTCATTTTAATTTCCTTTTCTTGAGGATTGTGGTAGCATTTAGTAACATTCCTACACCCCTACATTTTTTACAATTGAGATAGAATTTAATTTTACTTTATAATTTTGTGTGTTGGGACTAGGGGTAGTGTGAAAAAGAACAAGAGTAAGCTCTCCCTACCTTGGACCAGTTTGATGAACATGTGAAGGGATCCAAAAAGGTTCTCAAATACTACATACTATCTCAATTTTAATTGGAAATTCATACATAGCTTAACTAGAAAATAAGTAAGTATCCCCTTATCCACACATCTTTAATTTTTTTACCAACGAATTCATTTTTGTGAGTAGGAGTTTGTGGTAGTAATAAAGAAATTAGGCTCTCCCTCCTTTGCACCATTTTGGAAAACCTGTGAGGGAATCTGAAAAGATTCTCAAAGCACCAAAATATTCATCTCCCTATATGCTCAAATAGCTTAATTAATAAAAGTAAGTAACCCATTATCTGCGCATCCATTTTTTTCACAAGGAAATACGTCAAATAGTGTAAATATGAGGATTTGCAATAGATCATGACATATCCACATTGTTTCAATTCAAACACTTTGTACGATCGTCATTCACATTGCACACACAACTACATCACATACTAATATATTGTAGACTTTGTGCAAATGGATTTCTATTTTGCAATCTTTGTGCTTAGTTTATTTGAATTTTTCTTTGGCACACCCTAAGAAAAACAATATTCTTTAGAAAAAATTTTTAACTTCAACCAATTAAATTCCCCACAGTGGTCACAAAATAATTTATAGTATAGGTTAGGACCATAGTGAAATTCATCTCAATAATTTTTCATGGTGGTTTACATTGAAACATAGAATTTGTTTTCTTAGGGAGCTTAAAATCTTTATACATAATCTAGTGTCAAAACAGATGATGAAAAGAAACCTGTGAAGAGGCAAGGCCTAGATGACATATTATCACATACCCACTTATGTCTCTTGATGCTTGGTAGGGGATATGGGTCTGTTAGCCCCCCTGTAAATTTTCGACATGAAAAGTAAGGGGATAAATTGTTTCTGAGCCTTCAATGAATGCATCTCCCCTGGAGACACATCATCCTTGAAGTCCCCTGTGCCTTTTCCCTGTGATGAAAACCCATTTTCTGTACCCATACAAGAAACCTCTCTGATTGTGAAAATTCTGGTCCTGAAGGCCTCCCTTTACCCATGAAACCTTGCAAAATATCCCATTTTAACCTATGTCTTCCCCTTGTCAAATTCCCCTCTAATTCCCTAAGTTTCCTCAAGTTTCCCCTCTATCTCCATATCGTTACCCACCTTAGGCCTTGAAATGCATTAAAATGGGGTAAAAACCCACTTTACTACCTTATAATAGCCCTAATCTCCTTTACCGCCAGCCCCCTTCCATTTTCCCCCCTTACAACCCAGCGCTGAGACCGAGCGCTTAGCGCCTTAGGGGCTAATCGCATCGAAAGATCGGAGCGGGGAATTAAAATTCTTTGTAACATTGAAAAAGTGCCCGTGCGATTGTTTTATTAACCAATCCCGTGAATTGATATCCACCGTTGATCTGTCGTCGCGATCCGACGGTTCCCGTTAACCCCGCGAGCGCTCGCTGTTCTTCACGTTCACCTCTCCGATAGAGCCATCACCGTCTATTTCCCCACAGAACCGACGGTTCGGAGTGTACCCGCCCCTGTGGACCCCACCGCACACTATCCATAAACCCGGTGGTATCTATCGCACCGCTTTTGGGCGGTAGGCGGTATTCTCCCATTGCCCAACGATTCCATACAACGTTCAACACGTGGCTCTTGTACGATTCCAAAACCGCTTGCTCATCGCACATTATCGTTCGGAGTTTGCCGCGGCGCGATATCCTTGTCAACTTTCCGATCAGCCATCACCCATCCAACGGTCATCGCTCAACGAAGTTGCGCACATGATAGTCCATGGCCTCCATAACCCTGGCCCACTGTCCATTTCCCTCCGCTGTGTTTCCCACCGTCAATCTCCTTTGAGATCTGACGGTCCAGTTTTGTTTTCCCCCCACTGTTGACTAATCCGTCGTCGCCCGGTCCCGCCACGTCACCTCCACGTGTCCCACCGTACATTCGCCCCTCCTGTTTTATGTATTCATTCAAAGGGTTAGTTTTAAGGTTTTACGTTAATTTTCCTCTATGCTCCGCCAACCTTCCACTAGAGCACTTCTTCACCACTCCTCTGCGTTTTTTCGTCATTCGTCTGCAGCCTCACTATCGTCCTCACAGTCATCCACATCATCCGACCTCCACATTTTTTTCTTAACCTGTGTTCATATTTTGCAGGGTTATCAGAGGCAGAAAACCACCATGGTTCATATGTACCACTTCAATGGCATGCTGCGCAGATAGAATTAAATCTGGAAGCTGGTACTTCAATAGAAAAACTCAGAAAGGTAGCGGCGTCATAAATATCACCTGGGGATAGTTCAACCTCCGCGAAGAAACCTATCCAGCGCCATTAAAACCCAAATTCTACAACCATAATTTGAATTAAGAAGTAGAGAGCTTAAGGCGTGCGAATGAAGATATTTAAGCCTTACGTTCAGAGTCTTAGAGGCAAAGCACCAGATCAGTGACCCCATGGATCATGCAGAAGGTACAACACACAGAGATTCATGTATATCAGGGTTCACATCAGCATATTGTCCCAAAGGACAAAGCGCCCATATCAGTTCCATTATTCACCGTGTTCCTAAAGATTTCCACCTTAACCATAGTCCAAAGCTACCAGGGCATTTGTTTCACAAGCATGGCAGTCCATTCAGTCATTATGTCTATGCACCAGAGTACTACACAGTACTGCAGTCAGGGTACTTCAAAGTCGTATTAGATCAATTTGTAGTCTGAAGTAGATCATTCGTCCATCCAAAGAACATGAGAGATTAATGCACAGGATTTATACAGAATGGGCTTCGGCCCTCTTTCTTTTCAGAAGTTTTAATACTGCATTTAGTTATTCACCTACCTCCTTTGCTCCTCCGGAGATATAAATTCAGAAAGAAACTCATTGTAAAGGTTGTTGATCAGTTATCAGTGAACTGCAAGTAGTTTCTTTTGAGACATAGTCTCTGTGTAAAGTTGTAAGATAGGTTTAAGGAGATGTTTTCAGACTGAGTATTCAGCTATTGGCAATGTTGTACTTGATTGGTATTGCTATTTAATATGACGAGCACATTTCTTTGGATCCTAATCTGAAGCAACAGTGATGTTTTCCTATCTTTGTGTTTACATTCATTTCATTTCATTTCTACTGGCTTGCATCAGAATATTGGCATAGGATTTATCCTTGTTATGTACCCTATGTTTCTTCTCTCCTTGCCATTGATGTTTCTCTTCTGGATGTATTATCTAAGAAATGATTTCAGTTGGTTTAACCAGTGTAGTGGATGCTATCGCCTGCTCTCTGATGTATGAATTAAACGAATTTAGTTATTAGATGTTTCTTGTTATGGATTCAGTTGGAAGATTTGGGAACACTAGGGATTAGAGTTAGCCTTGTCCACTAGGATCCTTGTGCGACCAGCTGGTCTTTAACTTTGTGCTCTGAATCTGTGTTATCTCCTCCTTTCCTACCTTTCATATCACATAATCATCTTTAAGATCCTATTTTTTAGATGACTAGCCCAATTGAAAGCTCGCCTATTGATTAGCAAGAAAATCCTTTCCTGACTCCATTGCCCAATGGTTTTGAATATTTCCTGGGATACTTCACCTCTGCCCTTTCCCTCTTTGCTCATACTTGTCTTACATTGAACCCTTCTTTCCTGATAACCAGCAACCAAATCAAATAAATCAAACAAACAAACCTTGTGCCTATAACTAGCCTAACATCTTAACATTCAAGCTTCAAAGACATAAAACCTTTGATCATATAGAGAGATCCCTCTCTGGACCCAGGAGGACTAGATCCTGAGGTCTGAAAGTGGTTCTAATGTTTTCTCATCTTTTGGTCTTGCCAATCTGGCCAAAACATGGGAACCCCAACATAATGGCGACTCCACTGGGGACTTCTGAGTTTTCCTCGCCTTGCTATATTATAAGCCTCAAAAAACCTTCAATCTCTGGTTAGGTTGGTAGTTAAACACTCCTATTCACACATAAACCTCTATACCATTTTTTGTGTTCTCCCATACTCTTGGATAGAGTCTAGAAAGAGCCTGATAGCCTCCGGATCTCACACTCTTTCAGAGGTGACATATCTGGTAAATGCCCTCCCAGTCAATCTCTGGTTAGAGTTTGTTGTGTTGGGAAGATATCCCTGAAAGGGGACATATCATAAGCACTGTGGTGGACAATGTACCCTCTAGAAAACACCCTAAACCTTCCACCTGGCGACTCCATATCCCATAGACGTTTTAAAGACTCCACTGGTGATCAGTAGGCCTGCTGATTATCTTGGTTCACATTAGACTCCACTGGAAGACCAGCCTCCATCACAACATCAACCACAATAGTAGCAATGAGTAGGGTTAAGCTGCTTGGTCAGAAAACAACATTCTAGCTTCTAGAACCATTCATACAAGAGCTTACCCTAACCTAGACCCACCTGAAATAGTTAACAACCCTGAGAGTATCCTCAAAGGATCTCACACACATAAACAACCAACTATTTCCAACCACATCCATAGAGCTAACTCTGCACCAGAAGATCTTACAGCTCTATCACACTTTCACCTTAACCTAGACCTACCTAATAGATTACCTAGAACTAGGTCATTCAATATCTTAGACCAGCCGGACCTTGAGCTTCCTGGTTCACCACCTCAAAGTGGTAAACACATTAGGGATAGTGAAACCCCTCCATCTACACTTGATATTCACTTCATCCAAAACTTGATGCTCTCCCACCCTAAATTTGCTCAAAAAACCTCCGCTAGTCCTAGTATCCCCGTCATCCATATACCAGCTGCTCAAGTCAACCCTTTACCTCATCAGAATATCACCATGGCAACCTGGTATGCACCTTTGGTTTTACCTCAGCCTCTATTACCATTACCAAATGATTATCAGTCAAAGATCCCACACTTCCCTGCTAAAGAGTCCATCACAGCCCAACAACATGTAGATAAGATGGAAGATTCTTTTGACTACATGGAAATAGATGATGATACAGTCAAAATGAGAATCTTTTCCCAGAGCTTAGGGGGTGATGTGAAGAAATGGTTTAAAAGCCTACCTCCATGTAGCATCAATGATCTTCCAGCCTTATATCAGACTTTCATAAACAAATGGGAAACTAAGGCTAACCCTCGCCAATTCTTAGCAGAATACATGAGCCTTAAAAGAAATGTAGGAGAGAGTGTCCATGATTACACAACAAGATTTAACAGCATTTACAATGCCCTCCCTCCACATATGAAGCCTCCACAAGACATGGGTTTAGAAAAATACCCCGAAGGCTTTGATGCTGACATGGCCTATGAGCTTAGGGATAAAGAGTACAACACATTGGAGGACATGCAGAAAGGAGCAGTGAACATAGAGGAAAATTTGATTGAGAAAAGAGCAAAACTGAGATCTGAGAAGAGGGTAACATACAGAGATGACAATGTAGCTTCCTCATCTGACCAAAATTATGATAAATTATCCAAAAATGTGGAAAGGTTACAACAAATGATGGAAAAAATGGTTGTCACAGTCAGTAACCAAAATAGAAACCAAAACCAGAACCAAAACTTTAGAAGAAACAACACCCCTCCCAACAGACAAAGAGAATCAGATCAACAAGTTATTCCCCCATTCCAAGAGAATTTTCTTGATGAAGATGAGGGAATCATAGAAGAGTCTGAGGGGAACACAATAAACATGTTTGAAATAGAAGATTCAATCCATAAATTTTACTCAGAAGAATATCAGCCCTCATCCTCTGGTTGGGAGGAGGAATGGTTAGAATCTGAGGATTACAGGCTAGGGTTTGAAAATTCCATGATGCAGGTCAAAGAACAATATGAACTTAGAAGAAAAAAGAGCCAAGAAATTGCCAAACCAAAGGCTTGTGAGGCCACCGTCAAGAAGAGACCTGAAAAAACTTCTAAAGCAACTGCTAAAAGTAACAAATTAGCAGCTGAGAGTTCTGGAAAGAACAAAGAAAAGGACAACCAAAACACTGATACACAAGGTAAACCAGCTAGCAACACTAGCACTGTAGTTAGTGCTCCTGATAAAACGGTCACAAACACTGTACATAACGAGAATCAACACACTGATTCAGCCACTAAAGCAGCGGCTTACAAAATATAATTGAACATTCTGAAGAGTCATTCCACTTTCAATTTGGAGAGTGAGATTGCAAAAATTAAAATCTTTGTCCCACTCTCTGAGCTGGCCACTCAGGATGTATATAAAGGCCAAATTTTGAAAGCGTTGAATTTAGGTGAGAACAGTGACACTGTGAATCTGAGTGATGATCAACCTTCCCTTCTGTTTGTGTTGAATATGGCAACAAGAAACAGTGAAGGAGGCATCCTGAAACATCCTTCCTGATCCTAGTTGGAAAGTGATCACCAAAACTAGGTGGGGGCCACACAGGTGATTTTTGACGCAAAGTCTATTTTTAGACTATGTCTATTTTTAGACATATGGAGCATATTCTATGAGTTGCGGGATGCTATTTTTGGATGGTTGGTCAAGTTGGTAAAAATAGATGGACCTCCATTTTTAGACATTGGGTGGAGTCTATTTTTAGACTGCCAGTCTAAAAATAGATCAGTCAAATATTATTAGCTCTTGATAATATTTGGACTATAAACATTATCTTATCCTCTTGCAGCACTTCAGTTCAAGCTACAGATGTGGCACATGTAGCTGAAAGAAGGAATTACACTATTCCTAGGGTTTAGTTGAGCTATTGCATCGTTGACTTCAGTTGGAACTCATGTGGCAGAGTTTGGCTGAGTTGATGAGACAGTTGATGGAGTTGTGTTCGATTTAACTTAGTTGAACTAGTTGTATTTAGTCTAACTGATAAATACACTAGTGATGAGTGGCATGAATTAATTATTAATCAAATTCACTAATTATTAACTCATAAATCAACAAAATAATACATCAGTTAACTGCAGTGCATGGACAGTTCAGTGGAGACCAGTGTTAGAGGTGGGTGAAAGGGTGAGTCTACTATCAGTTGTGACTATAATTTTGCATGAGATTTTCACACACATTGATTGAGATTTCCAATGAGGATTGTGCAGTACAAGCCAGTGGGATTCAAACTTGGATCTCATTCTTTTCCATATTGGATTGAGCAGTAGAGGCAGGCAGACAGGTGGAGCATATTGGAGCATGGGATGTGCATGATCTGAGCTTGTTTTGTATGTAACAATTGGAGATAGTGTTGAGAGCTTGTGAGGAGTTTGTGCTATGTATTGTTACATGTTATCTATATTTATAATATACAGATAGTTGGGGGTTTTCAGCTGTAAGCTTTCCCCATTACATACTGTGTTATATGTGCTTGATTATTTTTTTATGTGCGCATGCGACTGCTTCTAATTTCACAAATTGATGATCAATAGTAGAAGAGGTTATGTATTATGCATGAAGCTCAAATAGTGTGTAATCAAGATAATCTCGGTGAATAATTAAGCTATTATTCAAATTTCTACATGGTATCGAAGCAAAGGTTATCATCCGATCTATTACAGTGATTACATTTTATTTCGGTAGACAGAGTCTGTAAGAGGGCCAGGTAGCCTCTGAATTCATCCTTTCTTTGAAAGGTGAAAAATCCATTAAATGCCCCTACATTCAATCTCTGTGCTAGAAATAATTTGTTCTCACAGATCAGAAGCGGTTGAGTTTTGAGCTGGTGGAATTCGAATTTGCAGCAGTGTTTTCTTGGTATCGAAAGTCGAGATGTCTTTCAACGGATTGCAATTGGAGTATGCCCTTGAAGGCAGCTCAAATTATATTGCATGGAAGGAAATTATGGAGGCGGTGTTAGATGAAAACGGGTTGAAGGATTTCATATATGCTGAAGTCCCAAAGCCTACTGATGCTGCTCAAGTTGAGGCTTGGCAAAAGAAGATAGAAAAATGTCGAAGGATTCTGTTGGAAGGCGTGAAGGATCACATAGTGTCCAGCCTGCATGGAAAATATTCTCCATACTTGATGTGGAAAGCGTTGATAGATTTATTCCAAAGCAAGAGTGACCAGAGGAAGTTGGTGCTTAAGGATAAACTCAGGAAAATAAAGATGGAGAAGAATGACACTATTCCGGTATACTTGACAAAGTTTGTCCACTGCAGGGATGAGCTTGGGAGTGTAGGAGTTAGTGTGGATGATGAGGAATTGGTGAGCTTGGCTCTCCTTGGGCTTCCGAAGAGTTGACACTCCTATAAGGACTCTGTCAATGGTTGGGAAAAATTGCCAGGATGGGAGCGACTTTGGTCGGATCTTGTGCAAGAGGAGATAAGGCAGAGTACCAGGGATGGATCTTCATCAAAGACATCTGATGAAGAGTATTGCGCTTTGGCTGCCAAAGCAAGGAAGGGGAAGGGAAAGAAGAATGCTTCTCAATCCGGTGCAGATGGTAAAGAGCGTGACATCTCCAAAGTGAAGTGTTTTCACTGTCACGAGCATGGGCATTACGCCAAAAATTGTCCACAGAAGAAGAAGAACAAGCAGGCTGCTAGAGCTGCAACTGGTGAGGCTCTTGCCTCGCAATTTGAGCTGGACTTCTCATTGATCGCATGCATGATGTCTAGTGCATTGGGATCGGGGTGGTATTTTGATAGTGGCACTTCCTTTCACATGACGAGAGATGTGAATATTTTCAGTGACTTGGTGGAGAAATATCTCCAGTTGCATGTTGAGTTGGGCGAAAATGGATGATACAATGCAACCGGAATTGGTACCATAACCTTTCAGAGGGATTCAGGTAAACTCATTCTTTTACAATATGTAGTGCATGTTCTAGGTTTAAAGAAGAATTTAATCTCAGTTGCAATGTTAGAGGATAAAGGGTATGAAGTTGTCTTCAGTGAAGGAAAAGTTTTCCTTCGGCACAAGGCAATAGGAAAAGTTAATAAGGTTGGGATTTGAGCAAAGAATCTCTACATAATTGAAGTAGATGGGATGTCTACGAAGCTTCCTACTATTGGGAAGTGCAAGAAAGACATGCAATTGAAGCTTGAGGTGGAGCAAGTTTTGCATGCAGGTAATAATGAACCTCGGGATGTGGAGCAGCCACAAGATGAGGATAATGGAGTGGAAGAAACCACTCATGCAGAGAAATTTCATGCCATATGGGCAGATGGAGTGCATGCAGCTATACCACCAGGTGAGAGGTGGGGCGACATGCATGAATAATCCCAAGAGGATATTTCTGGGTAGGATTCATGAGATGGTGTGGATCTCATGAATTGAACCTGGCTACGAGGTGCCCACAGCACAACAGTAGCATGATCAGTTGGATTGATGCAGGCAGATCAAAGTGATAGTGTCGGATACTGGAGCGCAAATCAGAGTTGACAGCAAGTGCAAGAGTGCATGGGTGCAAGAGTTCATCAGCACAGTGGTTACTGATGACATGTGCAATTGGGCCCAGCAGAAGTCAAAGACTTTGATGATAGATGCATCAGATTGATTGATTTGTTTGGAGCCTATTCAGTTTCAGAGGAGTTGTAGAGCAGATGCATGGAGTTGCATGGCGCTTGTGAAGGTTGCAGGGCGAATGCATGGAGTTGCATGTCGCATGCAAAGACAGTTCTTTCTTTTTGAGAGGGAGTGTTGAAGATGGCAACAAGAAACAGTGAAGGAGGCATCCTGAAACATCTTTCCTGATCCTAGTTGGAAAGCGATCACCAAAACTAGGTGGGGGCCACACAGGTGATTTTTGTCGCAAAGTCTATTTTTAGACATATGGAGCATATTCTATGAGTTGCGGGATGCTATTTGTGGATGGTTGGTCAAGTTGGTAAAAATAGATGGACCTCTATTTTTAGAAATTGGGCGGAGTCTATTCTTAGACTGCTAGTCTAAAAATAGATCAGTTGAATATTATTAGCTCTTAATAATATTTGGACTATAAACATTATCTTATCCTCTTGCAGCACTTCAGTTCGAGCTACGGATGTGGCACATGCAGCTGATAGAAGGAATTACACTATTCCTAGGGTTTAGTTGAGCTATTGCATGGTTGACTTCAGTTGGAACTCATGTGGCAGAGTTTGGTAGAGTTGATGAGACAATTGATGGAGTTGTGTTCGGTTTAACTTAGTTGAACTAGTTGTATTTAGTCTAACTGATAAATACACTAGTGATGAATGGTGTGAATTAATTATTAACTCACAAATCAACTAAAGAATACATCAGTTAACTGCAGTGCATGGACAGTTCAATGGAGACCAGTGTTAGAGGTGGGTGAAAGGGTGAGTCTACTATCAGTTGTGACTATACTTGTGCATGAGATTTTCACACACATTGATTGAGATTGGAAATGAGGATTTTGTAGTACAATCCAGTGGGATTCAAACTTGGATCTCATTCTTTTCCATATTGGATTGCGCAGTAGAGGTAGACAGATAGGTGGAGCAGATTGGAGCATGGGATGTGCATGATCTGAGCTTGTTTTGTGTGTAACAATTGGAGATAGTGCTGAGATCTTGTGAGGAGTTTGTGCTATGTATTGTTACATGTTCTCTATCATTATAATATACAGATAGTTGGGGTTTTTCAGCTGTAAGCTTTCCCCATTACATACTGTGTTATATGTGCTTGATTATGTTTTTATGTGCGCATGCGACTACTTCTAATTCCGAAAATTGATGATCAATAGTAGAAGAGGTTATGTATTATGCATGAAGCTCAAATAATGTGTAATCAGGATAATCTCGGTGAATAATTCAGCTATTATTCAAATTTCTACAGTTTGGTCCAAAGATAGAAGGAAAATTTTAGGAAGGGGTAGTACCCCCTTTTTATATCAGTCTTAATATCCATGATAAGATTCTCCACAATGCAATGCATGATTCTGGGGCATCACACAACCTAATTCCTAAAGTAGTAATGGAAAGATTAGGCCTAGAGATAACCCGCCCCTACAAATACCTATACTCATTTGACTCTAGTAGAGTAAAGTGTCTTGGCCTGATCAAAGATTTGTGTGTGAGCCTTACTCAGATTCCTGCCAAGTGTATGGTCATGGATGTTGTGGTGGCAGATGTGCCACCCAAATATGGCATGTTATGATCAAGATCACGGGGAGCCAAGCTGCAAGGAACAATGAAGATGGATGGGGCTTATGCCACAATCCCAATCTTTGGCCAACTTAGAAGACTGTACAGGGAAGCACAAATGAAATTCCTGGTTAGTAGCCCTGAAAGACCTGAAAATTATCTGTTATACTATGTACATACAGACCTGGATTCCTTCATCTTCTGCAATGATGAATCTTTGGGGGGACCACAATCTAAAAACGTAGATACAAGCAAAGGTACACAAGATGAAATGGAGCCAATGGACTTTAACATAAT
The DNA here is from genome assembly GCA_034641835.2 of Pinus albicaulis. Taxonomy (NCBI): domain Eukaryota; kingdom Viridiplantae; phylum Streptophyta; class Pinopsida; order Pinales; family Pinaceae; genus Pinus; species Pinus albicaulis. The sequence continues at coordinate 289,428,081 of CM076584.1, read as the reverse complement.
GGCTACCCTAGACTCAGAGGAAGAAGATGTAGAAAACTTTGAACGGTGCACTGAAACAACAACGCTAAGCAAACCAGAAACAGAATGCAATCAGCCAACTAGTCACCTCTCTGACTTCCACACCCCTACGAAAAACTAAATAACCCACAGCCTGATGCATATCCTATAGTGCAACATAATGGCGAACCTAGCTGTAGGGAAGGAAATGATGATAAAACGAAAAATGAACCCCTGTGGGAAATTAGTTTCGATGGGTCATGCACAAAAAGAACTGCTGGGGCAGGAGTGCGGATACATAACATAGAGAGTGATTACACAGAGAGTCATGCCTGCAACCTGCACTTCAAATGTACGAACAATGTTGCAGAATACGAGGCCCTTATCCTAGGTTTAAACCTGTTGAGAAAATTAGGAGCCCATAGGATAACCATGCATGGGGACTCTAAGCTAATTATTAAACATGTGAATGGTGAATACATAGTGAAACATCCTAGATTGAGAGCTTACAGGAATGACACTATGGATTTATTAAAGACGTTTCCTAGGAGTCAAAATGTCATTGCAAACGGATTATCTTACCTAGCTAGTTCATACCCTAAGACTCCGAGTGACCAAAAAATCATAATACAGACCAAATTCTGACCTGCAGTGCCAGATAACGAAAAATATTGGCAGGTTTTCGAGGGGGATAAGCAAATTGAAGATTTCTTGACAGGCAAGAACGAGTTTGAGTTTTCTGACTCAGGCTCTGTGTCTAGTGACATCTGCCAAAGTGAAAAACCCTCAGATGAGGAAGAAACACCTCGTAACATAGAAATAAATGCTTTGAACGAAGAAACTAGAGATTCAAATGGAAGTTATAAAAATGCAGAAAATGAAGAAGTCGAGGTGCTGCAGGCCAAAGAAAATAACTTACCTCGAGGTCTGGCGTCTTTAGAAGACCTTTTTTACTTTGACGACGTAGCAAAAAAGCCTACCATAGAGCACGCGGACTCTGACGTGGAAGAATGCAATATAGGCACAAAAGAAAAGCCCAAAATGATTAAATTGGCTAAGTCTTTCTCGGAAAACATCAAAAAGAAATACATTGACCTTTTCAAAGAGTTTATTGACGTGTTTGCTTGGAGCTACGAAGAATTAAAGGCTTATGACACAAACATCATACAACATAAAATACCTCTAAAACAAAATCAGAAACCGTTTAGGCAGAAACTTCGTAGGATAAATTCAAAACAATTGCCTGCAGTTGAAAAAGAGATTAAGAAGATGTATGATGTGGGCATAATAGTCCCTGTGAGGTTCTCTAATTGGGTATCAAACTTAGTCGCTGTGAGAAAGAAAACATGGGAAATCAGGCTGTGTATAGACTTCAGAAATCTTAATAGAGCCTCACTCAAAGACAACTACCCTTTGCCAAAAATGGAACACATTCTTCAGAAAGTAGTGGGCTCTAAGAGAATCTCCCTGCTAGATGGTTTCTCAAGTTAGAATCAAGTCTTAGTAATCCTAGAAGACCAACTCAAAAAAGCCTTTACCACTCCATGGGGCACCTTTATGTATGTAAAAGTTCCTTTTGGATTGATGAACGTTGGTGCAACCTTCCAAAGAGCAATGGATATAGCTTTTTTGGATGAGATAGGACACTTCATTGTTATTTACTTGGATGACATAACAGTCTATTCTAAGACTAAAGAAGAGCACCTAAAACATCTGAGGAAAGTGTTTGAAAAATGTAGAAGGTTTGGTCTGTCATTGAATCCTAAAAAGACTGTATTTGGGCTACAAGAAGGAAAGCTTCTTGGACACATTATATATGAAAAGGGAATTAGGATAGACCCACAACGAGTTGAGGGAATACTACAAATCACACACCCAAGAAACATCAAAGAATTACAGTCCTTCATTGGGAAAATCAACTTCCTTGGGAGATTTATCCCAAACCTGGCTGAACACCTTAGGAATATGACTAACATGCTGAAGAAAGGTGTAGGAGTTAAATGGACTGTGGGAGTGAAAAAATCTTTTGAATCAGTAAAACTTGCACTCACCCAAGCTCCTAGTCTGATCAGCCCAGATTTCTCTAAAGATTTCCTGATCTTTTCATTTGCCTCTGAGCATACAGTGGCTGCAGTCTTGCTATAGAAAAACACAGAGGGAATGGAACATCCCATTGCCTTTTTCAGCAAAGCACTAAGGGATGCACCCTTGAAATACAACATAATGGAAAAACAGGCCTATGCTCTGATTAAGGCCTTAAAGACTTCAGGGTGTACATATTTCATTCTCACACCATAGCTTATGTGCCCAAAGTCATATTCAAAGATATATTGTCCCAAGATCCTGATGGAAAGAGGGGAAAATGGACTACTGTGATTTTAGAATATGAACTTGAGATAAAACCCACCAAAATAATTAAAGGTCAGGGCTTAGCTCGAATAATGGCTGAATCAAACTTACAAGCCCTAGACATCAACATGGTGAATGCCTTGGATGAGCAACAAGAATTTCCTGACCCCACTGTTGAGGAAAAGTTTCAGAGCTCTCCTTGTTATTCTAACATTCTGTATGTGCTTACACACCTCAATGCCCCACCTGAACTATTAAAAACCAAGGCTAGATTCATAAAACTAAAATCCATAAACTACTGCATTTTGAATGAAAACTTATACTGGAAAAATCCAAATGGCCTATTTCTTAAATGTTTTCCTGAAAGAGAGGCAGAAAGGATTAAACAAGAATTCCAAGCAGGAGAGTGTGGAGGTCACCTGAACTAGAAGGTCACTGCAAACAAAATACTCAGGGTTGGTTACTATTGGCCCACACTCTTCAATGATGTCCATAAGATGATAATTTCCTGCCACAAATGCCAGATTTTTGAAGGAAAATGAAAACTCCTTCCCTTACCTCTACAACCCATCATTGTTGAAGGTCCCTTTCTGCAATGGGGCCTAGATTTCATAGGGGAAATTCACCCTGCTTCTTCTGCACAACACAAATGGATCCTAACAGCCACAGACTACTTCACTAAGTGGATAGAGGCCATACCTACTAGGAATGCCACAGATTTAGTCATCATTAGTTTTCTAGAAGGTCATATCCTCTCTCGGTTTGGCTGCCCAAGGAAAATAATCACTGATAATTCTACTGCTTTTGGATCCAAGAAAATGGTTGATTTTTGTCATAGGTATCAAATAGCACTTCGTCATTCAACTTCCTATTAACCTCAAGGTAATGGATTGGTTGAATCATCAAATAAGAGCCTGGTGATCATCATCAAGAAGCTATTGGAAGAGAACAAAAAGTCATGGCATAACAAGTTGGTGCATGCCTTGTGGGCTGACAGACTTTCAACAAAGAATTCCATTGGCATGTCACCATTTCAACTTGTCTATGGTACAGAAGTAGTATTTCCTACCGGCGTTGGGGTACCAGTAATCAAGCTAGTCCAAGAGATTCAAGCAGAAGAAGATAATATGGTGAGGAGAATCAGCCAGAAAATTCACCTCCAGCAAACAAGGGAAGAGGTTTACAACAGAGCAGTGAAAGTTCAAGAGAATCTAAAGAAATGGTTTGAAAAAAGAACCAAAGCTGTTGGTTTCAAAATTGTGGATAAAGTTATGAAGTGGGACTCAAGAAGAGAAGATAAAGGAAAGCACAACAAGTTTGATAGTTTGTGGTAAGGTCCATACATCATCCAGGCCACCGTGGGTCCAAATGCCTTCTTCCTACAAGAATTAGATGGTACAGAGCTTTTTTGGGGTCCTATCAATGGCAGGGTGCTCAGACACTACTTCTTCTGATTTTCCATCTCCAGTTTCCATTTCCATTGTACATACCATTGCAATTTTATTTTCAAGAAAAGAGAAAATGTTCCAAAAAAAAACAGAGGAAAAGCAAGAGGTTCAGACATGCTTAAAACATGAACTTCTGAAGTGAAAAGGATTGGCTCTAATATGATCAAAACTTGAGCCAAAGAAAGCAAAGCAGCTGGTCCTAACATGCTCAAAATCTGGACCAAAAAGGAAGAAAGAAAAATCAGCTCTAACATGCCTAAAACCAGAGCTGAAATGAAAAAGAAATGACTCTAATATGCTCAAAACTTGTGTCACAAAAGAGAAAGAAGGATACTTCAAGTTTAGATCTCAAGCCTTCACAGTTTTGTTTTCAGTATTCTACAATTTTCTGCCCATGTGCAACTGTTTTTATGCCTTGGACCCACAGCAAGTCAGACAATCTAATCCTGGCTTGGCTGTTTTTCAATTTCTGTCTTAGAATATAGAGAAGAAATCTGCTGGACAGTTTAATCCCAACAGATATTAGATTAGGTAGAGAAGCATATGGGACCAATAGTCTAATCTAGTCTCATGGAGAAATAAGGGTAGATTTAGAATAGGTTTATTTTCCGTTTGCAAAAATAAAATGATGTAAAGGGTCTGCTAGCTCAAATGCACCCTAGAAGAAGAAAAAATGCTAGGATTGTAGTGTGGGTAGGTAGTTTGTTGGAAAATATTTTCTACTGATGTAATGTCTTCATATTGTGGCAGCTGAAAATCAAAGAAGGGATGTGTAAAGCAGCAGGAAACTGGCCTACTCCAAAGATCTATTCTCTGAATTCTTGACTCCTTCAAGAAGAAGCCATCCCCATGTGGAGCCACTGTTAGCCCCCCTGTAAATTTTCAACAGGAAAAGTAAGGGGCTAAATTGTTTCTGAGCCTTCAATGAATGCATCTCCCCTGGAGACACATCGTCCTTGAAGTCTCTTGTGCCTTTGCCCTGTGATGAAATCCCATCTGCTGTACCCATACAAGAAACCTCTCTGATTGTGAAAATTATGCTCCTGAAGGCCTCCCTTTACCCATGAAACCCTGCAGAATATCCCATTTTAACCTATGTCTTCCCCTTGTCAAATTCCCCTCTAATTCCCTAAGTTTCCTCAAGTTTCCCCTCTATTTCCCTATCGTTACCCTCCTTAGGCCTTGAAATGCATTAAAATGGGGTAAAAACCCACTTTCCGACCTTATAATAGGCCTAAGCTCCTTTACTGCCAGCCCCCTTCCACTTTTCCCCCATACAAACCAGCGCTGAGACTGAGCACTTAGCACCTTAGGGGCTAATCGCATCGAAAGATCGAAGCTGGGAATTAAAATCCTTTGTAACATTGAAAAAGTGCTGATGTGATTGTTTTATTAACCAGTCCCGCGAATTGATATCCACCGTTGATCTATCGTCATGATCTGACGGTTCCTGTTAACCCCGCGAGCGCTTGCTGTTCTTCACGTTCACCTCTCTGATCAAGCCATCGCCGTCTATTTCCCCATAGATCCAACGGTTTGGAGTGTACCCGCCCCTGTGGACCCCGCCGCGCACTATCCATAAACCTGGTGGTATCTATCACACCGCTTTTGGGTGGTAGGTAGTATTCTCCCATTGCCCAGCGATTCCATACAATGTTCAACACGTGCCTCCTGTACGATTCAAAAATGGCTTGCTCATCACATGTTATCATTCGGCGTTTTCCGCGGTGCAATATCCTTGTCAACCGTCCGATCATCCATCACCCATCCAATGGTCATCGCTCAACGAAGCCGCACACGCAATAGTCCATGGCCTCCGTACCCCTGGCCCACTATCCATTATCGTCCACCGTGTTTCCCACCGTCGATCTCCTTTGAGATCTGATGGTCCAGTTTTGTTTTCCCCCACTGTTGACTAATCCGTCGTCGCCCGGTCCCGCCACGTCACCTCCACGTGTCCCACTGTAAATTTGCCCCTCCCATTTTATGTATTCATTCAAAGGGTCAGTTTTAAGGTTTTACATTAATTTTCCTCTGTGCTCTGCCAACCTCCCACCAGAGCACTTCTTCACCACTCCTCTGTGTTTTTTCGTCATTCGTTTGCAGCCTCATTTTTGTCCTCACAGTCATCCACATCATCCGACCCCCCCATTGTTTTCTTAACCCGTGTTCGTATTTTGCAGGATTATCAGAGGTGGAAAACCGCCATGGTTCATATGTACCACTTCAATGGCGTGCTGCGCAGACAGAATTAAATCTGGAAGCTGGTACCTCAATAGAAAAACTCAGAAAGGTAGCGGCATCATAAATATTGCCCGGGGACAGTTCAACCTCCGCGAAGAAACCTATGCAGCGCCATTAAAACCTAGATTCTACAGCCATAATTCGAATTAAGAAGCAGAGAGCTTAAGGCGTGCGAATGAAGATATTTAAGCTTTACATTCAAAGTCTTAGAGGCAAAGCACTAGATCAGTGACCCCATGGATCATGCAGAAGGTACAACACACAAAGATTCACGTATATCAGGGTTCACATCAGCAGATTGTCCCAAAGGACAAAGTGCCCATATCAGTTCCATTATTCACCGTGTTCTTGAAGATTTCCGCCTTAACCATATTCCAAAGCTACCAGGGCATTTGTTTCACAAGCATGGCAGTCCATTCAGTCATTATGTCTATGCACCAGAGTACTACACAATACTGCAGTCAGGGTACTTCAGAGTCATATTAGAACAATCTGTAGTCTGAAGTATATCATTCGTCCATCCTAAGAACATCAAAGATTAATGCACAGGATTTATACAGAATGGGCTTCGGCCCTCTTTCTTTTCAGAAGTTTTAATACTGCATTTAGTTCTTCACCTACCTCTTCTGCTCCTCCGGAGCTATAAATTCAGAAAGAAACTCATTGTAAAGGTTGTTGATCAGTTATCAGTGAACTACAAGTAGTTTCTTTTGAGACACAGTCTCTGTGTAAAGTTGTAAGATAGGTTGAAGGAGATGTTTTCAGACTGAGTATTCAACTATTGGCAATGTTGTGATTGATTGGTATTTCTATTTAATATGACGAGCACATTTCTTTGGATCCTGATCCGAAGCAGCAGTGATGTTTTCCTATCTTTGTGTTTACATTCATTTCATTATGTTTCTATTGGCTTGCATCAGAATATTGGCATAGGATTTACCCTTGTTAGGTACCCTATGTTTCTGCCCTCCTTGCCATTGATGTTTCTCTTCTGGATGTATTATCTAATAAATGATTTCAGTTGGTTTAACTAGAGTAGTGGATGCTATTGCCTGCTCTCTGATGTATGAATTAAATGAATTTATTTCTTAGATGTTTCTTGTTATGGATTCAGTTGGAAGATTTGGGAACACTGGGGATTAGAGTTAGCCCTGTCCACTAGGATCCTTGTGCGACTAGCTGGTATTTAACTTTGTGCTCTGAATCTGTGTTATCTTCTCCTTTTCCTACGTTTCATATCACATAATCATCTTTAAGATCCTATGTTTTAGATGACTAGCCCAATTGAAAGCTCACCTATTGATTAGCAAGAATCCTTTCCTGACTCCATTGCCCAATGGTTTTGAATATTTCCTAGGATACTTCACCTCTGCCCTTTCCCTCTTTTCTCATCCTTTTCTTACATTGAACCCTTCTTTCCTGATAACCAGCAACCAAATCAAATAAATCAAACAAAAAAACCTTCTACCTATAACTAGCCTAACATCTTAACATTCGAGCTTCAAAGACATAAAACCTTTGATCATATAGAGAGATCCCTCTCTGGACCCAAGAGGGCTAGATCCTGAGGTCTGAAAGTGGTTATGATGTTGTCTCATCTTTTGGTCTTGCCAATCTGGCCAAAACATGGGAACCCCAACAGGGTCCAAAGTTGATAAAAAAAAAGTGATATTTTGTCATCTCCACTAGATGTAGGTAGCTTAGTGGTCAACTATTCGAGCATCTTTCCCTATAGGTGGCAGGTGTAGGTGCACTTGCACCTGGAGGAAATGTCGATCATTCTACTATAAGTATCACCAATTCTTCAAGATGCGGCCTTAGTACCCCTCGTTATAACCCTCTTCCATATATTTGTTAGTTATTGGCTAATAGAAAAATCACTATTACTACTGGGAGAAAGCCCCAGTACCCTTGTAAAATCCATCACAAGGCCCAGTTACTTATTGAGTGGAAGGATGTTAGGTCTTTACGATTTTTTTTTAATCATACAGAAAACTTGACAAACCTTTTTGTGGATTTTTTCACACATTAAAGAGTTTAAAGGGAAAATTAACCATTTATTTTTCGCTTTGTTTTACATATGTGAATCATTTGGTTTGATCGTTCACAATATTCTTCACAAATTTTTTGGGGAACTATAGGGGACCAAAGGGTTTCCTGTTTCTCTAGGTGCCTACAAGACCTTCCACCTTTTTCGGGAGAAGTACGTAATCTCTCACCATCTCGTCGTAGAAGACAATATTAAGATACCTTGTTTGGAACTTCCATCCTTGGATTTGTTAGGAACTAGTTCCTCTCAAGGTAATACTAACATAGCTCGGCATGGCACCACTACCAAAATCACACCAAAATTTCATACAACGATGGATAATATGAAGAAAGTACCATTTGTAGCTTCATTGAACCTCCCAAATATTTCAAAAATCAGAAATGACCCCATTTCTCATGATCCAAAATGGCCACCTATGCCAACCAAGTTACCATCATAAATTCCTAAGTTCAAAGGTAAACAGGGGAATGAATCATCCAACCATGTAATGAATTTACATTTATGGTGTTCCTCGAATAACATCAGTGAGGACTTACTTTGACTGGGCCTATTTCAAAGCACCCTCACAGGCCCTGCAACAATTTGGTATGTTAATGAAGCCTCTAGATCCCATGGAACCTTTGAGTCCTTAACTAAATCGTTCCTCAAGTTATTCCAACTCATGATTCATCAATATATAGGGTTGGAATTTATAATAAATTTTTGATAAACTACCTCAACACACATCTTGTACCATGTCCATTAATGATGTAAGCATCATAGTCTATGTAAAGTATATGTTTCCCCTGCCATACTTTTGGATTTACTTTTGAAATCACTTTCATCCATGATTGAAAAATATGTTGCAACCACCTTGTTGGAAATGGAAGAAGAAGCTCAACATTTTAATCTCATTTACATACAATCAGTGTACCTCCATTCTATCTTTCCTAATTCTCCCTACTTAGAGTTCTTCACTGAAGATGAAACACGAGCATCAAATGTGGTTGATGGGTTGATTGGGACCCTTACTGAAAACCAAATTTGGAATCCCCCCTCATATATTGGAACTAATTATGGTACTCAACCATCATTCCAACCATTCAATGGGACATCTGCAACACCAACACCATCAAATGTTGGATATATCCCAACCAACCTATTCCTACTTCTAACCCTCCATGAAAAAAACTTAGTACCCAACACACACATTGTAAATAATTTCAGCCTCCCAACATACTTAAAAAAACCCTAACCAAGGGAATCCTTATTTTTCTTTCCTAGTACCACCATAGAACAACCCCATAGCTCAAGATAATGTTGGCATTATTTTTTTCAGCCTTTCATCCATCATCAACGACAGACATTTGAAAAACTCAATATGACAAACCCATCAAATATTAATAAAAAGTGAGGGAAGAATAAAAATAAAGGAAAATAAGGATAGGGTGGAAACCCACAAAAATGACAAAAAAATAAAATTGAATGCAAAAACTAGGGAAATTCCCTCTAATTAAAACCAAAATTAGAACTATGGTACAAATATTCTACAAAAACAAAATAATAATACTATACTTCAGACTAATCACTCTTGTGCGTTTTGCAAAGATTATGGGCATTATACCCATGATTTTCCTCAACTCCTAAAGTTGAAATGTATGTGATATGCTAGGGGTAGGAGGGAGCCAATCAATCATCTTCTATACAAAATACATTTCCACATCAAGGAGTTGTAGACAATCATTTTTTAGTTGTCCCTCCCTAATAGCAAAACCAAATAAGGGGAAGTCCTAATCAGACATCTAGTCGTGACATATATATGCAAGGAACGAATGTCCTAATCTAATAGTGAAGTCACAATTATGGAAACCCTCTAGAAACTAATCCTCAACATATCAATACCCACTACTAATACAACTATGCCACCTTTTACCATAGAGTGGCCTCCCATCGAACCCATCTCCAACATGGTAGAGGGATCAGTACTTTTTGCACCCCATAATTCAAAGGAAGATTACAATTATAGTATTGTTGATGGCCTTGCGTAATCTCCATCAACCATGTCTTCTTTGGAGGTTCCTCAAACCTGTCCAACTCAATGGAAATCATTGATTTCTACAGTAGCGGATATCAATCCCTCAAATTCACACTTTATCACCTTTGATTTGGAAGACTAAGAACTATGGCTACCATCTGTATTCACATTTGAAATAATAGTAACCATTCGAAATTTCACTATTCATAATTGCATCACTGATGAGGGGGCATCCACCTATATCATGTCAAAGTCAATTTGGCAGAAATTAGGTTTCCCTGAATTGATCACTACTTATTCCATCACATTAAGGATATATGATGATTATTGGTCGTCACTTATTGTAATATTTCAAAACGTCCCTCTTGAATTTTCTAGAAAAATGTTTTTCATCGATATGAACTTCTTAGATCACCCTATCAATTATAACATCTTGTTTGGATGAAGTTACATGTATGCCATGAAGGTTATGGCATCATCAATCTTTGATACCATGAGTTTTCCTCATAATGTTAAAATCATTACCATTGAGAAATTGATACATTATGCGACAAGTACCTCTTCCTCCATTGATAGTGTTTTACCCTTTGTTCGGTACCAACAAGAGTTGGTGCTTTCCTTGACCAAAATTGGTTTAGGAATTTTCAAAAATTCATTTCTCCTTCATAGATATCCAATAGATCCACCCATCATCACACCTACTTCCACAACTCCTATATGCATGATGACCACATCAGATGGTGACCAGACTTAGGACCCTCAACTAAAATTATAGAAACCCCTAACTTTGTGGTGAGGATATATACTTTTCCCATTTACATGATTACTCAAACCTTTTTCTTGTATTCTCCACCTAGCTTTGTCTTGCACCAAGTCATGGAAACCCTTACCTTGCTGAATATGGATCTCATAATGCTCATCTAGTATTTAGCACCCCTAGCCATGTTAGTAGTCCCAAACAACACATATATAGGATCAATTCTCCTGAACCCCCCTCGGGAAGCCTTACCACATATAATAACATTTTCATTGACACCAGAGGGAACCACGAGAAATGATAAACAAAAATTCATTAATTATATGATGTCATGGGACACAATAACAATCAATGCACATTTTTAGAAGAGTTGAAAGTCCTTCTTCATCCCTCTAAGGCACCTTTACCTTATCCCTCCCCTCTAGGAGAGAAGACGACCAACTCTCCCAATAAGGGATTATGTACAACCCATCCATGCACCATTTGCATGTATCATTGACACTATACCCATCATTACCCCAATCTTAGCTGATATCAAGATGCATTGGTCACACACTTTTTACCCAATATAGTAGCACCATCACTTCCCCCACTTTGAATGTAGATGCTACACATCAAACCATTTATTGTGTATTTTTTGAAGAAACCCTACGCGCAACACACCCATGTTCTATTTTCCATCATACCTCTCATTTTGTGTCATTATCTATCAAGATGAAGAAGAATAAGTCAAGAAATAATTCTACAAATTATAAACGAACTCCTTCATGAACCATATGTGATGATTTGGGACACTTGATCAACCATTTCCCAACCCTAAAAGATATTTTGAATATTCTTCATACTTAATTTCCACCCCCTTTGCATGTGCACAAGAACAATTCAGAGCACTAGCGCCACCCATGTCATATTTGCACAGAATATGCATTCCATACAAGTGATTTATCTGCATCCCCAGATATAGCGATCCATCAACTTCTTTGCAACAAACTACTGTAGAATAATATATTCTTATCCCATCATATGCTAAAGCTAAGAATGATATGTGCCATGATACCCATCCATGCATGGCTCCCATAAAACTGACACAACCTTTAGATGTATCCCCTAGCTCACTACAGGTAACCATCAGGGATATACTTCCACCGCCTAGTGGTGATGCACCATAAATTTTTTACTACATAGCCTTAGAGGTTTCATAATCTGCATTATACACGTGTTATTTTTGCCAATACTTTACACCCCACATTTGCATGTCTTTTTTATGAAACATTTGTGTGGCTTACTATAGCCCAACGCCACTTATATGTGATCCTAAGGGAGTCCCATCCATTTCCAACCAACAATGATTCCTTTGCTTTGGCTCCAAAGATGATAATAATCTTTCAAGAGTCTTTTCCTATTCACCCTTATACACCAAATATGGAGATACTTACCCCCCCTAATGTTGATAACTCACAACATAATATTTTCTTCATTTCTTCATCCATAGGAGCCATGATTCAATTCATTTTATTATCATTCTATGATGTCAATATTTCTTCACCCATCATGAAGGTTGGACCATATAAGACTGCATGGACTTAACTGCTTATGGTACATGTATATCATGCTAATCTGGATTTATTTGTGTAGAGGAGATAACCTTTGTTGAAATTAATTAAGGTATGTTTGATCATGCTTCTGTTTGGTTTATCTAACATGGTATGTTTGCAGGAAGAAGAATGTCAAGGATTAAGAGTAGAGTAGTGGAATATGGTTCACATGACTCCCCTCATAGGCTTGACATGAAATCTATGGAATGGGAAAGGTGATTTGAGTAGCAAGGGGAAGAGTATTCTCCTAATATGGTCGATACATTAAGGATTATGAAGGAAGAAATTAGAATATGCAAGGAATATAATGACATAATAATTGAGTCATAGGAAATACTTTCCAGAGCTTAGGAAAATCAAGTGGAGGTTAATTCAGTGATCCCTTAGAGCTTATCATATTTAAAGAGATAGGGAATGCTATGAATCAGTCATGGATAGGAGGAAATGACTAATGGGGCATATGGTAGTAGGTCTCGATCAGGATATAGGTTGGACAAATATGATATAGTTAGAGGTGGAATATGGTTGGATACACCTAACATGAGAGGTATTTATTATGGGTAATACTCTAGTTATAGTTTAGAGAGACATCATTTTCATCACTACCATCATCCTTATAGGAGGAGTGAGAAGCAATACTTTCCATATGAGTTTACGAAATCTAATCTTCCTAAATTTGATGGAGAGATGACGAAAACGAAAGAAATAGAAACATGGTTTCTTCGGATGAAGAATTTCTTCGAATTGCATGATTATACAGATAATATGAAATACATGATAAAGATCTTTAGTTAAAATTAAAAGTAGATATATGGTCGGAAATTGTGAAGCATGTGAGAGGCATCAATGTAGAAGAGTTGAGTTTGCATGAGTTTAAAAGGCTCCTCATAAAGAAGTACTTATCCAAGAGAGCCTATGATGGGTTCTATGAAAGATGAAGAGTATATGACTAAGTTTATGGATTTGTTGAGGTATGTTCCTTACCTCAAGGAGGAGAAGATGAAGGTTCAAAGGTTCATCAGTGAACTTCCATTAGCATTCAAGGATCAAATCGAGTATGAGAAGCCTCGATCATTGTAATAATTCATCAAGAAATTGAATCATTGTTATGAGTAGGTTAAGCGTAAGTTTGAGCCTAAACATGATTGGAAAGTGAATGAGAAGACTAGAGGAAAGTGTCCTAAAAAGGAATCGGTGGAGTCTTGATTCAGGAAGGTTAGGTGGTATGCTACGAGTTAATGAAATTGAATGAGCACAAGCAGAACTATGTGACTCATGATCTTGAGTTGACATATATAATTCATGCCTTGAAGATGTGGAGACATTATCTTCTTGGCAGGAGGTTTATTCTGATGAGTGATCATAAAGGACTGGGGTATTTGTTTGAACAACCTAATATGAATGTTAGACAAGCTAGATGGTCGGATACCCTCAGTGAGTTTGAGTTTGAGATCAGATACATAAAGAACAAGGAGAACAAGATTGCATATTCTATCAGTAGGTGAGTTTAGGTGAATCATATTTTAGTTATGAGATCTGATGGGACAGAATCACAGGAGAAGATATTATAGGAAGCACAAAATGATGATAGGTATCAATAATTGAAGCAGAGGTTGCAGCAGCAGGGTGAAGGTGATAGGGAGGGGGAGTATCACCTCATAGAATATGGCTTCGTAAGATTCAGGAACAAGATTTATGTGCCAGATAAAAACAAGCTCAAGAAGCTTATCATGTCAAGTCATATTCTGGTCACCCATGATATCAGAAAACATTGACAATAGTTAAGAAGTTATATCATTAGCTGAACTTGAAGAAGGAGGTGGTTGAGTTTGTTTCTACATGTATGGATTGTAAGTAGGTAAAAGCAAAGTGTAAGAATACAATTAGTTTATTGTAGCTAATTATTATTCTAGAGTGGAAATTTGAGGTCATTTCAATGGACTTCATTACATGTTTGTCAAGGACATCGAAGCAACATTATTCCATTATGGTTGTGGTTGAAAATCTGAGTAAGATAGCTCACTTAATTTTTGTGAAGTATACAAATTCATCTAGTGAGGTAGCTCAAATATTTATCAGGGAGATAATGATATTGAATGGTGTTCCCAAGAAGATTTTATCAAATGGAGATGCCAAGTTTACTTCCAATTTTTGGAAAGATTTGTTTATTGGCTTCAAGATAGATTTGGCTTTCAATACAACTTATCATCCATGGATAATTGGACAAACAGAGAGGGTCAACAAAATTATCGAGGAAATGTTGAGGATGTGTCTCATGCATCAACAAAGGATGTGGGAGGAGTATCTTACACTGGTAGAGGTATCTTATAATAATGGATTTCAATAATCCTTGAGGATGAGTTCATTTAAGGCTCCTTACAGGTGGAGTTACAATACTCCTATCAACTGGAGTGATCCAGTAAACAAGGTGTTGATTGGAATGTATATGTTGGTAGAGATGAAACAATAAATGTAGGTTATTAAGAAGAATATGAAGGAAAACCAAGATAGGAAGAATATTTATGTATATAAACACAAAGCGTTCAAGGAGTTTTAGTTTGGGGAGCATGTGTACATGTGCTTCAATCCCAAGAAGATATCCTTGAAGATTGTATCATGTGCCAAGTTGGCACGTCATTATTTTGGGCCTTTTGGGATCTTTGAGAGGATTGCACCATTAGCAAACAGACATAAACTTACACCAAAAATGAAATTCTATGATGTTTTTGATGTTTCATTGCTTAATATATATGTGAAGGAAGTTGATCATGTGACTTATTGGTTTTTATTACAGGTGGAACCAGAGGGATAATTCCAACGATAACCTTAGGGAATATTGTAGTGGAAACAACTCATGCTCTGGAACCGATCAATAGATAAAGTTAAAGTGAAGTGGAAGAACTTTGGGTCTGATGAAGCTACATTGGAGATGGTTGATCAGATTTCAGTTTTTTGTCATTCATTATTTGTTGGTTCAAGAAAATGTGTTTTTGGTATATATATGGTTGTAAATATCACAATGAATTGTGTTATAAATCTCCATAGGAAATATATTTTGTTTTCAGTGGTTTGTTGGTCATAGGTGTCATAGAACACTAAGGATGGTGTTTCCCTAATGGGGAGGGATTTTTAACATTCTTGAGTTAAAGAGTCATGTAATAAGGGATAATAAAAGAAAAATAATACCAATTTCATAGTCGATCTATTCCAAGTTGAATGTTGGGCAAATATTTTACCGGGCATCAATTTTGGTTTATTTATGGATATGAAAATTGAAAAAGGAAAAGAGGAAATAATTGGAATTTAATCATGATAAATAAAGGAAAATAGGAGAAAAGGAAGGTGAAGAGATACAATATTTCTTGCTACGGAAAATATAGGAAAATGAAGGAAAAATGGAGAAAAAGGAGACCTCAATGATAAAAATGCATTAGAGAAACAATTAACAATTTGGCACAAATTTTTGTAAGTCTTGGCTTGGATAAATTTTATAGAGAGAGAGGGATATCCAAGAGGAGAGAGCAAGAAAGAAAGAAAATCAAATTAAATGAAATCAAAGGAAAGAGAAGGAAATAAAGGATAAGGTTGGATCAACAACTTCAACAGGAGTATTTTGTAGGAAATAGGTTGCTTATGTGATTTCCTGGATGAGGTATGAATTCTTGGTACATGAATTTGTTTATTTGGCTCATTTTTTGTCATTGGCATGGGTTTTTCCTGGTTTGAAAATCATTTAAGCCTTTCCTTTCCATTTATTGTATAATCATGGTGTGAAGGGATTCATTCTAGGTTGAGATCTGGATTGCTGGAAGGTTTTGGAACAAGGTGAGTTGGTTTTAGGAAAATTACCAAGGGTTATGGGTGCAGATATTTTTCTCTGGGATTCCCTCAATGGGTGGGTGGAGATAGGAAAATTCCTCAAATTATGGTGAATAAATTCTAAGGCATCCAAGCTTAGTTTGGTTTTGTGATCTCAGGACCGGATATGTGACATCACAATAGCTTGAGGGTGATGGTGGTTTAACCTTTGGAGTTACTATTTTCTTATGTATTGGTTCATCCCATTTGATCCCAAATTCATGCTTGGAATATGGAATAGGTGTGATTGGCTAAACAAAATATTTGGTTCGACTCAATTTATGGATAGGTGGTACATAGAAGTCCCTGACTTGGTTGAATTTTGCGCAAACTAATAAGAGTGATTTTCCTATTGTGATGTATGCATACTTGTACATGTTATTATGTGGATTCTATGGTTTTTTTTTCATGTTTAATATTTAGGTTATATGTTGGTTATAAGAATGGTTAGATGATGTGCTCTAGCTATGGATCTTGTTCATGATTTGATATGTATTTGAATAGTTGATGAATGCATGAGATAACAAGTTTTGTTGTATCTAATTGAGAGGGCATTAAATATTCTTGATGATTCTTAGATTAAGTTAAAATATTTATGATCAAATATGCGTTCATGATTTGTAACTTATATGCTTACCATATGTTTGACGAAATGTCTAATGTGTACTAGGTAGTCTAGGTCAAGTTCTTGCTTCAAGTTTGAATTTTTGGCATTGTTATCATCTTAATAATGATCCTAGAAATTTATAGGTAGTTCTAGCTAGTGGTATTTAAGCCATCCTGGAAAAGTGGCTCATATCTTGGAACTTCTGGCATGTAACAGGGGATTTCTGGCCATAAACACACATAAAAAAGCTTATATAATGAGTGCATTTGGAGCCTCATAACTTCATGGATGAAGTGTTATGGTTCCACTTGGGGATTTTTTCTTGAGAAAATGAGCTCCATCTTAGGGATTGATCACCTAGGGTAGTTTTAAAGCTCCTGAGTTGTCTTTAGTCCCTAAGGAAGGTCAAAAAGTTAGTTTTGTAAGCCCCAATTCCATAACTAGAACTTGGAGGTCGGGTCATGTCATAGTATCACTCAACTTACAATTACCATTGAAAGCCTATGAAAGTGGGTAAATGTAGGGTGGGGGATTACAAAAGAAATTAAGTTGACATTTTGAGGCATATGATTGCAGTCTATATAAGGTACTTTCAGAAAATGGAAAATAGAGCGATCCTCTAGAAGAAAAGTAATAGCACTACCCTAAAAGAGACAAATAAGAGAACATAAAGAATCACTAGTTAACCCAAAAAGTAGTTCACAAAATAACAACGATCATAAAATAAAGTAACAATTCATATTCAACTAGATTCCATACTAAAGCCAATGAAATAGTTTATTTTCATGAGAATGTGTTAACACAAACATACACCATAAATAATAAAAGAATATCCTCACAATCATTTACGACATATGCGTGAAAGTGTGTCAGCTCTGAGAGCACCATATATTAAGTGAAAGTCCCAAGATATACAATTACAATTTTGCCATAGCATCCCAAAAAGTGGAACATTAAGTCGCTACTTTCTCATCCAAAGAAAGATCTTGTCTCCTATGTCAAGCTATAGAATCCAAGGTGAAAAGTCCAATGTCCAAAGTCAACTCTTCTTGAGCTATGGAAATGTATATATAACTAATGAGGTGACTCTCGGCCTCCCGTGTGACTCTTGACCCCCCTCATAAATCTTGAGCTTCTAAAATTAAATTTAGAATTCCTATGTGACCTTTTAACTTCTAATGACTCTAGAACTTTCATGTGACTTTTCACATTCCATATGGGACCCTTTGTATTCCATACATTTTACATTTTATCTTTTTATAAAATAAAATAATTACATTCCACAAAAGATGTGGAAAAATACATTGACACATATGAATTTTTTATGACACTTGAATAAGCCATGATTAGCCATTGATTACATGGAACTTTGTTGTTATGTGTCCAGGAAAAGCCTTTCTCCTTGCTGCTATCAATTGACTTCATGATGATGGATATTTTTTTGTACTTCATATTCATAAGTGCGTTCTTGCATGATATCCTTGGCATCCTCCTTCAACATCATCATATCATATCAAGATATAGTTCCTATAGATGAAAGTCACGCATGACAATACAACATCAATCTTGAAATATCCTAATTTAAATTCTTCATGTAATTCATTAATTGGATAAGAGACTGAATGCGAGACTGAGGAGGAGGCTCAGGTATTTCACAGTGAACAACTCAAAGAGGACGTGATGGAGGTCTCATCTCTTTGACTTCGTAATGCATAGTGGCTAAGGGACTGGGTGACAAAACTGTGCAATTAAGGGAGATAGTGACATAGTGAGGTGGGATTTTTCACTGTGATTGCGCAATGAGCAGTTCAGTGAAGACCTAGCGATAATATTGCACAACTGCACAAGTTAGTGAGGAAGTGATGCTTGAATGTTGACTAATAATGCACAATGCATAGTGGAAGACTCTTTGGGAGAGATAATTGTGTTGTTTCAAGGGAAAAGAGGCAAGGTTTAAGCACTATGACTGTGCAATGAACAGTCCTTGGAGGTAGTGACTAGGAAATGCATAGTTCTAGGAGGAAAGGGTGCTTCACAGTGATTTAATACTTCATAAGGCACAGTTGTAAAAGGAAGAAAAGTTTAGCAAGTTGTAAAGGAAGTTAAAGCTCTGAAAGGTCTAAGAGTAGGAGCTATTAGAAATAAAATTAACTCAGACAAATACATAAAACACATATAAAAAACCAAACACCAAATAATGGCGGAAAAGGCTTTAGCCTCACGACTTCCTCCATATTTTTCTCATTATTAAAATAATGTAACTTTACAATTAAATAGATGAGGAGACAGTGTCTCAAGATAGTATGTGCTATCTTGAACACCTTGTTGAGATAATTTCTCAGCCAAACATACACAAATAGAGGAGCTACCTACACTAATTTCTATATTAGAGGAACAACCCAAGAGTTAGGCACAAATTCCTAACTTGTAATATTTAATTAATCAATTATTTTTTGATTTATTATTGTTTTGTGAGAGAGGCTAACATTCCCCCCTTCAATGATAAATCCAAAATAAGAATGAGGAACCATCTTCCAAGTTCTCATGTTGATCCTCAAAAACATTGCTTGAAAAACTGCCAAAGCTGGATGCTGAAAAACTGCAATTTGAAGAGACCATGAGTCAGTTGCATGTCTAATTCATCTCTGAATTTCACTTGACAACTACATCACGTGCCAAGTTGCAAAAGGATCCATCTTTCCTTTGCATTAAATCAGCATCATTTATCCACTGACAAAAATTTTTCAACACCCACTAGCTGACGATGTCAAAAAACAACTCATTGTTGCTTTTGTTGTGTTGAAAACTGCTCACTGCTTCTTTGCTGTCAATTTCCCACTGGAAAATTTGTCGATGCCCACTGGCTGCTTTTGCTGGTTTTGTTGAGACTTTCAGCTTGACAAACACTGTCAATTTCATTGACATTTTCCCCCCTTTGTTAGCTGAAAAGAGAGACACTTCTTTGGAAATTTTTCTTGAACTCCCCCCCTTCAGGTGTAGGAGTTTTACACTGGTGTACTCCCCCGTTCAACTGCATGAGAGTACCATCATATTTTCACTGTTGGCTGCAATATGTGTGATTGTATGCAATTTTAGAACTGAGACAATCTGTTGACTATGGATGACAATTCCTAAGGATCGATCCATTCATAATGTATCTTCAATCAGGTTGATTGTTGTTGGTTGTGACATTGCTCTGAGGAATGATTGGGCTTGCGAAAATGGCGACAAGGATGGAGATCAAAACATTGATCTTCCATATGACCAGTTCTTTGACAATGAGGACATTTCGGTTTGACTTCAACTTCAGGTTGTGTGCAATTCTGTTTGGCTGCAACTTTGGGTTGCGTGGATTGCTGGTTGTCTGCAACTTTCTCAGAACTTGCTGAGGTGAGTTGTACAAGAAATCCTACATTGATGAACTTAATTGGCTTGGAATAATCTGGGATATGCAAGTTGGTGTCATCATTGACATATCCTAAGCCTCATCGATTCTTGTTATTTTGAATTTCTTCCCATGGCTTAATGATGGGCTTGGAAGAAATTGGAACTGGAACAAATTCAACACTTGAAGCTGTTTGGATGAATGAATTATCATCTAGATGGTTCAAAGACTTGGAAGTATCAATCTTTTCTTGCAATTCATTCCTTTGAAGTTGCGACTCGAGTTGAAGAAACTCAATTGTTTCATTTTTTTGTTGTAGATGCTGTGAAAGATCAGCAAGAGTTTCTTTGTTGATGTTCACCATGTCTTCATCACTCGAGATGATCAAATTGTGAAGAATTTTTAACAACTAAATGTGTTGTGCCATCTGAACTTGCTCTCTTGAATTCAGGTTCTCATCGTAGATGTCTTGCTTTGAACTGTTTCACTTGATTTTGTTACTTGAATGATAGGCTTGCTTGCTGTGTGGCTTGAATGGCATGCTTGTTTGATTTGTTGCTTATTGCACTTGCTTGGAACACTTTCTTGCTTGAAATTTTGAATTCACGCTCGCTTGATGATGATCACTTTGCTTGAACAATTACTTGACTTGCTAGATTACTTCATGCTCACTTGAATGAACAGTCATGCTCACTTGCTTGCTGAATCTCTTGCTTGGTGAAACTTGTTTCTCTTGTTTCAAGTTTACTGGAACTCACGCTCGCTTGCTTCAACTTTGTACTGACTTGATGCAAATTTATTGAATGAATACTCATGCTCGCTTGCAGGAGATGTGAAATTGTTTCTTGTTTGCTTTAGAGTTAAAACTCGTGCACTAACTTGATTTTGATTAAAGGAAGGGTGTCGAACACCGTTAAAAATTCACCCAAGAAATATTACAATGATTTTAATGATTCACTTAAAACAATGAATTCACTTGTCCTTTTAAAAATTCATTAACAATGAATTTTTAATGATTCACTTAAAACAATGAATTTGATTACAAGTTCTTAAATGTATTTTCAAGAACGTTGATGTAGACTTTGATTTGAAGTGCTGGAGTTTCTAGATTCATGAACTTGATTGTATTGAGTGAATATGCTTGTTGAGGTAGAATTCCGATGTTGAAAGATTTGATTATTTGTTTTAGTGATGCAGATGCATGTGTTGAGTTTAATTATCCTTCCTTGCAGCTTCTTTGTTACAGATGTTGTGCTTGCTTGCATTGAACTTTATGTGTGTGTTAAATGAGATCATTTATGTGTCAAAACTAGACACAAATAAAAAAACAACAACATGAAGCATGCACCATCATCAACACACTCTTTGTGTACCTAAAATCCCCTTATTCAATTTCAGGTGGATCTAGGACACAATCACCAGAAAAAATATATGCTTTACTAAAATTTGGAGTAAATAATCTTGCAGCTTCATAACATCTTCGTGGAATCAAAGTTCCAGAACTTCCTGGAAAAAAAATGTCTTCAAAAAATGACTCAACCTCCTACAACAAGGAGCTTTCTTTTGATCACTCCAAATTTACAAAAAAGGTGAATCCTTATCACTCCAGAAAATCACTTATTGCTCCAAAATCACAAAAGTTTTGGACACTTACATTTATATCCATTTCATAAATTCATCTCCAATCTCAGAAACATAGTTCCATGGAAATCATGAAAAACATATAATATGATCACTCTCTTTTCAATTTTCTTATGTCACTAAAAAATAACGAAATAATGTTTTGAAATCAGAATCAAGTGAGCACTGGTTTTTGGACTTGGTCTTTGGCAAGCACTGGTTCTCTATTCTCTGGAACCTCTTTGAGCATCCTTCTCTGCTCTTTCTAGGCTTCAACTCACCTGCACTCTTTAAGAACACAAATTTCCTTTTTATCCAATCTCTGTTGGAATTCTTCAGGATTCTGCTCCACACTTTTCTTTCATTCAGAAACTATTACTAGTCTCTTTCATCAGTACTGTTTAAAATTATGATCTTTTTTTGCTGAGATTTCCTTCAACTTTCTGCAACTTGTATTTTTCAAATATCATCTTCAAAACCAGAGTTAAAAGAAAACATATCAGCTCACCTTCAAGATCTCTATGTAATCTTGTTCCATCTCTCACCTATACTTTCATGCACCATACAACTGCACATTATAAATGGTACATCAACTTACATCTCTTCACTTATGAACAGATAACAAGCTATTCATGTTTTCAATTTATGAGATTAATAATGTACAACTCATACATCGTATCCATCATGAAAGCTGCCACATGATAGTAAAATAAAGATTCTACAACATCAAGCGATTGTTTAATAGAATAGTGGAATAACCTGTTCAAGTGTATTAATGACCAGGTTATTCCACAGGTTATTCCACTTGAATAGGTTATTCCACTATTATGTTAAACCATTGCACCTGTATGGACTCTCTTTTTAAAAATTAAGCAATTTTGTCTTACAATCTTAAATGTATCATGAACAAGTGGAACTTCATTGAATTTATTTAAATGAAAGAACTTAATGGAATGTCATATGGGTTGCGGATCCATTTTCTGTATGCTTGAGCTGTGATTTTTCTCTCGGTGGAATGAGAGTTCATAACCAAACTGCCACAAATTTCTACAAAATCCTCATTAGCTAAGGAGCGTAGGCCACCATCACAGTAGGAGGCAGAGAGAGAGACCAGTTACCTTTTTATGCGGAAGCTAAGCTGTTCTTTTGTTTTTTTTTTTTTAATCCTAAAAAAAAATACCACCTTATATCATTTTAAAAAATCTGAATTGACATATCAATCATATGAATATATTCATTCGAGCCCATGATTAACCATTTCAATTTTTATATGATTTTTAAACAAACACATCAACATAATGTATTTGGTCCATACTTATCAACGCATCTTTGCCAACGATCTATGCAACCCATGTTATTCTCTGTTGTCCTTGATCTACCCAATATTGCTCCACCTAGAATTCTCAATTCAATTGACCAAGATTCAACTTTGTAGCTATGCAATTCAGTTCTCAAGATTTTGCGTTCACCCAATAGTTACTCACGATCCCTTTTAACAACGTTTTTGTGTTCAACAGCTTCAATGCTGCTTCAACTCAATTAATTGATTTTCTGCTATCTCACTTGCCATACATATGCAACGAGCAGTGGTTTTCTTTGAAATTTCAATAAAAACGTCGCTTCTGCCATGCCCAGAAGTTGATGGCTCCGAAGATGAATCATACGTCCGCTCTCTCTATCAAGACTTCCACTAGTCGACTTCAATATTGTGAACCACAATACCACAGTCGGTCCATTGCCAATGTGCTTCACGTTCCTTCAATGATTTGCGTTTGATTCCATGTGCGAAAATTCTAGACTATAATAGCCCGGGTTCGATGCTATGTATGGAATCTCCAGCTTTTAACAATCGGTGCTTCAACATTGTCCATGTATCAACACCTTTTAACAGTTGTGTTCGATGCTACATTTTCCACACGTTTTCAATGATTTGTGTTGATCTCTCTTCAACGATTTCAGCATAGGACTATGCCTCCATTGGACACAAATTCTACTACCCACTACAATGACATAGCACTCACTCTTCGCATTATCTGGTGTCAAATCCCTCTAATTGCTGAGTGTGATCCCTCCTTTGCTATGTATTCTTTCTGCATTCACAATTGCACAGACAATATATGCATATATCCAAAACAGGCATCTTAACAAGCTCTGATACCACATATTAGAAATAAAATTAACTCAGACAAATACAGAAAACACATATAAAAAACTAGACACCAAATAATGGCGGAAAAGGCTTCAGCCTCACGGCTTACTCACATATTTTTCTCATTATTAAAAGAATGTAATTTTACAATTAAATAGATGAGGAGACAGTGTCTCAAGATAGTACGTGCTATATTCAACACCTTGTTGAGATAATTTCTCAACCAAATATACAAAAATATAGGAGCTACCTAAACTAACTCCTATCTTAGAGGAACAACCCAAGAGTTAGGCACAAATTCCGAACTTGTAATATTTAATTAGTTTATTTATTTTTGGATTTATTATTGTTTTGTGAGAGAGGCTATCAGGAGTAGTCAAACAAGAGAGAACAAGACATGTAAAAAGTCCTCAAACCATGATATGTCACACTTAGATAACATCAACATGTGCCAAATAAATTCTCAATACACAAAATCAACAAGCATACCTTGAAACAACAATAAATCCACACCTCTTTTGAAGTGCGATAATTGAAACGTCACTTTACGACACGTATAATACATGTTACGATAAGAGTTTCAACCCCAACCAGAAAGTGTGTTGGGATACGAGAGAGTGTCTAGCATGAATTTTGATGATATATTTGGTCAAACAATGTAAAAGAGTGTGTTATACTGCCTGTAGTGATGCACTCAAGTGCCACATGTGTAGGAGTGAAAATATTTGAAAGAGACAGTTGCAATAGTAGGTAAAATTGAAATTGACACTTGAAAAATCTAAATAAAGTGAAAGCAGCAGATGTTATAGTGAAGAGAAATAAAAAGCACCACTTGTGAAAGTGAAATCAAGAAAAAATGACATTTTTGAAAGAAAAAGTGAAACAAATTAAAACCAAAGTGCGTAAAATAAACGTTTCAGAAAAATAACTAGGGTGATGATACAATTACAACTACCTGTGAGATAGATTTCACCTTGGAATTGTGCACTAAATGTCCACAGGGATTGCATAATATCTGTCTCCAAGAACCGCATAATCACTATCACTAGAGACTACACAATGAACAATATTTTATGACTGGGAAGTCACCATATGCAAAGAACTCTGTAGTCATTGTCCTTGAAAATTACATGATTGCTCTTTTCAACATCTGTGCAATGAATATCAACAGGGGTTGCACAATTCTTGAATATCTAAGGTACTCATTGACTGCTAGAACAGATGGTAAGAGGAGCTCTTGTAAATGTATTGAAGGATGAGCATGTTTAATAAAGTGACTTCAATAGTTATAAATTCATAAGAAAAGTATCAACCAATCACGAAGTGAATATGAAAAACTTGAGGAGATGTGTCATGATATCATAAGTAGGCTCAAAAATTCAAGTGTAGAATAATTTTTGGAGGGTGTTTTTTGTAGTGACAACAATATGATGCTGCTTGTATTGACTTAGAGTGTATTGTGAATCATAGGTATAATAGGGTTTGGTTATTGTTGAGATTTTGTTGGGGTAATTTCCTATGAGTATGTTTTGATGAGTTGATTGTATGAGGATATTTTTTTGTGTGAGATGATGTGATTGAGGTTGAGAATATTTTGTTCATGATTTTGTGGAGGGAGATTTTTTTTGTATTTAATGATTGAGAAAAGATTTATAAGTGGGTACAATATGAAAATAATATTAAATGATGCCTACAATTGTATTGAGTTTATTAGTGTATCCTAGTTTGAAAATGTATGAAAGGTGGTCCACAAGATCTTGAATGTTGGGACCCTCATTGGGCATGTTGTGGCTTGTTGACAAATACAAACTTGTTAATTTAGGTAGTGGTATCTTCCTTTGGGTTGAAGATAAATAAATTAGGGAGTGGTGACTTCGCTCCAGTGGTGGCTATAGAACCTATTGGATGTTGGGGCATCCAAAAGGTAGTGCCCTGCAACGATGAGTGACTTGCATAGTTCAGGGAGTGGTGACTTCTAGTAGTTGGTGGCATGCAAAGTTTAGGAAGTGGTAGCTTCTGTTGTCGACAGATATTTTCCCTCCTAGAGATAGCCTAGAGTTTCCATAGACCAGTGCCAAGGACATCTTATCATAACAAGGAGCACATAATATAACTTGGGTGTCAATCCAAAAGCTCTCCTGCTATCTCTTGTAAAACAAGGAAATTGATTTAAATGGGACCAGGACTTATAGAAACTGCCACAGGGAAAGTAATGTTGCAGAGACAAGATGCAAAACTCCAACACAAAAGCATAAGACAGTTAAGAGACAATTTGTTGTAAAGAGGGCCGATTCAAATAATATGCCACAGAAATCAAGTATCAGAAGGTGTATGTAGTGAAAGAAATATAAGAAGATATTAGTTAACTTTGGTCTGATACCCAGATACACAACAGAACCATGTATGGGCTTATCAATCTAAGAATCCATACATGACAATGGCGTTTTAAAAGCACCCTCCCAAAGCAACCAATATAGCAGAAAGATGGATGAATTGAAAATGAAACAGTATATCATGCCTGAGCCATATTTAAAGCACTTGACTGATTCAAGTATGGGCATCAACTAGGATGAATCCTTACCTAAAATCAGTGAGCCACTCGCATTCCAGTACATGATACAAGAAGATATATGAAATGAAATGTTGTATTAATCACATAAGAGAAGGTTACATACTGTGAAATACCAAAGACCAGAATCCTCATTACAGATAGAACTCCTCCTCACTGAGACCCTACGGGCTTTGAGCCTTCATACAAAAGCTTTACAAAATGTATACAAATGTGCCTTTCACTGCACAATTTTCTGATACAATTCTGGAACCCTTACAATGTCCTTCTTCTAGTTTTTTATAGAAGAAGAAAGAGAGAGACCTAATAGAAAAAGTCGATGAACATTTAATTGACTCATTAAAACCTGGATGGTGAGAGAGTGCCCGCCCAAACTGTTTGACGGTGCTAAACCGTTGTAAGTACTCTGTGGCTGCTCCATGAAGTAAATGTAGTAGGTGAATATTTCTCCAGGGATAAGACATGAAGAATAAAATATGCAATATTTTGTACCTTCCTGAGAGAAAAATATATTGAAATTAACCTTGAGGATATGATTTTTGTGCACTTTTACTCTTTGCCCTCTGAATGTTGAATTGTTATTTAAAATCTTCGACTCCAGACATTGAATTCTTCGCTCTCTGACTGATATTCTTAATCTACACCATTAATAATTTCATCTACAAGAATCTGCCTTTTAAATGGTTCTTGAGGGTTGGACAGATTTGAGTCCTATTTCTTTTAATGAAAGTTGCGTCGAAGCAACTACTTAGGACCTTCTTCATGAATTTTGCATTAAAAAACCAATCCTTTGATGCACCCCTGACCTCCGCAATGAGGGCTTTAAGTTATGGTTAACCTCCGGCGCTAAAACCCTGCAAAAATCCGCAAACTTGTTAGGAAAATTATGCATGGGAATGCAGACACGGTGGGGATTATGGGGTGGAAACTACCGCATGGTCGACTGGTGAAAAATGTGGGACTATGGTGGGGAATGCAATGTAACAGTGTGGAGCGAGCTTGGGGGAGAAGGCAAACATAATCGTGAAAACGCATTGGAAATGAAGTGGCGAGCTAAATATAGAACAATGGTGGCGGAATGCATGTGGAGTGAAATGAAGGATAAGTGGTACTATGAGAGGATGACAGGAACAGATGATGTGGAGGGGTACGGGATTAACAGCGTGGCAGGGGAATGATCCGGGCCATTCAATATTAAAACAAGATCGACGGCTAAAACCAATAAGATGGTGGGCCAGGGCATCATTCAACTTGGGCTATCTTCCGTGCAGCTCTGAAGGATGATAGCCATCAGATGAAGATTCATGAATCTAACGGCTCATGCTGATTTCGCTGCGCGACTACGACCGAACGATAACGTGCGAAATGGAGCGGGTTTGGAACAGTGGCCTGGGACACGCGGCGATCAGCATATGGAATCGTTGGCCGAAGGAGGAATACCACCCGCCCAACAATGGTGGTGCGAAATAAACCAACTGGTTTTTGAATCGATGCGTAGCGCGGGGTCCACCAGGGTGGCAAGTCATGGAACGTTGATCTGTGTTTGATCTGACGGCTGAGAGCAGGCCTGATAGGCATATGCGTTCGGCACCTTTGGGACTTAACAAGCGGTTCTGAGCTTCGGTCATGCGGATAATAAGATATAGATGGCCGTAACTAAAAGGAGCTAGACTTGTCACGACTTTGAATACGCATCTGTGGCGCTTTCTAATGCGTTTCATGGGGGCGAGAAAGGCAACGGTAAGAAAAACTGGATTTTGTAGGCCATGATAGGGAACCTGAAAGTTTTAGGGGGAGTTTGAAGACCAAAAATTTAAATGAGGAGCTGTCATGGAAAACAGCTTCCATCAGGTATTGGTCTGAAAAGAGTGGTTGATAATATCCATTACAAGTTGGGGCTTGCATAATAGTGATGGGGAGTGATATGATGCAATAGAAAGATTTCAATAATAAGAAGAAGAGGCAGAAGCATATCATTATTTTTCACCCATAAGGGTTTCCACCTGATATCCTATACTCACATGTGTTTGATAGTGTTTCATGTTCCTTACTAACTATATGTTTCTCATAGTTGATGCATGTGTTATCTTCCTATAATATTTTGCATGAGCTAGTTTATATTAATTCATTATGATATGTTGCTAATCAATGAATGATTCAATGCTATTAAAGAAAGGGTAAAATGTTGTAAAAAATTATCCATCCATCTAATAATAATTCATCCCCCCACCAAAGCCTCATCTTAGTATTGGAAATATCCTGACAATTGGTATCTTTTAAATTTCTTTCAGCTGCATCTTGACCACTTGAAAGTAGATTTGAGTAATTTTTATTTTTATTTTTTTCATAATGGATCATCATGGAGTCTCTCTGCTCACTGTTGCAAAGTACCAGGTATGGAAAGAGAAAGTTAAATCTTAATTTTTAGCTTATGGATATAAAATTTGGAAGTTAGTGAGTGAATAATATGGTGAGGATTCCCACATCTAAAGTGATGCAACATAATGCTTGACCCAAGTGCGTGATCTATGAAAACATTCATAATTCATATATGGAAAATATAATGCATTTGACATCTGCAAAGAAGATTTGGGAAATATTGCGGGTGTCATATGAAGGATAAAATGACAAAAGTAATGGTGAGAAATAGAAGAGTAAGAAGAAGAAAAAGAAAGAGGTCTCTCAGAACATAGAATCTTGGCTCGAAGGGATCAATCCCCTTAGTGTGAATGAAACAACAGATCATTATGAGGATAAATCAAAAGATGAAGGTTCAATATCCAGATGTGTTGCAACAAGGTTAATATAAACGTAATGATGATCATGATTCCTTTCTTAATTTCATGTTAGATGGATCTGATGTTTGCCATGTTGAGTTGCACAAGAAGATGAGAATTATGTTATGCTTCTGAAAGTTGATTATGATTCAACCGTGGTTGTAATAGAGAAACTTACTCTTAAGCTAAGTGGACTAACAATTGCATGTAGAGATGAAGAAAAGTTGTTGCAGATATTTGATGATAAGGAGGTTGAGCTTAAAGAAGAAATTATCATTTTGAGAACCCAACTACAAGAAGCTAAGAGAATTGAAGAGGTTATAAGAATCCAACAATAATAAAATGAGGGTTGAGTTGAAGACTGATGCAGGAGCATTAGCTCGGAATAATACCTTATATTTTATTTAAACTAAGGGGTCTTACGTTTTCGAGAAAATATTAATTTCATGTAAATAATAATATTATTTTTGAGTGATTGAATTATGTTTTTAATTAATTATATGTGAGAATTTGTAAATGTTTCCAAATAATTGAAAAACATGAGAGAAATTAGATGAGAGATATCTAAGAGATAATCATGAAGCCTAAGTTAGATTTAGCTTCAAGGTTTTAGGGATAAAGATCTAGATTATAGGGGTGTTGAGATAATTAAGGGCTTGTTGAGTGATTAAGGGAATTTGAACCTAAATTGGTTGAATTCAATTTGTATAAATTTGTGAGCCTCAAGGCAAAATAGATCAGGTAGAATAGAGTGATTGGAGGTGAGGGTTGGACAACAAGTTTGTAAGCCTACAGGCTTTTGTAAAAGGCCATAGATTTGGAAATCTGGCTATGAACCAAGAAGGGTTTTTGAAATTGATTTTATTTGGTTATATTGATGAGGAATTTGTTTTGAAAATTCTGTGTGAAGTATATATTCTTGGTCGAATTTCCTAGGAAGAGTTGAGTTATTAATTCAGTCATATGATAAGCTTTGTAGACAAAGCTCTACACAGAAGTTGAAAGAATCGATATTATTAATATCGGCATTGCAATTGTTAATTATAATGGTAAATTTGTGTGTTGAGTGAATCGATTTATTTTATGTAAATCTGTAGGTTTGTATGGAAGCGTTGAATAAAGTGAGGGCGCATTATGAATTTGCATATGGTGTTCATAGAGTTTTTATTGACAGCGATGGAACAAATGGAGGGCACAGTGGATATGAAACCGTAGGGCATCATAAGGGACAACGATGGAGAGTTTACTACAGAGTTAGCACAAGTATTGAAATAAAGTTACAGTCAGAAGAGATAAAACGTGAATGCTGATCCAAAATAGAAATCGACTGCTAAAAGGTGAGGTACCAAAGTTGTAAGCGGTAATGGTGAGTGAGAGCCTTTGAACGCAGAGTTTAATTAGCATTTGAACGCATTTTTCGATTTAATTCAATCAATTTCAGATTCGATTTGATGAATTGAGTTCGAGTTGGGAAATGGAGTTTGTGTTAATTGCAAGTGAGAGTAGTTTTAAAAGTTAACCAGTGGCAGGACGAGGTTTGAGATTGGTGAAGCCGAGCCATCGTGTTTAGAAGAGCGTAGAGGAACTGTAATTTGATGGCAGAATGCATGTAGGGAGTTGAATCTGTGTTGAACACAGATATTAAAGTTGAAGCGGAGAAATCAAGTGTAGGAGCGAATTTGTCAGTGTGTGATGGATGGGATGCAGAGAATTAAAGGATCAAGTTTGCGCAGCATTGGGTAAGGAATGTTGAAACATGTTGTGGTTCAAAGGTAATTTAATGAGTTTAACAGTCAATGTAAAATTATAAAAGCGTTGGGAATGTTGGTGGAATCGAATTTTATTCGATTGAAATCCATTGCAACAGAACTGAATTTGCGTTGAGCCTGGTTGAATCATATTGCAGGGGATCAAATGACTGATGGAATAAGATGTGCTGAATAGCTGTAGCACTGTAGTTGATAGAACTGAAAATGATGGCCCAAGAACGAAGGTGTAGCGCTGGTGCGAATACGCGGTGGAATGGTAAGCAAGAGCGAAAGATACAAGTCGAAGAATGTAATTGACGGACTTGTAAGTTGAATGTCATGGGTCCCAACGTTCTTCTATGATCGTATAAATGTTGGCATGTGGATTTCATCCAAGGTATGGGCGGAGTATTTAAATGATACATTTAACATTTAATTGTTAAAAGTTTCAATATTTGAATAATAAATGAAGTGATAAATAAAGGCCAATGCAACAGTACTATTGAACACATTGTGTGAATTGAATAAGCGTGATCAATTAAGGTATACTTTGAAATTTAGTGCCTTGGATGTTATTGGAAATGGGATTTAACAATAGATTTGATGTTAAAAAGAGAAAGCTTCCGCATGAAGTTTTTAAATTGGGATTGGATTGAAGATGGTTGATTGCATGAAAATTGATTTGAAGCATGGTTTTCATAAACCATGAAAATTTTTGAACAAGATGTTTGAAGAGCTTCTGTGAATTTAAGTTGTTGAATTTTCTTAGCTTTGATAGTTTATTGGGGAGTTATTGAGACAAATTTTGTATATGCATGAGGGTGGAAATATTTTGGGGATGCAGGGTTTTCCTGCATCATTTTTGGTATCAGAGCTGGAATAGGTCTATGTGTGAGGATTCAAGTTTTTAAGTTGAGTTAATTGCATGTGGTGAATAAATGTCAGATTTTGAACTAATGAAGATTGCAACACAGTGATGCAAGTGCAGTGAAGAAGTGAAGCAAGATCAACAGGATCTTTAAGGTGAGCTAACAGATGATATTTAACTCTAGTTTGAAGATTGTTTTTAGAATTCAGATTGCAAGCAAGTGGAAGAAGTCTCAGCGGGAAGAAGCAGATCACAACTGGAATGCAGTGATGAAGGAGTCCAGTAAGGGATTCTAAGAGAGTGGCAGAACCTGAAGATTCAATAGAGGTTGAATAAATTTGCAGATAAGTGAAGCCCGAAGGAGCAGTGGAGAAATGCTCAAAAGGGTTCCAACAGAGAACCGATGATTACCAAAAGACCAGATCCGAAGGAAAGGATTGGTGATGTAAGTGGCAGCAGGAGAGCTTGCTGTTATTGAGGCTTGGTGCAACTCATGGGTGAGAAACTCATGAAGAAGGAGATGGCTATTGAAAGTCATAAAGGAGAGAGCGGAGGTTCAGAGAGAGGCCACAGTAGAAAGAGGGAGAAATATGCCAAGGAAACTGGCATAAGACAACAGTTAGCTGATGTAGAATATGAAAAAGAGTTAGCTGAGATCAGGGAACAGTTTGATAGACTGAATATGATGATAGAGGAATGCCAGAGAGTGGGTTGGATCATGAGGAAGAGAGTGAAGTGGCAGAGTTCATTTCAGTGAACAGAAAGATTTCATGGAAGCAGATGATGTAAATGGAAGAATTATTGGTAGTCTTGAGAATTCTTCAGAGAATTCTTTGGGAAGAGAGAATCAACATACTGATGTGCTAATTGAGATGGAAAATTCGGAGCAGCATATTGAGGTGCTGGCAGAGGGAAGTAAGGCACTGATGCCTTATGATTTTTATTTTAACAAATTTTTTTTGAATGCAGGTGTTGTTGCAGGTACTGAAGAATGTTTGACTCAGTTGAGCAGTCAAATGAATGAAGAAAAAAATTCTGGGGAAATTTCTAATCCATGGGATGAAGAATTTATGTTGCTGGAAAGGATGCTGAATAGTCAAAATTCATTGTAGAAAGAAACTCAATTTCATAATTGGGAATTTCAGATACAAGAGGATGAAGATAGAAGTAAAAATGGAGCAAGTAAGAACTGACCGAGTAAGAGCTCAGCAGGCAGCAAGAAATCAACAATCTAAAGATTTATTGGACAGAGAAATTGAATTAATCAGAAGAATCATGATGAAAGTGTCTCAAAGGAAGACATCAGTAAGGAAGAGAAGTAGCATCAGCAAAATGAAGAAAGAAATAGATTGTAAAAGTGCAGCAAGTGGAGCAAGGCAACATAAGATATGGAGACCTGGAGAAAAGCAGCAGACAGCAGATATAGATGATAAGTTATAGAACAAGGTGTGGGATCCAGGCGGACAAAGACTTAAACACATGATCAGGAGATCATGATCATTTTCAACCTTGGGAGTCTGATGCAGGAGAATTAGCTCGGAAAAATACCTTATATTTTATTTAAACTAAGGGGTCTTATGTTTTTGAGAAAATATTAATTTCATGTAAATATTAATATTATTTTTGAGTGATTAAATTATGTTTTTAATTAATTATATGTGAGAATTTGTAAATGTTTCCAAATAATTGGAAAACATGAGAGAAATTAGATGAGATATATCTAAGAGATAATCATGAAGCCTAAGTTAGATTTAGCTTCAAGGTTTTAGGGATAAAGATCTAGATTATAGGGGTGTTAAGATAATTAAGGGCTTGTTGAGTGATTAAGGGGATTTGAACCTAAATTGTTTGAATTCAATTTGTATAAATTTGTGAGCCTCAAATGAAAAATTAATCAGGTAGAATAGAGTGATTAGAGGTGAGTGTTGGACAGCAAGTTTGTAAGCCTACAGGCTTTTGTAAAAGGCCATAGATTTGAGAATCTGGCTATGAACCAAGACGGGTTTTTGAAATTGATTTTATTTGGTTATATTGATGAGGAATTTGTTTTGAAAATTCTGTGTGAAGTATATATTCTTGGTCGAATTTGGTAGGAAGATTTGAGTTCTTAATTTAGTCATATGATAAGCTTTGTAGACAAAGCTCTGCACAAAAGTTGAAAGAATCGATATTATTAATTTCGGCATTGCAATTGTTAATTTTAATGGTAAATCTGTGTGTTGAGTGAGTCGATTGCTTTTATGTCAATTTGTAGGTTTGTATGGAAGCGTTGAATAAAGTGAGGGCGCATTATGAATTTGCATATGGTGTTCATAGAGTTTTGATTGACAGCGATGGAATAAATGGAGCGCACAGTGGATATGAAACCGTAGGGCTTCATAAGGGACAACGATGGAGAGTTTACTACAGAGTTAGCACAAGTATTGAAATAAAGTTATAGTCAGAAGAGATAAACGTGAATGCTGATCCGAAACAGAAATCGACTACTGAAAGGTGAGGTACCAGAGTTGTAAGCGGTAATGGTGAGTGACAGCCTTTGAACGCAGAGTTTAATTATCATTTGAACGCATTGTTCGATTTAATTCAATCAATTTTACATTCGATTTGATGAATTGAGTTCGAGTTGGGAAATGGAGTTTGTGTTAATTGCAAGTGAGAGTAGTTTTAAAAATTAACCAGTAGCAGGACGAGGTTTGAGATTGGTGAAGCCGAGCCATCGTGTTTAGAAGAGCGTAGAGGAACTGTAATTTGATGGAAGAATGCACGCAGGGAGTTGAATCTGTGTTGAATGCAGATATTAAAGTTGAAGTGGAGAAATCACGTGCAGGAGAGGATTTGTCAGTGCGTGATGAATGGGACGCAGAGAATTAAAGGATCAAGTTTGCGTAGCATTGGGTAAGGAATGTTGAAACATGCTGTGGTTCAAAGGTAATTTAATGATTTTAACAGTCAATGGAAAATTATAAAAGCGTTGGGAATGTTGGTGGAATCAAATTTTATTCGATTGAAATCCATTGCAACAGAACTGAAGTTGCGTTGAGCCTGGTCGAATCACATCGCAGGGGATCGAATGACTGATGGCATAAGATGTGCTGAATAGCCGTATAGCTGTATTTGATAAAACTTAAAACGATGGCCCAAGAACGAAGGTGTAGCGCTGGTGCGAATACGCGGTGGAATGGTAAGCAAGAGCGAAAGATACAAGTCGAAGAATGTAATTGACGGACTTGTAAGTTGAATGTCATGGGTCCCAACGTTCTTCTATGATCGTATAAATGTTGGCATGTGGATTTCATCCAAGGTATGGGCGGAGTATTTAAATGATACATTTAACATTTAATTGTTAAAAGTTTCAATATTTGAATAATGAATGAAGTGATAAATAAAGGCCAATGCAACAGTACTATTGAACACATTGTGTGAATTGAATAAGCGTGATCAATTAAGGTATACTTTGACATTTAGTGCCTTGGATGTTATTGGAAATGGGATTTAACAATAGATTTGAAGTTAAAAAGAGAAAGCTTCTGCATGAATTTTTTAAATTGGGATTGGATTGAAGATTTGGGGTTGATTGCATGAAAATTGATTTGAAGCATGGTTTTCATAAACCATGAAAATTTGTGAACAAGATGTTTGAAGAGCTTCCGCGAATTAAGTTGTTGAATTTTCTTAGCTTTGAGATTTTATTGGGGAGTTACTGAGACACATTTTGTATATGCATGAGAGTGGAAAGATTCTAGGGATGCAGGGTTTTCCTGCATCAAGGAGACTGAGGCTAAGGTTGTCTCTATAAGGAATCAACTTGAACAAAAATGAAATAATGTCAAGAAGAAGAAGAGTAAGATACTTTTGTGTATTATTATTAAGAGACAAATATCTCTCATGAATATATCTAGTGTTGGTTTTCACTAGGGAGAGTCTAGCACACAAGCATACACAAACAATAGTGGAGAACCTAAAATGCCTATAGTAGAAAATGGTAGCAACAAGAGAAACATACTGAGGAAAGAGCCAATAGATCTAGTCATTGACAAGAGAACCATAAAGAGCACCTATGATTAGAAGATCGTGCACTCCTAGAGTTGATGTTGGAATATTTCAAAGGAGTCGTCAAAACCCCTTTACTCCTTTAATGGATGATATCAAGTGTTATGTCTACCACAATTATGGACATGTTGCAGTCAGTTGTAGAAGAAGATTTTACATATCTAATCATAAATTTGTGAATTAATGATAATAGTGAAGATTACCAACCATTAAGTATAATAGTTAATTTCATGCTTTTTGTTTCTCATGTAACATGTTTGGTCACAATGTGGTTGATTGTAGATATCTTGCAGGGAGTAGTAGCATGACCTATGCAAAGCAGAGATATGACATTTTTTGAAGGAGATTTGATCGTCTTACCTATCTCATGTGAGATGAAATGCATGTCACAATTTCAGTCACATGGCAAGAGATTGTAAGTTTTTTGGTTCTTCAAGAAAGATTTAGCAGAATTAGAAATTGATTCAAATTAGGCCTAGGATAAAACCATAGGTGAACGCACATATAAAGAACCATCCAAATACCACATTGTGGGTGAAGAATGAGGAGAAACAAGTGAAGTTTTATATTTCCTTATGCATGTTCAATTATGGTGACTAATGGTACATTAATAATGGTTGTTACCATCATATGTCAATGGAAAAGAGAATTTTTTTATCCTCAGGGAAGACCAAAGATGACCATGTCATTCTTGTAGAAAAATCACCTGCTAAGATGTTGGGAAAAGGAAAGGCTAGTCTTTGTGATTAGAAGACTAATGCATCTGATGTATTGTTGGCTAAATTGTTGAAGAAAAACATCTTGAGCATCAAAAAGATGGTTGATGAAGGCAAGGAAGTGATATTAAACTCAAAAGGGTGTTTCATAATGAAAGAGAAGTCAAAGAGAGTGGTATCCAAAGTAATTTGGACCTCTAACAATATGTACATGTTGAAGGGAAGAGTGAATAGAAAGCTTCTGCATGAATTTTTTAAATTGGGATTGGATTGAAGATTTGGGGTTGATTGCATGAAAATTGATTTGAAGCATGGTTTTCATAAACCATGAAAATTTGTGAACAAGATGTTTGAAGAGCTTCCGCGAATTAAGTTGTTGAATTTTCTTAGCTTTGAGATTTTATTGGGGAGTTATTGAGACACATTTTGTATATGCATGAGAGTGGAAAGATTCTGGGGATGCAGGGTTTTCTTGCATCATTTTTGGTATCAAAGCTGGAATAGGTCTATGTGTGAGGATTCAAGTTTTTAAGTTGAGTTAATTGCATGTGGTGAATAAATGTCAGATTTTGAACTAATGAAGATTGCAACACAGAGATGCAAGTGCAGTGAAGAAGTGAAACAATATCAACAGGATCTTGAAGGTGAGCTGACAGATGATATTTAACTCTAGTTTGAAGACTATTTGAAGAATTCAGATTGCAAGTAGGTGGAAGACGTCTCAGTGGGAAGAATCAGATCACAATTGGAATGCAGTGATGAAGAAGTCTAGTAAGGGATTCTAAGAGAGAGTGGTAGAACCTGAAGATTCAACAGAGGTTGAATAAAGTTGCAGATAAGTGAAGCCTGAAGGAGCAGTGGAGAAATGCTCAAAAGGGTTCCAGCAGAGGACCGGTGATTACCAAAAGACCAGATCCAGAGGAAAGGATTGGTGAGGTAAGTGGCAGAAGGAGAGCTTGCTGTTATTGAGGCTTGGTGCAACTCATGGGTGAGAAACTCATGGCGAAGGAGATGGCTATTTAAATTCATAAAGGAGAGAGCGGAGGTTCAGAGAGAGGCCACAGTACAAAGAGGGAGAAAGATGCCAAGGCAAATGGCATAACACAACAGTTAGATGATGCAGAATATGACAAAGAGTTAGCTGAGATCAGGGAACAGTTTGATATAATGAATATGATGATAGAGGAAAGCCAGAGAGTGGGTTGGATCATGAGGAAGAGAGTGAAGTGGTAGAGTTCATTTCAGTGAACAGAAAGATATCATGGAAGCAGATGATGTGAATGGAAGAATTGTTGGTCGTCTTGAGAATTCTTCAGAGAATTCTTTGGGAAGAGAGAATCACCATACTAATGTGCTAATTGAGATGGAAAATTCGGAGCAGCATATTGAGGTGCTGGCAGAGGGAAGTAAGGCACTGATGCCTTATGATTTTTATTTTAACAAGTGTTTTCTGAATTCAGGTGTTGTTGCAGGTACTGAAGAACGTTTAACTCAGTTGAGCAGTCAAATGAAGGAAGAAGAAAATTCTGGGGAAATTTCTAATCCATGGCATGAAGAAGTTATGTTTCTAGAAAGGATGCTGAATAGTCAAAATTCATTACAGAAAGAAAATCAATTTCAGAATTGGGAATTTTGGATACAAGAGGATGAAGATAGAAGTAAAAACGAAGCAAGTAAGAACTGACCGAGTAAGAGCTCAACAGGCAGCAAGAAATCAACAATCTGAAGATTTATTGGACAGAGAAATTGAATTAATCATAAGAATCATGATGAAAGTGTCTCAGAGGAAGACATCAGCAAGGAAGAGAAGCAACAGCAGCAAAATGAAGACAGAGATAGATTGTAAAAGTGCAGCAAGTGGAGCAAGGCAACTTAAGATATGGAGACCTGGAGAAAAGCAGCAGACAACAGATATAGATGATAAGTTACAGAACAAGGTGTGGGATCCAGGCGAACAAAGACTTAAATGCATGATCAGGAGATCATGATCATTTTCAACCTTGGGAGTCTGATGCAGGAGCATTAGCTCGGAAAAATACCTTATATTTTATTTAAACTAAGGGGTTTTATGTTTTTGAGAAAATATTAATTTCATGTATATATTAATATTATTTTTGAGTGATTAAATTATGTTTTTAATTAATTATATGTGATAATTTGTAAATGTTTCCAAATAATTGGAAAACATGAGAGAAATTAGATGAGAGATATCTAAGAGATAATCATGAAGCCTAAATTAGATTTAGCTTCAAGGTTTTAGGGATAAAGATCTAGATTATAGGGGCGTTGAGATAATTAAGGGCTTTTTGAGTGATTAAGGGGATTTGAACCTAAATTGGTTGAATTCAATTTGTATAAATTTGTGAGCCTCAAAGGAAAAATAGATCAGGTAGAATAGAGTGATTAGAGGTGAGGGTTGGACAGCAAGTTTGTAAGCCTACGGGCTTTTGTAAAAGGCCATAGATTTGGAAATATGGCTATGAACCAAGAAGGGTTTTTGAAATTGATTTTATTTGGTTATATTGATGAGGAATTTGTTTTGAAAATTCTGTGTGAAGTATATATTCTTGGTCAAATTTGGTAGGAAGAGTTGAGTTCGTAATTCAGTCATATGATAAGCTTTGTAGACAAAGCTCTGCATAGAAGTTGGAAGAATCGATATTATTAATATCGGCATTGCAATTGTTAATTGTAATGGTAAATCTGTGTGTTGAGTGAATCGATTTATTTTATGTCAATCTGTAGGTTTGTATGGAAGCATTGAATAAAGTGAGGGCACATTATGAATTTGCATATGGTGTTCATAGAGTTTTGATTGACAGCGATGGAATAAATGGAGTGCATAGTGGATATGAAACCGTAGGGCTTCATAAGGGACAACGATGGAGAGTTTACTATAGAGTTAGCACAAGTATTGAAATAAAGTTACAGTCAGAAGAGATAAAACGTGAATGCTGATCCGAAATAGAAATCGACTACTGAAAGGTGAGGTACCAAAGTTGTAAGCGATAATGGTGAGTGAGAGCCTTTGAACGCAGATTTCAATTAGCATTTGAACGCATTGTTCGATTTAATTCAATCAATTTCAGATTTGATTTGATGAATTGAGTTCAAGTTGGGAAATGGAGTTTGTGTTAATTTCAAGTGAGAGTAGTTTTAAAATTTAACCAATGGCAGGACGAGGTTTGAGATTGGTGAAGCCGAGCCATCGTGTTTAGAAAAGCGTAGAGGAACTGTAATTTGATGGCAGAAGGCACGCAGAGAGTTGAATCTGTGTTGAACACAGATATTAAAGTTGAAGCTGAGAAATCACGTGCAGGAGTGGATTTCTCAGTGCGTGATGAATGGGACGCAGAGAATTAAAGGTTCAAGTTTGCACAGCATTGGGTAAGGAATGTTGAAACATGCTGTGTTTCAAAGGTAATTTAATGAGTTTAATAGTCAATGGGAAATTATAAAAGCATTGGGAATGTTGGTGGAATCGAATTTTATTCGATTGAAATCCATTGCAACAGAACTGAATTTGCATTGAGCCTGGTCGAATCACATCACAGGGGATCGAATGACTGATGGCATAAGATCCGCTGAATAGCCGTAGCGTTGTAGTTGATAAAACTGAAAACGATGGCCCAAGAACGAAGGTGTAGCGCTGGTGCGAGTACGCGGTGGAAATGGTAAGGAAGAGCGAAAGATACAAGTCGAAGAATGTAATTGATGGACTTGTAAGTTGAATGTCATGGGTCCCAACATTCTTCTATGATCGTATAAATGTTGGCATATGGATTTCATCCAAAGTATGGGCAGAGTATTTAAATGATACATTTAAGATTTAATTGTTAAAATTTTCAATATTTGAATAATGAATGAAGTGATAAATAAAGGCCAATGCAACAGTACTATTGAACACATTGTTTGAATTGAATAAGCGTGATCAATTAAGGTATACTTTGACATTTAGTGCCACTGATGTTATTGGAAATGGGATTTAACAATAGATTTGAAGTTAAAAAGAGAAAGCTTCCGCATGAAGTTTTTAAATTGGGATTGGATTGAAGATTTGGGGTTGATTGCATGAAAATTGATTTGAAGCATGGTTTTCATAAACCATGAAAATTTGTGAACAAGATGTTTGAAGAGCTTCCGCGAATTTAAGTTGTTGAATTTTATTAGCTTTGAGAGTTTATTGGGGAGTTATTGAGACACATTTTGTATATGCGTGAGGGTGGAAAGATTCTGGGGATGCAGGGTTTTCTTGCATCATTTTTGGTATCAGAGCTGGAATAGCTCTATGTGTGAGGATTCAAGTTTTTAAGTTGAGTTAATTGCATGTGGTGAATAAATGTTAGATTTTGAACTAATGAAGATTGCAACACAGAGATGTAAGTGCAGTGAAGAAGTGAAGCAAGCTCAACAGGATCTTGAAGGTGAGCTGACAGATGATATTTAACTCTGGTTTGAAGATTGTTTGCAAAATTCAGATTGCAAGCAGGTGGAAGAAGTCTCAGCGGGAAGAAGCAGATCACAGCTCGAATGCAGTGATGAAGGAGTCCAGTAAGGGATTCTAAGAGAGAGTGGCAGAACCTGAAGATTCAACAGAAGTTGAATAAAGTTGCAGATAAGTGAAGCCTAAAGGAGCAGTGGATAAATGCTCAAAAGGGTTCCAGCAGAGGACCGGTGATTACCAAAAGACCAGATCCAGAGGAAAGGATTGGTGAGGTAAGTGGCAACAAGAGAGCTTGCTGTTATTGAGGCCTGGTGCAACTCATGGGTGAGAAAATCGTGGCGAAGGAGATGGCTATTGAAAGTCATAAAGGAGAGAGCGGAGGTTCAGAGAGAGGCCACAATAGAAAGAGGGAGAAAGATGCCAAGGAAATTGGTATAAGACAACAGTTAGCTGATGCAGAATATGACAAAGACTTAGCTGAGATCAGGGAACAGTTTGATAGAATGAAGATGATGATAGAGGAAAGCCAGAGAGTGGGTTGGATCATGAGGAAGAGAGTGAAGTGGCAGAGTTCATTTCAGTGAACAGAAAGATATCATGGAAGCAGATGGTGTGAAT
Source organism: Pinus albicaulis (assembly GCA_034641835.2). Taxonomy (NCBI): domain Eukaryota; kingdom Viridiplantae; phylum Streptophyta; class Pinopsida; order Pinales; family Pinaceae; genus Pinus; species Pinus albicaulis. The sequence continues at coordinate 289,386,218 of CM076584.1, read as the reverse complement.
GGAGGAATTGTTGGTAGTCTTGAGAATTCTTCAGAGAATTCTTTCGGAAGAGAGAATCAGCATACTAATGTGCTAATTGAGATGGAAAATTCGGAGTAGCATATTGAGGTGCTGGAAAAGGGAAGTAGGGCACTGATGCCTTATGATTTTTATTTTAACAAGTGTTTTCTGAATGCAGGTGTTGTTGCAGGTACTGAAGAACGTTTGACTCAGTTGAGCAGTCAAATGAAGGAAGAATAAAATTCTGGGGAAATTTCTAATCCATGGGATGAAGAAGTTATGTTGCTAGAAAGGATGTTGAATAGTCAAAATTCATTGCAGAAAGAAACTCAATTTTAGAATTGGGAATTGAAGATACAAGAGGATGAAGATAGAAGTAAAAACGGAGCAAGTAAGAACTGACCGAGTAAGAGCTCAACAGGCAGCAAGAAATCAACAATTCGAAGATTTATTGGACAGATAAATTGAATTAATCATAAGAATCATGATGAAAGTGTTTCAGAGGAAGACATCAGCAAGGAATAGAAGCAGCAGCAACAAAATGAAGATAGAGATAGATTGTAAAAGTGCAGCAAGTGGAGCAAGGCAACATAAGATATGGAGACCTGGAGAAAAGCAGCAGACAACAGATATAGAACAAGGTGTGGGATCCAGGCGGACAAAGACTTAAACGCATGATCAGGAGATCATGATCATTTTCAACCTTGGGAGTCTGATGCGGGAGCATTAGCTCAGAAAAATACCTTATATTTTATTTAAACTAAGGGGTCTTATGTTTTTGAGAAAATATTAATTTCATGTAAATATTAATATTATTTTTGAGTGACTAAATTATGTTTTTAATTAATTATATGTGAGAATTTGTAAATGTTTCCAAATAATTGGAAAACATGAGAGAAATTAGATGAGAGATATCTAAGAGATAATCATGAAGCCTAAGTTAGATTTAGCTTCAAGGTTTTAGGGATAAAGATCTAGATTATAGGGGTGTTGAGATAATTAAGGGCTTGTAGAGTGATTAAGGGGATTTGAACCTAAATTGGTTGAATTCAATTTGTATAAATTTGTGAGCCTCAAAGGAAAAATAGATCAGGTAGAATAGAGTGATTAGAGGTGAGGGTTGGACAGCAAGTTTGTAAGCCTACAGGCTTTTGTAAAAGGCCATAGATTTGGAAATCTGGCTATGAACCAAGAAGGGTTTTTGAAATTGATTTTATTTGGTTATATTGATGAGGAATTTTTTTTGAAAATTCTGTGTGAAGTATATATTCTTGGTCGAATTTGGTTGGAATAGTTGAGTTCTTAATTCAGTCATATGATAAGCTTTATAGACAAAGCTCTGCATAGAAGTTGAAAGAATTGATATTATTAACATCGACATTGCAGTTGTTAATTGTAATGGTAAATTTTTGTGTTGATTGAATCGATTGCTTTTATGTCAATCTATAGGTTTGTATGGAAGCGTTGAATAAAGTGAGGGCACATTATGAATTTTCATATGGTGTTCATAGATTTTTGATTGACAGCGATGGAATAAAAGGAGCGCACAGTGGATATGAAACCGTAGGGCTTCATAAGGGACAACGATGGAGAGTTTACTACAGAGTTAGCACAAGTATTGAAATAAAGTTACAGTCAGAAGAGATAAAACGTGAATGCTGATCTGAAATAGAAATCGACTGCTGAAAGGTGAGGTACCAGAGTTGTAAGTGGTAATGGTGAGTGAGAGCCTTTGAACACAGAGTTTAATTATCATTTGAACGCATTGTTCGATTTAATTCAATCAATTTCAGATTCGATTTGATGAATTGAGTTCGAGTTGGGAAATGGAGTTTGTGTTAATTGCAAGTGAGAGTAGTTTTAAAAGTTAACCAGTGGCAGGACAAGGTTTGATATTGGTGAAGCCGAGCCATCGTGTTTAGAAGAGCGTAGAGGAACTGTAATTTGATGGCAGAATGCACGCAGAGAGTTTAATCTGTGTTGAACGCAGGTATTAAAGTTGAAGCGGAGAAATCACGTGCAGGAGTGGAATTGTCAGTGCGTGATGAATACGATGCAGAGAATTAAAGGATCAAGTTTGCACAGCATTGGGTAAGGAATGCTGAAACATGCTGTGGTTCAAACGTAATTTAATGAGTTTAACAATCAATGGAAAATTATAAAAGCATTGGGAATGTTGGTGGAATCGAATTTTATTCAATTGAAATCCATTGCAACATAACTGAATTTGCATTGAGCCTGGTCGAATCACATCGTAGGGGATCAAATGACTGATGGCATAAGATGCGCTGAATATCCATAGCGCTGTAGTTGATAAAACTGAAAACGATGGCCCAAGAACGAAGGTGTAGCGCTGGTGCGAATACACGGTGGAATGGTAAGCAAGAGCGAAATATGCAAGTCGAAGAATGTAATTGATGGACTTGTAAGTTGAATGTCATGGGTCCCAATGTTCTTCTATGATCGTATAAATGTTGGCATGTGGATTTCATCCAAGGTATGGGCGGAGTATTTAAATGATACATTTAACATTTAATTGTTAAAAGTTTCAATATTTGAATAATGAATGAGGTGATAAATAAAGGCCAATGCAACAGTACTATTGAACGCATTGTGTGAATTGAATAAGCATGATCAATTAAGGTATACTTTGACATTTAGTGCCTTGAATGTTATTGGAAATGGGATTTAACAATAGATTTGATGTTAAAAAGAGAAAGATTTCGCATGAAGTTTTTAAATTGGGATTGGATTGAAGATTTGGGGTTGATTGCATGAAAATTGATTTGAAGCATGGTTTTCATAAACCATGAAAATTTGTGAACAAGATGTTTGAAGAGCTTCCGCGAATTTAAGTTGTTGAATTTTCTTAGCTTTGAGAGTTTATTAGGGAGTTATTGAGACGCATTTTGTTTATGCATGAGAGTGGAAAGATTCTGGGGATGCAGGGTTTTCCTGCATCAAGGAGACTGAGGCTAAGGTTGTCTCTATAAGGAAGCAACTTGAACAAAAATGAAATAATGTCAAGAAGAAGAAGAGTAAGATACTTTTGTGTATTATTATTAAGAGACAAATATCTCTCATGAATATATCTAGTGTTGGTTTTCACTAGGGAGAGTCTAGCACACAAGCATACACAAACAATAGGGGAGAACCTAAAATGCCTATAGTAGAAAATGGTAGCAACAAGAGAAACATACTGAGGAAAGAGCCAATAGATCTAGTCATTGACAAGAGAACCATAAAGAGCACCTATGATTAGAAGATCGTGCACTCCTAGAGTTGATGTTGGAATATTTCAAAGGAGTCGTCAAAACCCCTTTACTCCTTTAATGGATGATATCAAGTGTTATGTCTACCACAATTATGGACATGTTGCAGTCAGTTGTAGAAGAAGATTTTACATATCTAATCATAAATTTGTGAATTAATGATAATAGTGAAGATTACCAACCATTAAGTATAATAGTTAATTTCATGCTTTTTGTTTCTCATGTAACATGTTTGGTCACAATGTGGTTGATTGTAGATATCTTGCAGGGAGTAGTAGCATGACCTATGCAAAGCAGAGATATGACATTTTTTGAAGGAGATTTGATCGTCTTACCTATCTCATGTGAGATGAAATGCATGTCACAATTTCAGTCACATGGCAAGAGATTGTAAGTTTTTTGGTTCTTCAAGAAAGATTTAGCAGAATTAGAAATTGATTCAAATTAGGCCTAGGATAAAACCATAGGTGAACGCACATATAAAGAACCATCCAAATACCACATTGTGGGTGAAGAATGAGGAGAAACAAGTGAAGTTTTATATTTCCTTATGCATGTTCAATGATGGTGACTAATGGTACATTAATAATGGTTGTTACCATCATATGTCAATGGACAAGAGAATTTTTTTATCCTCAGGGAAGACCAAAGATGACCATGTCATTCTTGTAGAAAAATCACCTGCTAAGATGTTGGGAAAAGGAAAGGCCAGTCTTTGTGATTAGAAGACTAATGCATCTGATGTATTGTTGGCTAAATTGTTGAAGAAAAACATCTTGAGCATCAAAAAGATGGTTGATGAAGGCAAGGAAGTGATATTAAACTCAAAAGGGTGTTTCATAATGAAAGAGAAGTCAAAGAGAGTGGTATCCAAAGTAATTTGGACCTCTAACAATATGTACATGTTGAAGGGAAGAGTGAATAGAAGCACAAGATCAAGGAAAGTCTCTTCCTCTTAAAATTTTGAGTAGGAGAATCTTGTATCCATTACAGTCCATTTTTATTATATTTATTCAAGAAAGATTGCAGAAGTACATGCGAGGCCTACATAGCCACATGTTAGTCGTATGGAAACATGAAGCACTGATGCATATGAGTAGCAACCATAAAATAGTGTGGTTGAGAGCCTATATACATATTCATGTCCATAGGATTAACAAAGACCTAAGAAGGTATAATGAGATAAAGGGGGATCTATGCATGAGTTTAGTGTTTAAAGGGTTGCATAATCACCAATGAAGGTGTGAACACATTGATTAATAGAGTTATGGCATTAGTCGTCAAATTGACTCATTGAACTTGTACAATAGTTAGTTAAAGTGGTTGTTTGATAATTTGGTTGATTGAGAGAATGCTAGGAATTGCAATTAAATATCATTGTGCATATCAATACCAAAGTTTAAATGAGTATGAATTGAGACAAAATCAAGGAGGATACCATGTGTGAATACACTAGTCCGGAGGTAATCATGTTGTGTGGTTAGATAGAGAGATTTTTGAAAATATTATTTCTGGATATATTTGTGTGCATGAAATAGAATATTTGAGATAGAGTATGAGTTTTTAGTTGGAGTGAGATTAGGTGGAAATGGTAGAGGTTTCAAGGCCAATTGTTGATGTGTTATGAAAGAGATCATTTGTATATGTAATCAATAGAGGCATGAATGGAAATTAGAGTTTTCATTTTTGCATACACTGTTTGTGGAGCATGTTCTCCAAGTGCAGATGGAAGAAGGTTGATAATTGGGTGTTAAAAGTGCACATATGAAGGGACAGAGTATATATATTCTACACATATTAAAATGACAGAAATAAAGGTGGATATCAAGTGAATTTAGACATATATTAAAGGTACTTGCACATGGGTTAATGAGTTCTTTGGGTAAAGTGCACGTTGTGATGAGGAAGTGTGACCTTAGATCCAAAGTATTGGCAAAGATTGTTGGATGAGTATTTTTTTGTGCTAACAGTGTTGTTGCGGTATTTATTGTAAAATGTATGTTGTTGTAGTTTTTCCCTGTATATGATGTTTCTTATATTGACTAAGAAGTATATTGGGACTTAGAGGTATGGTAGGGTTTGGTTATTGTTGAGATGATACTAGGGTCATGTCCTATGAGTGTATTTTGATGAGTTAATTGTATGAGAAAAGTTGTTTGTGTGACATGATGTGATTGAGGTTGAGAATATGTTGTTGGTGATTGTGTTGAGGGAGATTTTATTTGCATTTAGTGATTGCGTAAAGAGATATCAGTGGGTCCATTATGAAAGTAGGACGAAACGAGGCCTAGAATTGTCTTGATTTAATTAGTGGATCCTAGTTTGAAAATGTATGAAAAGTGGACCATGAGAGTTTGAAGGTTGGGGCCTTTAGTGGGTGAGTTATGGCTTACCAACAAGTAGTGGCTTGTTGATTTAGGGAGTGGTGGCTTCCTTCAGGTTGTGGTTTGAGAACTTTGGGTGTGATGGCTTCTCATCGGCAGGGAAAATTTAAAGAATGGAAGTTTATCTAAAAGTTTAGAAACCTTGGCGAATATTACTAGTCCCTAATATGCAAATTGTAAATTTTTTGGCACTATTTTGGTAGAAATATTTATATTTCCAATGATTTTATATTAGTCGATATAATATTTTGGTGATTTTAAGGTAAAATAATGGTGTAATATAAAATTTGGGCAAATCATTTTAGAAAAAAATGGAAATTGGTGAATTTGTTTTTAAAAAAAACATGGAAAATTGGCCACTTGAGAATATTAGCCCCTAAAATTTTCCTTGCACATCGGTTGTGGTGGGAGAAAATATTAGGTGTTGGGGCATCTAAGAGGTAGTGGCATGCATATTTGAAGTACTAGTGGCTTCTAGCATGTGAGAATCTACAAATTTTAGGAAGTGGTGGATTTTTTCAAGTAGTGACCTGAAGTGAGTGGTTTCTTGCATGCACTAAAACTCGGGACTTCCACACTGATTATGGCTAGAAATATGATTTAACAAAAAAAAATTATTATAAGAATAAGAATGAAGAAAAATAAAATGATAGTTTTTTCTCTCAGAAGGGTTTCCACCTTATATCATGTGTTTGTTGGTGTTTTATGTTTCTTTTTTATTATATGCAACTCATATTTACGGTATGCGTTATATTCATATTATATTGGGCATGAGTTAGTTGTTGTTGATACATTTTGATATGTTTCTAATCAATTAATAATTCAATGTTTGTAAATAAGGGGTAAAAAGTTGTAAAATTTGATCCATTGATATAATACTAAAAGACCCACCCCCCTCTAAGCATTGTCTAGCTTCCAACAATAATTTGAGCATAAATTTTGTTCAAATTTGAAAAAAAATTCACTTTTGGTGTACCCTTATCATTAATTCCACCCAAAGGTTCTACATTTTACAATGAGTAAGTCAAAATATTTAATGCATAATATTAACTCATTTTCATTTTTTAAAATATATGAGTGTTAGAATGAATTCTTAACACAAGTGTACGAAAAGAGATCACTTTAGCTGCACATGAAAAATGGCCCTAACAATAAATATGGTTGTCTAAATTATTTAGATATTCAATATATGGTCGAAACAAATGCAAAACAAACCCAGATATATGTAGTATAAGCAGCTCAATAGTAAAACGAAATAAGATCTTCTCCAAATATCCAATGGACAAGATAATATTTAAAAAGAATTTTTATATTATATTAACACATGGGAGGGGAACAAAGAGTGATGTTACCAGTCCCCCTCAATGGGATGGGTTCCTCGATGTCCTCAATGCTTCAGCTTTAGATTTTCTCTTTGTCAATGGTGTAGAAAGCCCAAGACTTATAGAACTCAAAGGGATCTCAATAAGCAAAAAGAAAATAAAAGTAATCAAAGTATTACAATGATAAGAGTATCAAAGTCCGGCCATGATAAAAGTATCAAAGGTAATGAATGGAAAACCCTCCTATTTATAACAAAATATTGAGTTATCCTTGATAATGGTGCATAATAAAATATTATTAACCAAGATTTAGATGTAACTGCTTGGAATATTTTATTATATTTTGTTGGAGGGAAAATGAATTTAAATTGGTTAAATCCCTTTATTTAGAAATAATAAATAAATAAATTATTTATTTATTATTTTAGAGATGGGGGCAAGGAATGATTTAACAAATAAATATTTATTTTATTATTCATAAATGATTAAGTGAAATTTAACAAGGAATATTAATTAAATAATGATTTAATTAATTTTTCCTAGAGAATAATAAGATAAACAATGATTTATTTAATTATTTATCATTAATTGAGTTAAATATGTTCAGGAATGTGATTTAAACAGTGGTTTAATTAATTATTCCTCGAGGAAATCAAATAAATAAGGATTTATTTAATTATTCCTCATGGGGTTTCCTATTTGGACCAGAAATAAATTAATAAACTATGGTTTATTAAATTATTTCTTATAGTGAAAGCAATTTTACTATGGTAAAATTGGTCTTACATGGTGTATTTTGATCCATATAATTGTAAATGGTTATATGACCAAAAATTGGTGTAACAAATTGCTCCCCAACGTGCCTAGTAAAATGAGACTGAGCTATAAAGTACATGACATGCTGGCATAAACATGGGCCAGACAAAAATATAATGGATCCCACATATATACTATTCTTGGTGTTAGTATGAATCCTTTGTCGAAGTGTACAAAAAAAGACCACTTTAGCTACGCATAACTAATAGCCCTAACATCAAATATGGCTGCCAATATCTTCAGATCTACGGTTAGTTGATCAAGACAAGAGCTGCAAAAACCAGATCTATGCATAGAAAGACATTAAGCAATTAAAAGAGGGTTTTGCTCCATATATCCAATAGACAAGACAAGAACAATTTTTGAAAGAATTTTTTGTATTAAGGGCACCTGGGAGGAAAACAAGAAGATGCTTCCAATTCTCCTCAATGGGATGGGTTCTTGGAAGTCCTCAGCACTTCAGATCTAGCATTTCTCTCTCCCGTTGGTGTAGAAAACCCAGACAAAGATAGAACTCAAAGGGAGCTCACACAGCAAATAATGGAAAATATGACAATGATAATGGCTCAAAGTCAGACCAAGAGTTTAGATCCAGAGTGATCTAATAGGCAACAAAAGGTGAAGAATGATAGGAAAAAACCTCCTATTTATAACAAAATATTGGATCATTCTAGATCTTGGTGCATGATTAAAATAACATTAACCAAATCTAGATCCACCTTTTATGGAATATTTTATTATATTTGTTGGAGGGAAAAGGTATTTGATTTGGGTCAAATCCCTTTATTTGTAAGTAATAAATAAATAAATGATTTATTTATCATTTTAAGGAAGTGGTTGGATGATAATCAAATAAATAATGATTTATTTAATTATTTATGGGTGATTTAATCATATTTAACAAGGAATATTATTTAAATAAGGTTTAAATAATTATTCCTAGAAAATAATAAGATAAATAAAGATTTATCTAATTAATTTCTTTGTTTTGGGTTAAACATGACCAGGAAAATCAAACAAATATAAGTTTGTTTAATATTTCCTTTTGGGGTTTCCTGTTTAGACCATAAACAACCTAATAAATGTGTTTTATTAAGTTATTTTACATAGTGAAAGCAATTTTACTTAGGGTAAAATTGGTCTTACATGGTGTACTTGGGTCCATCTAATGATAATAGGTTAGATGACCAAAAATGGTGTAACACATTGCCCCCCAGCATGCGAGTGTCAGGAGAAAATCGTATGATCGAAGTACGTTGTAAGAACTCAATCACTAGACAACAAAAGGGAAGTCAGAGAGAGAAATGCAAGGTAGATAGTGTGCTGAAGAACTAGACCCTGAGGAGACGAGACTCGCATGTGCAACAAGTCTCTTTTTATGAGAGGGTACCTGTGCTGAAGGCGGCGGGGGAGGCATACCTATGCCCGCCGAGACAAAGTACAAAAGAATAGTGTGTCCAGTAAACAAGGGACCGAACCATAAAGTACAACCGGCATAATCATGAGCCAGATAAAAATACAATGAAGAATCCCACATACATGTTGTGCCTGGGATAACAGCCAGGACTTATACAATAATATCTGAGTACATGAGATACAAATACAACCCAAATGCCCCCTATAAGCGGGGAAGGGCTCACAAAATCTGACTGATACATGCAAATCAAAGAGGCGCTGCAAGCAGCTAAGGCCGGCATCATCAAATATATGGAGCTGCATCGAAGGCTGCAATGAAGAGGTCATCCGGGCATGTGGGGGGATACCTGCAGGGCCACCCACTCATGAGGACTGAGACATCTCGCACACACCCAGGAATCACCAAGAGCTGTTGCTGCATCACTGAACCATCAAGTATACGGATCTCGATCATGCTAAAAGGAGCTGGAGTGGAGAAACAATCAAGTCAAAGGGAAGTGAGAGATCCCTTTGCCGGATCCGAGGCACCGAACAAGAATGGAAGCTGGAACCAAGGTACACCGCCCTCTAGACCTGTCTTCTGGAATGAAGGAGCTGATGTCGACAGAAGGAGGTCCGCCATAGGTGAGGCAATGAGAGATCCCCAACTAAGGCACGAGAGAAAATAGTAGAGCAACGGACAGACTAATACCAATGATGATGGTGGAATGGAGGGGACTGAGTAGCGAATGGACGACTTCCCTTGCTAGAGCATAAAGGGCATGAATGACATGGCAGCGACTGACACAATATCATCAGGGATAAGGGACAGTGGGACTGGAGGCCATAATGTGTGACACAAGGGAGAGACCAAGCAATGAAGGATGGAGGACTATAGCGGGGTACAAAGGGACGCGGGATAGACTCCATGAATGTGATGATGACTCCACTCGGATGCTCTAAACAAGGGCGACTCGATGGTGCTGCCACATAGTAAAGGTCCAATGGGGGACCATGAAAACATGAGTACAAGATGGTAACTCATGACAAAAATCAACACGAACAAAGAAAAGTAAGGAGGTAAAATGGTGCCCCAAGTACAAGTGTCGTAAGTGAAGAAATACGATTTTAAGGAGAGGTGAAGTGACCCATCTTGGACAAAATGTGTCCTAGTGAAGTATCAAATCACAAAAAACTAATAGATACCCATTTGACAGCTCGGTGAGAGCTTTCCAACGGTGCAGACGGTTTGTCAAACGGAGCTACGGTATGGTCGCAGCAGGCGAAAGAAGAAACAAGGGTTCTCTTTTAATAAGGCAGTTTTCCCTCCAAATCCACTCATTTTCTAGTGTTGTTGTGGTGAATGTAGAGAGGAGAGAAGGCCCTAAACCTTGCGGTGAGCGTAGCGGACAAACCGACCGTTGGAATCGAGATCCGTCAATTGCAGGTAAGAGGCCTAACCTTACTCTTTCATTTTGATGGATTGAAAGTTCAGATTAGGGCCTAGAATCTCAGGAATAGACCCCCTTGCATATTTTCGGCCCGATCGCACTTTTTGGGCCAAAATCTGTGACCTGGGATGCAGGTTTTGGGAAAAAAGGTGCGACCTATCTCAGGATTTGGCAGAAAAGTGCGACCTGGAAGATGAGGGGGTTTTAGTGCTGTTTGATGGCTGAGAGTTGGGTTTTTGTGTTTGGTTAAAATATTCCCTATCTGTAGGATGACAAAGATGGTGTTTTTGTGCAGATATGGCAGATATACGGGTGAACTGGAGAGAGAGAGACCTGGGTACATTACGGGTAGAGATCCAGACAGATTAGGGTGTCCGTCGTGTGTTGGCCAGGTTTGGGGTTCTGATGTTTTTGGAGAACCCTTTGATGAGAGTTGGAGAGCCCTTGTTGGCATGGATTATCAGTTATTTGGATCTAGAGCATGAGGTCTTTGTAGTGCAGGGGCATAGGATCGAACTGACAGTCCAGGATGTGTATTTTCTGACAGGTCTCCCGCCACTTGTGATGGTGGGAAATACACAACCAGTGTTACCGCGGGGGCGAAACATAATGGAGTTTGTGGAGCGGCATTGTCGAGCGGGTCTCCAAGTCAAAGGGACACGGATACCGATCGGTGACCTAGAGAGACTGGAGACCCGGGCAGTGGCCGCAGCGGTGCTGTGGATCCTGGGCAGCCAGGTGTTCCATCACATCACTGGGGGGCAGATGATGATCATAGAGATTTTGTTGAGTGGGACCTACTATGGGTGGGCCCAAATGATGTTGGTGTCGTTAAAACGATAGTTGTCGCTTTGCAAGTGGCAAGTGAACCATGATGGCTCGTATGGGACTTTATTGTGTTCCTTCTTTTTTTAGAAGATCCCAACCTTACGACCTCAGATACAGCTCCTAGATGGGGGCCCTAGAGAGCCCAGGATGCGCCGGTGGGGGCAGCTACTGTGCAGAGGAGGAGGAGGGGCGGTCGGACGAGTGTTTCGACCTGAGTTCTTTGCCCATTGGGATCAGATGTCGTTATACATAGACGACTATCCCTATAGTGGGATGAGTTATTGTGGGGATCCAGACCTACCACTTCCGCCTGGTCGAGTATGGGGACTTGATGGTAAGTGATAAGTAACTATTCTTTTTTGGGCATGTTAAAGTTAGTGAATAGCAGATAGGGTACTGATTCATGTACTTTTGGTATGCAGATATAGCTCCAGTAAAACCGGCCAGATATATGGGATGACCGGCAGCATCTGGAGTTGCAGGTCCGTTTGGGTCGAGAGCAGCGCATAATGAGGATGCGACCGCTCTTCTGGAGGACATCCGCCGTAGATGCGAGAGGTTGTTGACCGGAGTGTCAGAGCGCAGGTGGCAAGAATTAGACGACCAATACATAGAGCCATGTATTGGTCTACCCTCGGAATGGCGAGGTGTCATGTGGCGCATGACGATGGCCGATCAGGGGATACGTGATCTACGGGCTGCAGGAGCAGAGCCATTGGCTCGGGATCTACTAGATAGTGATTAGGTGTGGGGCATGTTGTGCCCCCTAGTGTGTATGTAGGGGGCAGGTGGTGCCCCCAATTTTGAGTTTTTTGTAACATGCTATGGGCATGTCATATGTATCAGAGTAGATGGACTCTAAACACATGTTTTGCGACACATATTATGGATATGCATCTTGTTTAATGATTATTAATGTATTTTCTTGTATAAAATGCGTGTGATAAGTGCCAATCTAGAACATGGTTTGCAATGCTATCTACATAATGATTTTGTTCTCGAGGTACATGGGTAAAAGTTATGGTTTCAAACTCACGTATCAAGAGTTTCACTCATAAATATCGTCTAAACAGCACAATATTATGCACACGATAGACACCATTTAGTTGCATGACAAGAAGTAGGGAATCTAAACGAACATGCAGATGGAGGATGCGATGAGAGAGGGCATCGACTAAGAGACCACACACTGCATCATATTCGGCCTGATTATTGGTGGCAGGACCAATGCATACCCCGGTGGAGAGAACAAGGGCATGAAAGGGGGTGAAAATGGCCCAACCTGCTAAGGCTAGATTCCGGGAGTAACGACTTGCACCATCGACGTAACCAATATAGGGTGAGGAGGGGAGGTCCTGCGGAATAGTGTTACAAGAAAACAAATGGGGGGAGGAGGGACAATGACGGCAGCGTGAGTGTACAGAAGACATCAAGCGGCAACTGCAGGAGGGAGTGCGATGAGCAGGATGGCTATGACTCATATACAAAATAGAGGGTGGTATATGAGGGCTATAGGAGGTATGTCGGGGACTCGGGCTGCAGAGGTCAACAGAGATACAAGTGGAGCTATCTCGTGTATGAGCGGAAAAGAGGGGGTCAAAGGTGGAAAAGACACCACATGACGCGGCAAAGTTACCTAAATCATCTGTAGGGGGAGAAAGGCTCGCATACGGATCGTCACGGGGAATGACAGAAAAATAGGGAAACAAATGGTTAAAAGATGGGGAGCCCAAGGTGGTCGCTGAAGGGGGGTCAAGCGAAACAACAGGGGAGGATTCAAGGGGAATGTGCTCCAAGGGTCTCATAGAGGATGATAGGTAGAGGATGGTGGTAGTAGACTCTGTCATCTGGACATCAGGGGGGGGATGTCAATGGGAGCGGGGGGATCCTCAAGCTGTCCTGAAGCATACTGCGCAAGTATGGGAGAGGCAGACTGATTTTGTTCAACCTCATACTCTCAAACTACTTCTAAAGAGGCGTGGTAATGCGTCAGGTGAGGACAATGGTGGTAATAATGGCCATGGACACTGCACAAAGCACAGGGTTTGCTGGTGCGAATAGTTTTTGGGTTCTTGGTTACGGACGAGGATGGGAGAGAGGGGTCAGGGACCGTAGACTCAGGGAACGCGGCTTTAACCATGGGTTGAATGCGGGGCAATTCAGGACAAGTATGGGTGGCGTGACTGACAACATCACACAAGGTGCAAGGCTTTACGGGCGGAGGAGGAACCGGGTCAGTCGGGGTGACCTTGTCTTTGGATGCCCCCTTGTGAGCTTTGCCTTTCTTTCCTGGAGCTGTCACCATAGGGGTAGGGTCCTGGGGAAGTGCAGGGGGCATGGTAGCAACGAAGGAAGCGAGGGGGACCGGTTGAACCGGTGTCAAAGCAAGATAGGGTTTGGGGTGACTGTGAGGGGTAGCGGCTGGGGGTCGAGGTACCGTACGGGTATACCTGTGGTCGTTAGGGAGAGAGAGGGTGGTCATGACGGGGGACCTCCATTAGACCTGCGGAGGGAAAGTGCAGAAAGGTATCCCATCATAAGGGTAATGACCGAGGGATGAGTTCCAAATGGTTAAGGCTCCGGGGAACCGTTCCATGAGAGCAAGGGCTCAGGATACCAATTGGGAGAGAAGGCCGTAAGGAGAGAGGTCCGACTAGGGGAGATGAAGGGCTAGGAGTGGGTTGCAACAGTTGCGTCGAGGTAGTCGCGACCAGCCAGCAAGCCGCGTGATGGAAGCCAGACTACCGTATCACAAGACCGATGTCGGGACTTAGAGGAGGAGGAGGGAGACCAGGAAAAGTTCCACAAAGAGGAGTCTTTATCGATGCTCTGGAGAGAGCACTGGCAAGGAATCGATGGTTTGCTTATTAGCTACAAGAGATGGTCGTTCTGTAGATGTCATCTGAGACTTTGGCTCATGATAAGTCAACCGTCGATGGTGACTATCTTTCCATTGTGAGGAAAAGACATCTTTATAAAAATCAACACAGTGGGACAAAGCAGTATACGGCATAGGTGTAGCTTCACCCCAACGTAATGTTGGGTCTAATTGGGCGTCAAGACTTCGATGTCAACGCAAAATCACCTTTACCGGCAAGGGTGATAGGACACCAGCGAAAAAGGCTAATGGTCGAGGCAAGGGTCAGTCTCTCCACTCGAAGGGTGATCGTGGAAGGGGCCAACTCAAGGGATACGAGTTGCTTCCAAACCGAAGCAGACATCACACAGGTGGATGCCCCCTCATCAATTATACACCGAGAAACGTTGGCATTCTGGATTTTGACTGGGATTTGGAAGGTGACGAAAGTAGGGAGAGGAGGATGGTCTGATTGATGGGCATCGAAAACAATCATTTGGTCATCAGCAGGATCTACAGCGCCCACGGCAGATAGTAGAGCCTTCTTTTGGGAAGGGCACGACTGGAGGAGTTCCAGTGTGGAAATGGCGGCAGGAGATTGCGTCAAATCATCTACTATGCTATACGAATGAGCAGCTCGACCGGAAGCAGCGTTTCGACGTAATGGTCCCTTAGGAATCTTGGTATGAACCTCAACTTTGGGTTGAGGGATATGGGCGCTGCTGGATGTCGAAAGAGGCTCTGTAGAACCGGAAGAAGGGGACTCGGGGGCAGACTGAGCGGGAGGCTTGGGGTACTGGCGAGACCGAGTTTGAAGGTGAAGGTCAACGGTTGGGGATGGATCAAAGTTCATCATGAGGATCTAGTAATCGGAGGAACCAGAAGGGGAAGGTTGAGTGGCGACATGTCCGTCAGGTGGTTGGGCAGCCACGAATCCTTGCTGAGGGAAAGGATCAGTAAACACAGCTGGTTGAGTAGTGGCCACATGAGGGGAAGCATGAGGGGAGTCATTCTGTCCTCGCAACGTGGCTTGAGACTCCCACATCTGCCGCATCTGTCGTAAGAGGGGACAATCGTGGGTGTAATGACCATAAACACCGCAACACAAATAAGGCTTATTTGTGCGAAGAGGCCTGTCCGGCTTGGGCTAAGTGCCATGTTTCTGGTTAGCAGTGTTAGGGTCAATACCTTGAGGATTGGGTCCACGAGTACCAGGGGAAGATTGGTTTGGATTGCCTCTCCGCCTTCTTTGAGAAGAAGGGGGATTAGTCGCACCCTGCGGTGCAAATACTTGCCCTGGAGGGGGCTGTAGGTGCTGTTGCGGGGTTGGAGGAGGCAAGGGAGGTGGAAGTGCATATGCTGGAGGAGCTGGTGCACCAGGCTGCGGATAAGGGTAATGGTTAGGTTGGGAAACATTGAGGTAAGCAGGAGGTTGGGCAAAAGGATGAGGCATGCCATATCCTGGATACATGCTACCTGGAGGGGGAAAAGTGCTAGAGGTGCTGGCCCCTCCCGGAGGGAGACCATAGCCCATAGGAGGTTGAGCATATGGATGAGAAAGGGCTCCAACGATACCATCGGCGGAATGAGATGCCCCCGGGACATTAGCGCCACTGGGCCTGGGGAGGTCAGGAAGGAAAATATAAACATAACCAGACTGTGCGTAGATCAGGTCATATTTCAAGGCTATTTGGAGGGCGGCTTCTTCGGTTTGAGGGAAATGGGAGGCGACATCTTTGCCAATGGGAGGTAAGAGAGTGCGAAGGAACCAGTCCATATAAACCCAATCTTCAAAGGGGGGAGCTCAACATAAGCTCCGTCTTCTTCGCCATTCCTGGACATAAGTGGAAAGGCAGGTCGAAGAGGTTTGCTTGAAAGAGGTCAAAACCTACGTACCAGTATCGTATCGGAGAGGGAGCTAGAAATAAGATAAAAAGGCTTGGGAAATGGTCGCAAAGGTGGTATGGGAAGAGGTGGCTTGGTCAACATACAATTTAGAAGCTTCGCCGGTAAGCGTGCGTTGGAACAACCGAATATGGATGGAATCATCGGTAATGGAATTGGAGGAACACCACATGTGGAAAGATCGGACATGGTTGGTTGGATCTTCTCCAGCAAGGCCTTCTAACTTAGGGATGTCGGAGGGGAGCTTGGTTGGCATAGCAGGCCAACCAACATCGTGGTGAATAGGGTCATTTATCAACTGATTAAAATCGGGGAGGCTGAGGCCTGCGATGTACGGCAGCAAGGGTGCGGCTGAGGTAGTTCCTGTGGCAGTTCCACTAGTAGTAGTTCCAGCATTAGGGCCGGGATTACCACTAGCATTAGGCCCTGGACCAGACATAGTGAAGGTGACAGGGGGAGAACCAGAAGTAAAAGGAGAACCCAATGAATCAGAAGAGGAGTCGGAATGCAGACTCGAAGGAGGACTGGCTTGACAACGGCGGGACGGAGCAGGTCGACCGACCGGAAACTGAGGGTGAAGGCCAAGAAGTCTCTGGGAGGTGCAACTTGGGGGCGCAATGGTGACAACACAAATACGGCACGAGGGGAAGAAGAATGACCGACAAAGGCAGGGAGGTGTAGAATCAAGTGATTACAATGTCGAAACAAGGGCAAAAAAGGTGCAGTGTCAATTGATTTTAAAGTCTTTGCCTGGCGGTGTAAACCAGGATCTTCTTCACTTAGGGTGAGTGTGTGGCATGCGTTAATTTTAATTTTTAAACCCTTTTCTTTTTGAGAGCAAGAGAAAAAGTGTGCTGTGTAACTGAAAATAATGCTGCAAAAACAATATATAATGCTGAAATAACATAAAATTAACAGCTACTAGTGCATCGATTCAACCCAACAAGGCGAGTCTCTCAAAACTAATCTAAAAGATGGAAAAATCTAGTCAAAACACACTAAAAAGAGGCCAATAGATCTAGGGTCGAAAGGGACAGGGATCTAAAGGAAAAACCTGCTGAAAAGAGGTGCAGATCATAGCCAAGAGGCAGAGGCAAGGTGGCTGGAAAAAAGGAGGAAATCAACAAAAAGCAGAGAGGATAGGGAGGAGATCCTACAGGGAGGTCCAAGAAAAGCTACAAGAGGTGGTTTGAAAGGAAGAAGAGCTGATTTAAAGGGATCTGAGAATGAGGTATCAGATCTGAAAAGGGAAGGCTGAAGCTCTGAAAAAATAGACACCTGAAATATCTAAAACTTTTCCACCAAAAGTGGAGGGTACTGAAGCCCTAGGGGGCTAGGTTCCCACTTTAGATGAGAAAAACAGATAAAAAACAGGTCCAAACGGGCGGAGACAGAGGCTGGAAAACCCTGGCAGAAGCTTCAACAAAACCTAGAAAAATTGTAGAAAAACAGCAGAAAAAAGCACAGGTCGCAGGTTCTGACCTGTTTTCCTGTTTAGGTCGCATTGGGCTGAAAAGTGTGACCTCCAACTCTAGTTGTCCCGGCGGCAGATTTGCGGAAAAGTTGTCATCTCAGTTGTGGCTGATGTCTGTCACCTGCGCAATATGGCCAGAAATACGCGGAAGTTAGAAATTTTAATGTTTTAGGGTTTTATAGGTGAAAAAAAAAAAAAATAGGAAAAAAAAAGCTGAAAAGAAACCCTAGGGTCTGAAGTAGCTGGATATTCAGGAATATGAAAAACGACAACGGTCATAATTGAAAACCCGTGTGGAGTCGCCAATTGTTAGTATGAATCCTTTGTCGAAGTGTATGAAAAAAGACCACTTTAGCTACGCATAACTAATAGCCCTAACATAAAATATGGTTGCCAATATCTTCAGATCTGCGGTTAGTTGATCAAGACAAGAGCTGCAAAAACCAGATCTATGCATAGAAAGACATTAAGCAGTTAAAAGAGGGTTTTGCTCCATATATCCAATAGACAAGACAAGAATCTTTTGAAAGAATTTTTTGTATTAAGGGCACTTGGGAGGAAAACAAGAAGATGTTTCCAATTCTCCTCAATGGGATGGGTTCTTGGAAGTCCTCAGCACTTCAGATCTAACATTTATCTCTCCTGTTGGTGTAGAAAACCCAGACAAAGATAGAACTCGAAGGGAGCTCACACAGCAAATAATGGAAAATATGACAATGATAATGGTTCAAAGTCAAACCAAGAGCTTAGATCCACTAGAGCTTAGATCCAAGAGTGATCTAACAGGCACAACAGGCAACAAAAGGTAAAGGAATGGTAGGAACCCTCCTATTTATAACAAAATATTGGGTCATTCTAGATCTTGGCATGATTAAAATAACATTAACCAAATCTAGATCCAAATTTTATGGAATATTTTATTATATTTGTTGGAGGAAAAGGAATTTGACTTGGGTCAAATCCCTTTATTTGTAAATAATAAATAAATAAATGATTTATTTATCATTTTAAGGATGTGGTTGAGTAATAATCAAATAAATAATGATTTATTTAATTATTTAAGGGTGATTTAGTCATATTCAACAAACAATATTATTTAAATAAGGTTTAAATAATTATTCTTAGGAAACAATAAGATAAATAATGATTTATCTAATTAATTTCTTTGTTTTTGTTAATATGACCGTGAAAATCAAAAAAATATAGGTTTGTTTAATATTTCCTTTTGGGGTTTCCTGTTTAGACCATAAACAACCTAATAAATGTGTTTTATTAAGTTATTTTACATAGTGAAGGCAATTTTACTTAGGGTAAATTGGTCTTACATGGTGTACTTGGGTCCATCTAATGATAGTGGGTTAGATGACCAAAAAATGGTGTAACACTTGGGACAACAACCAGGACTGAATACAATAATCTGAGTACATGAGATATAATAAAAAATAGAGAAGCCCTGATAAACAGGAAAGGGCTTTGAAAATATGAATGGGTCATCTAAGTGATACATGCATGCTATAGGCATTGAAAATGGCTTGGGCTGAACCCATCAAATTTGCAGAGCTACATCTGAGATTGTAGAATAAAATGAAGTCATTCGGGCATGTGGGGGAATACCTAAAGGGCCACCCCCTCATGAGGTGCAAAACATTTCACACACACCCGGGAATCACTGGATCAATCTACTGGATTACCAAACTATCGAGTATACGAATCTCGATCATGCCGAAGTGGAGCGGATGAGAAAAAATCAAGCCAAAGGGAAATAAGGAGTCCCTTTTCCTGATCCGAGGCACTGAACAGTAATGGAACTTGGAACCAAGATACACCACCCTCTAGACCTGTCTTTTGGAATGAATGTGATGATGTCGACAAAAGGAGGTCCGCTATAGGTGAGGTAATGACGGTCATCAAATAAGGCATGAGAGATAATAGTAGAGTGAATGATAGACTAACACCAGGGATGCTGATGGAATGGGGGATACTAAGTAGCAAATAGACGACTTCCCTTGTAAAAGCATAAAAATCATGGATGACCTGGAATGACTGACTCGACTCTTAAGGGGATGGGGGATAGTGAGACTAAAGGCCAAAATGGGCTACAAGAGAGAGGGACAAGGCATGAATGGATGGAATACTGTAACAGGAGGAAAAAGGGACTCGGGATTGACTCCATCAATGCGATGATGACTCAACTCGAATGCTCTGATTAAGGGTGACTCGATGATGCTGCCACACAGAATAAGCCTGGTGGGAACCATAAAAGCATGAGAAAATGATGGTGACTCATGACGAAAATATACACACACATTGACAAGTATGAAGGCTAAGTGGTGCCCCAAGTACAAGTGGTGCAAGTGAAAAAATTCAATTTTGAGAGGCAATGAAGTGACCCTTCTTGGAAAAAATGCTTCTGGATGAAGTATCAAATCACCAAAAACAAATGAATATCTATTTTAGAGCTTGGTGAGAGATTTCCAATGGTGTTGATGGTTCGTCAAACAGAGTGACGGTTTGGTCACAATTGGTGAAAAAGAAATTAGGGTTTCTCTTTTAATAGTGTGATTTCCCTCCAATTTGATTAATTATCAAGTGTAGTTGTGTTTAATGTGTAGAGGAGGAAAACATCCTAAATGTTGTGGCATTCATAGCAGACAAACCGACTATCGAAATTGAGATTTGTCAGTTGTAGGTAGGTGGCCTAACCATACTCTTCAATTTCAGCAGTTTAGAATTTTAGTTTAGGTGCCCAAAGCACAGGAAGAACACTTTTCCAATCCTCACGGCTAGATCACACTTTCTGGGGCTTGTCCTGCAAGCTGGGTAGCAGGTTTCAGAGAAAAAACTGCGACCTCACAGGTACATGGATGGAAAAAGTGCGAGCTGCCAAAAGTTGGGTTTTGTCCTATTTTTTACTGGGAACTAGGTCTTGATGTTTTTTATGTAGTTTTTCCTTCCTTTGACTGAAAAATTACTGGTTTTGTGCAGGCATGGAAGAGTTAAAGATCAATTGGAGAGAGAGAGACTTTCAGGCACTTTGTTCTGAGATCCAGGGGGGTCAGGTTGTTCGAGGCATGCTAGCAAGATATGGGGTTCCAATGTTGGTTGAGAACCCATTGATGAGGGCAAGAGAGCCCTTGTTAGCCAGGCTAATTAGCTATTAGGACTCGAACCTGGAGGTCTTTATAGTGTAGGGGCACCAGATTGAACTAATTGTTCATGAAACCTATTTCCTGACTAGTCTCCCACCATTGGAGACGGTGGAAAAATCCAGCCAGTATTATCGCGAGGGAAGTGTATTTCTGAGTTTTTGAACACCATTGTTGACCAGATGTTTGTGTCAAGGGCATGACTATACTGATCAAATATCTAGAGAGACTAGAGACTCGAGCTATCGCCACAGTAGTGATGCAGATCTTGGGCAACCAGGCCTTCCACCACATCACTGGAGGGCAGATGATGCTTGTGGAGAGTGTGTTGAGAGGAACCTACTATGGGTAAGTGTATATGATATTGGTGTCATTTAAATAACAGTTGTCTCTATGCAAGCGACAAGTGAACCATGAATGTGCTTTTGGTATATTTTTATGCTAGATCTTCTTTGAGAAGATCCCTACACTTCGACATCATGCACAGATCTAGGATGGGGGCCCGCGAGAGCCAAAGATGCGTCGCCGGGGGCAGTTAATATGGATAGGAGGAGGCGGGGGAGTCAGACAAGTGTTCTGACCTGACTTCTTTGCACATTGGGACCAAATTCCACTGTATATAGACGACTATCCATACATTGGGATGAACTATCAAGGGGACCCAAACTTTCTACTTCCGCTTGGTTAAGCATGGGGACCAGATGGTAAGTGACAAGTTGTTATATTTCATGATGCATTTAAAGTTTTAGAATGATGTATATGGTATTGATTCATTACTTTTGGTATTCAGATATGGCACCAGTGAAACTGGTCGGGTATATGGGATGACACGCAACACCAGGGGCTGCAAAGTCTAGCACACCTAGAGGAGCTGATAGGGTGGATTTAGAGGCACTTTTGGAGGATGTCCACCACAGATGCGAGATGTTGATGACCAAGGTATCAGAGCGCGGCTGGCATGATCTAGATGACTGCTACATTGAGGCATGTGTAGGGCTACCCTCGGAGGGGTGAGGGGTCATGCGATGCATGGTGATGGTCAGGCAGGGTATGCGAGATCTAAGGGCTACAGGAGTTGAGAAATTGTCTTGTGACCCTCAAAATAGTAATTAGATGTAGGGGCATGAGGTGCCCCCAGTTTTTATTTTTGTAACATGTTATGGGAATGTCGGATTTATTAGAGTAGAGGACTCCAAAACATTTAAGATTTTGTGGACACATATTATGGATATGCATATTTTTATATATGACAAGTATATGGCTCGCCATTTTTTTATGGGTATTGTCTTGTGTTAAATGCATGTGATGAGTGACAGTATAGAATATTGTTTGTAATGTTATCTACATAGTGATTTTGGGATATAGGTATATGACTGAATGTAATGGTTTCAAATTCATGCAGTAAGAGTTTCACTCGTAAATATCTTCTAAAGAGGACATGGTTATGAACATGATATATGCCATTCAATTGTCTAATAAGCAGCAGGGAATATAAACGAACATGAAGATGAAGGATGCCATGGTCAAGGGCATCAAATAATAAACCTATCACCGCATTATATTCATCCTGGTTATTGGTGGAAGATCCAATACATACACCATTGGAAAGGAATAAAGAATTTATGGGGGTAAAAATGGCCCAGGTTGTCGAGGTTATATTCTACGAGTAGCGACTTACACAGTCGGCATAGCCGATGTACAATGTGGATGAAGGATCCATCTGAAAGGCATCACATGGCAATAATGAGAAGATGATGGAAAATGCAAGTAACTTGAATGCATGGCAAAAATAAAACACACATGAGGGATGCTATGGGTAAAATTTCTATGTCCCTTACACTTGTTAAAGATATGGTCAATACATGGTGTAGGGAATTTGTCTTGGGGACAAGCTTTATTCAGGTCATAAAATTTCATACAGACATGAACAATGCCTATTTTCTTGAGAATGGGATAGGAATAGCCATCCTGCTTGATCTTATCAATTGTGGATTTGAGATCCTTTTGTCGAGAAGGAGGAATGTATCTCAACTTTTGACGGATAGGGTAGGCATCAAGCCATGTGAAAATGGGTGGAAACATTACAAAATTATTTGAGTAGCTTGGTGTAAGCCTCAATTTATTCCAGGGCACAGTGTGCCCCTAAGGCAATGTTTTCCTCTTCGAAAGCATCAGGTGCAGGAATGGGATTTCTAAACCATTCGAACTCATCATAGATGATGTATTTAGACTCTACAACATACTGGTCATGGCACTTTTGTGGAAGGAAGTACGCACGATGGTTCATATCATCCCAAGGAAAGTCAGGGGTGGTCATTGCTTCCATAATGTCTTCATAAGAGTGAAAGATGGGGCGACCAGTAGAAGAAATACCACATGACATGGCTACCCGATGCATCATCATGAGAGATATGTTTCACATACGCATTTCTATGGAGGGTAGAAAAAGAGATAGTAAATGAAACATCTATCGATGTTGAGCCCAAGGTGATCACCGAAGGAGGTTCAGTCGAAATAGAAGGGAATACCTCAGGGGGGTTTTTTGCCAAGGATCTTATGGATGATGATAGATAGAGGATAGTGGTTGAAGACTTTGTCATCTCGACATTGAATGGAGGTATCACAATGGGTGGAGAAATTTTCTCTGGTTCGGCTTCACCCAAACACATGAGTAGAGGAGTAGAGGATCCACTATGTTCAGCCTCGATTCTGCAAAAAAGCCTCAAGGGTGTCACAGAAATCGTCAATATGGGGATAGAGGTAAAATAGTGGCCATAAAGATCACACAAAGCACAATTTTGGTTTGTGCGTAACATTTTTAGCTTCTTACTTAAATCAAGTAAGGTAACATGGACCTTTGGGATGTCAAATTTAGGAAACATTTCGTTGACCACAGGTTTGAGAAGAGGAAGTTTAGGAAAATTTTGGGTAGCATGCCCAACAACATCACACAAAGTACATGGAGGTGACTTCTTTGGAGGATTAGGAGGAGCAGGAGTTGTTTGGGAAACCTTATCCTTAGGTTCCTTCTTTTTGGATTTGGAGTTGACCAGATGCTTTCGCAACAGGAGTAGATTCTTGTTAAGGTGGCTAAGGCACTGAAGGAAAGGTAGGAGTCGTGGTTGACCAGTTGGACCGAGGTCAAAGCGGTATAAGGTTTGAGCTGACCATGCGGGGTTTCGGCTGGGAGATCAATGTACCATACTGGGATCCCTAAGGTAAAATTGGGAAGGCTTAATGTACCCATAAAAGGCACTAAAAAGACTCCAAATGGGGGAGCGAGAAATGGTATCTAACTGGAAGGGTAATGGCCTAGAGAAATAGCTCCCAAATGGTTAAGGCTAGGGGGAACCATTCTTGGTTGATAAGGAGTAGAGGAGACACTAGAAAAGGAGGAAGTTCCTTGAAAATAAGGACATGCAAGCACCATCGAGTGACCACCAACAGGTTGCGGAGGCACAGGATGCTAGGTGGTTGAACCAAACCGCTTCTGGCTAGTCTAAGACGATTGCATCATGCAAACATTTGATGATCTGGGACCAGCGACAAGAGGGGGGGACTGGGGAAAGCACCAATTAAGGTGGAGTCTTTATAGACTCCAGGTGAAACACCGGTAAGAGGTATAACTGCTTGTTTATCGGCCACCAAAGATATGATAGACTCGAGGAGATATGAGACTTCGGTTTGTAATATGTCAACTGATCAATGATAATGATATTTTCATTGTGAGGAAAGCACATATTAAGGTGAACAAAATATGTGACAACATACATCACATAGGTATAGTTACGACCCAACAGGATGTTGTAATCCAAGGGGGCATCAATGACTTCAATGTAAATAGAAACAGTCTTTACCGCAAGAATGACATAACAATTGTGGTACATGCCAAGGGGTTCAGAAGAGTGACCATCCCAAGCACACAAAGTGATGGTGGATGGGGCCAACCCAGGTGATCTAAGTTTATTCCAAACAAAGTCGGACATGACGCAAGTGGATTCGCCCTTGTTAATGATATATTGCGAGACATAGGCATTATGAATCTTGACTGGTATTTGGAAGGCGACGGATGAAGGTAAGGGGGGATGTTTTGACTTGTCAACATCAAAGATGATCAAATGATCATATGAAGGATCCACAATTCCCAGAGCATATAATAGATATTTATGTTGTGACGAGCATGACTGGAGGACTTCCATCGTTGACATACCAATAGGAGATTGTGCTAAGTCATCTATTATGTTGTAATTGTGGGTGGCTTTGGCAAAAGCAACAATTCGGCGTAATGGCCCTTTGGGGATCTTGCAAATGACCTCTGCCCATGGCAGAGGGATCTGTAAAGGGGAATTTGGTATCGAACTAGACTCTGTGGAAACTTTGGTTTGAGACTTGATTCTATACAAAGAAAGTGGCTTGCCATATTCGCGTGACAAAGTTTGAAGGTTGACATCATTGGTGTTAACCACTTCAGAATTCATCATGATAATTTGGTAATCAGAGGTACCAGACTATGAGGGTTGAGGGGTGGCCTGACCTTGAGGGGGTTGGGCAGCCACATATCCTTGCTGACAGAAAGGATAAGTAAAAACAACCGGTTTAATAGGCGCAGTATTTGGAGGAGTCGAAACCATGTCTTTATGTCCTCTAGATGTTGTTTGTGCTTCCCAAAACTGACGCATTTGGGGTAAAAGGGGATAATCGCGAGTATAATGGCCATGGACACCACAAAATGAAAAATTTTTATTCATATGAAGAGGCATGTCCTGCTTGGGCCGATTTCGTTGTTGCTAGTTTTTAATCTTTGGTGGGTTCCCTTGGCACCCTTGATTACCTTACGCGGTTTGGTTATGGTTGCCTTTCCTCTTTTTCTTGGAATTTGGAGGATCAGTCACTCTTTGCTACGCATACACCTGACTCAGAGTGGGAGGTGGCTGCTGTGGAGGAGTTTGAGAAGGAATAAGAGGTTGGGATGCTAATGTTGGAGGGGCTGGAGCACCAGACCGTTGATAAGGATAAAAATGAGGTTGAGCAACATTGGGGTAAACAAGTTGAGTGACCGCAAGCCCTGGCATCGGTTGATGTAATGGGGAAAATGTGCTTTGTCTTGGATACATGTTGTTGGGAGGGGGATAGGTGCTATAGAAGCATGCCCCTCCCTGAGGGAAACCATAACACATGGAAGGATGAGTATACAGATGTGAAAGAGATCCAATGATACCTTTGACAGTGTGAGATGCCCCTGGTGCATTGGCACCACCAGGTCTAGGAAGATCCAGTAAGACGGTATAAACATAACCAGACTAGGCATATATCAAGTCATATTTCAACACAATTTGGAGAGTTTATTCCTCTTTCTGAGGAAATTGAGATGTGACAGGGATCTAATGACTCAGATCTCCTAAAAAGAGGTGCAGAAAAAAACAATAAACCAGAGGGAAAACTACTGCAAAATGGGAGGCGACATGTTAAAATGCTAAGGGAAACAAGAGGGACCTTAAGGGAGAGGTCAAGAAAGACTCAAGAGGGAGTTTTGGATGAGATAATAATCGATCTAAATGGATCTAAAATAAAGAGAGATCAGAGCCTAAATAATGGCTGAAAGCACTACAAAATCTCACACTACCTACTCAGCTAAAACCTTCCTAAAAAGGTGGAAGCGTACTGAAACTCTAAGTGGATTTTTCCTACTTCAAAGAGAAAATCTAAGCATATCCACGCCTAAGATGGGTGGAGACAAAGTGTAGACAACCTTGAACGGTGCTTGCGTCAAACCCTGAAAATTACAACAAAAATCCCGAAAAAAGTTGCAGCTCGCAAGTACTGACCTGTACGTTGCTAAAATCGTAGATATGGGCCCAACAAGTGCGACCTTAGCCTCAACTCATAGGTTCTGGGCTAAAAAGTGTGATATGTATTTCTGGGAGTGTCGGGCAGCAGGTTGCGGAAAAATTTTCCGTCTGTGGTGCGACTGATAACTGTTATCTGCGGAAAACACCCAGAAGGACTCAGAAGCTATCATTTTTACTGTTTTAGGGCATAAAAGGTAAAAAAAAAAACTTAAGAGGCTAAAAAATAGCTGAATAAAAACCCTAGGTACTAAAGCAGATGGTCACACAGGAATATGAATAAAACCCAATGGAGTTTCCAATTGTTAGAATGAATTCTTAACACAAGTGTATGAAAAGAGATCACTTTAGCTGCACATGAAAAATGGACCTAACAACAAATATTGTTGTCTAACTTAGTTATATCTGCAATAGACGGTCGAAACAAATGGAAAGCAAACCCATATCTATGCATTATAAGCAGCTAAACAGTAAAACGAAATAAGATTTTCTCCAAATATCCAATGGATAAGACAAGATTTATAAAGAATTTTTATATTATATTAGCACCTGGAAAGGGAACAAAGAATGATGTTACTAGTCCCCCTCAATAGGATGGGTTCTTGATGTCCTCAATGCTTTAGCTTTAGATTTTTTCTCTTAATGGTGTATAAAACCCAAGACGTGTAGAATTCAAAGGGAGCTCAATAATAAAAAAGAAAATAAAAGTAATCAAAGTATGACAATGATAAGAGGATCAAAGTCCGACCATGATAAAAGGATCAAAGGTAAATAATGAATGGAAAACCCTCCTATTTATAACAAAATATTGAATTATCCTTGAAAATGGTCCATAATAAAATATTATTAACCAAGATCTAGATCTAACTGCTTGGAAAATTTTATTTTATTTTGTTTGAGGGAAAAGGAATTTAAATTGGTTAAATCCCTTTATTAATAAATAATAAACAAATAAA